>JASCZW010004253.1:0-469325 GCA_034211315.2 Aedes japonicus | reverse complement strand
CTGATAACTGGCGAGATTCCTGACCACATTCAGTGGCCAGAAGCGACGACTGACAACAGATGACATAAGCAAGAAAGTTCGCGGGTCACGGTTATGGTGAAATCTGTCAACAAAGATACATACCGAAGCCAAGAGTGACGTTAGCACACACCAGAACTTGAGCTAGAAAATGCACTCAGAAGCAGCGCAGCGTGAGAGCTTCAATCTAGGAATTCACTTCACTACTGAGTGGAGCTGGCCGTTAGCAGTTGGGCGCAACATCGACGCCATTCCACGTCGATTATCCTAGATTTTTCATCCTTTGGTGCGGCGAGACGCACAATGGCTTGCGGAATACCAAGACCTTCTAGATAACATATACATCCGCTGATAGGACGTCTATTCTTTCTCGAATCGCGCAGGAGCGTGTGTCTCCTCATTCTGGATTGACATTTCAGAGGGCTTGAACGATTGATCTTAGTGCGAACAGCGATCACCGTACCGAAACCGGAGCAGGCCGATTGGTCTCGAACAGGCTGCTCATCTGCAGGCAGAACGGTTCTCTTCGTGATTGGCTTACTATCTTTTCACTTTGGAGGTCGAACGACAGTTGATCAAAGTGATGGGTTCTCAACGTAGGACCAAGCGACAGAGGTGGCAGCAGCAGGTAGCAAGCAGCTTTAGAGTACGTGTTTCTCGAAGGTGTTCTTGAACGACATGCAGCACTTCATGATATTTTGACGATAATTGTCAAGAGGGTTTTCCAGCTAGCAGACGTCCAATCACCTCCGTGACGATTATGTTTAGGTTTTCCGCGTTGTTAGAACCAGTATAGGAGGTTGTCCACGTAAAAATCTTTTCGGACGAGTTCTGCTGCATGTGAGTATCGATGCTCTTCGGCAGAATACGATGTGGTGCACCTAAAAGTGGAGTTCATGATCTTCAATAAAGCTATGTCCATTTAGAATCCGGAATAATAAAATCATCTGTATCTCGGTAACGGATTGACGTACAAATAAATCTAATACATCACTGGTGGTAATTTACTTTAAGGAAAATATATCAATACAACTCGTTTCTCTTCGTTTCTAATTAAAATTCGCACTTTCTTCTTCATTCCTCTCATCAAACGCTGCGTACGCTCCAGGATCAACTTGCTTGGCACATTTTTCCACATTTTGGTCATCTGAGTTGCGTCCCAAGCCATTTTTCGCCTTTTCTTAGCTTCCGCTACATTATTGCCCGAAATCTCTCGATGGATCGGAACTCGGGCAGTTGGTGTGGATTATGTTTAATCGATGAAATCCTACGTTATTATCGCGGTACCACTGGATGACTTCCGACTGTAGTGTGGCACTTGCCAATCTGGCCAAAACTCACGGGTCTTTATGGACTTTATGAGGTCTTTATGGACTCTTATTCGTCACAAACACCTGGTTTGTGCTCAGCAGCTGCATATTTTCTTGCCAAATCATCAGTTTTTGGCAAAATTGTCCATAAAGCAAACTTAAACTTCGCAGGAACATCTCTCGTGCCGTCGCCATATAGAATGTTTGGCCAGGAAGATGTCCGAAACCCATTTCACGTAGTTTTCATCGTCGATGAGGCAGGCATCCTTGGTACTTCGTCAAAACCTGCTGGTCAATTTCCGAGTTTTCGTGAGAAAGCCATGTGACCATGGGTTCAGTCGGTAAATGCGCAGCTACTACCACGCAATTCATACTGGAGGTGACTGGGTTCGATTTCGTTAAGGATAATCTCGACTCACTGGGCATAGGATTATGAATGTATCACCACACAATCATACTTATGCTAAAATGGTACCTAGTATCGAAACCTGTTTATCAATAACTGTGGAAGTTCATTTAAACACCACTAAGTTGAGGGCAAAGCAATAAGCAAATTGTAAAGCAATAAGCTTGAAATGTTAAACAAAAGAAGAAGATGTGACCAGCAGGTTTGCATCCGGTGTTGTGAAGTCAGTTGAAGACTTGCTCGAAGAAAATGGTACGATTCAAAACGCTCGAAACGTTCAATGAGCGTTGATCGCGGGTTCTGAGGACAAAAATGGCTGGCGTTATGTTGCTGGAGGCGACGAAGGGAAATGAAAGAGTCCTCATTGCATGCTTACTTGCCTATATACAACTGGTTAGAAGAGACTTCTCCAAACTCATAAAAAGGCTCTGGATATCTGCCAGAACTTGACTGGGACGAGAGGATAAAAGGCTTTCGTGACGAATTAAAAATAAAGAAGCCTATTTGAACCATTTTGTCACCCGTTTCTGATGACCCGGAAAGGAAAAACCATATGTTAATCTTGTTAATATGCCAGATTTGTGTGGGAGCAAAAATAGGTTATTTTTCAGTAAAAGTTGAACCATTTATACTTATTGCACCTAAACGAACATTTAATCAAAAAACATGTGTAAGTTCTTCTTATCAGATGGTGAAGTCGTTCTGTTCAGTCAAAGAGAGTTAATAGCGTTCAAAAACCTTTCACTTTAGCATAACGCGCTCATTTTCCAAAATTTTCAAATGACACCTAGGCATTGAAAAAGAGAAAAAAGAGATTGGACCACAGGTTCATAATGGACGGAGCGACGGAAGATGGAGTTTAAGGAAAAAAAGGGTGTTGCTTGCAAGTTCTTCATCAGCAGGTACTGAAGTTTTGAGGATCCGTAGTCTTCAAACTTTAGAAATAGAAGTCATTCGGGCGATGTTTCCGGGATCCACTGCTTCTCTTCAAGTGAAGGGCGAGCTAAGTTTGAAGGAGACGAAGGAAGGCGATGTTAGTAGTTTTGCCGGCATGTGATTCACCACGGTTCGATCGATGTCGATATTAAATTTGGCTTTTGTAATGGCACCTACTGCTTCCGCTGTGATCTCCGGACAAATCATTGAATGTACAACCAAAATCGATAATCAATCACTTTTTTTGCTACCGCGCGCAACTTTCAAAAAAGCGCGCTCATTTGACTCTATCACACGAGAGCGTTTATGTTTCTTCGTTGATTGATTACAGCAATCGTGTATTTTATGCTGATAAGGAACTGATGGTGGATAAAGATTGTAGCTGCTTAATTTCCTTGCGTGATCAGCAATTTGCAGTCGTAGGCGTGATGACTTTCAAATGAAATCGACTGAAAGTCAGAATTTTCAAACAGCTCTCATATCTATTGCACATCCAGAAAAGATTTTCCTGTATGGTGTGAAGTACGATTGCATTGACTCGTACAAGACTCTTTTCGAAACATCTTCAAGCTGTTATGTGGCAATCCGGTTTTGAAACATATTGAGAAGCAAATAAATTTAAACAAACAACATCGCCAGTTGTAAGGTTGTCTTATCGAGAATTGGTGAATTCCTCAATGTATATATCTTATGATTTAAACAAAAAAGGCAAAACTATAAGCAAAAAGTGAAACAGGATGAACGAATTTTCTTAAATGCTTCATGCGAAGTCCATTAAAGTAATAATGCCACACTACAAACGAAACGAAAAATGAAACTGGATTCTGCAGCCCTAAACTATGCAATGGAACCACCGATGCAGAAATTTCTCATCACCCAAGAATAACGATTCCAAACGAAATAGCTGATCCCAGAAACTGTTTCAGAAATCTTTTCGCCCATTGGTAGTGCGCTGCTTTTGGTAGAAACTTATTTGCACCTTTAAAATCGGTCTAAGTAACGTAAATTCTGTTTTTTTTGTTTTCATTTTTCAATCAAACTCAATTCACACAGCAAAAATAAAATGAATTTTCACAGGCTCGTAAATTTCCCTCTTCTAATTTTAAGATAATGAAGACGTAAACAACGAAATTGTTTGCAATCTTTCTATACACCATTCAACAATTTTAGAAATCTTTCATGCAACAGACTAGATTCAGGCGTTATCGGCTAAAGTTTACACAAAATTTTCTATTAAGTTCTTCTTTCTAGTTTTGATGCGCATAATTACTGCAATATTTATTTGATTTTGAGCATCGCTAATTGAAGAAGCGGATTTATATTTTCTGATGGTGGAGCAATACATATTTGAGGCACTTTTGTCGAACTGTTTAAGCTGAACAATCTCATTATTCATCATATTATGAAAATCAGCTTCTGAAATCAGTTTGATGAGATAATCTGATTGAGTCGAAATGACTGTTGATAGCATTGGTTACATCATTGTTCCTGATAATATTCAAACATTCAGAGGTGAATATGTATGAAAAACGTATTAATAATGTTTCAAACAGTGTTTTATTATGAAAATAATCTGGTTGAGAATTAAACAACATCCTCATTCTTTACATTTAACTCACGCCTGTGCTGCAATTTGCGTAGATCTTCCTTATATAATGAAGCTTTGTATCATTTATACGTTTTGAAAAATAATCATCCATCATTTTAAATTTTTTTTATTCCGTGTTTTCCATAGCTTCCTCATTGTGAGCATTTTATTGGCCCAATGTGAAAATTAATTTGATCTTGAACTGATGAAACTCCTCAATAGTTTTTGAATTTTATTTTCTATGCAATCATATATTTTCCCCTGCCCTTTTGGCCGTCGTCATCGTGGTGGTCGTCGTTTTCCTCTAAATTAAGAAAAGGAAAGGGATAGTGGTGGAACTGGGGAACAAAATAAATGTAATTAAATTGAGCTATGCAGTCCCATTTTGATCTTCACAAGGAATCTACTCTGTTGTTTCGGGTTAAAAGCTTTTGCATGGTGTGAGGTATCATGGAAGAAAATTTCCCATTTAAAGTTCCGGTGAATGAAGTACAGCGGGAAGAATTTCGTAGGACCATCGTCTATGATTAACTTCGATGCATTTGTTCCATTCCTCCGTTGTTGTGTTTGTTGTTGTTTTTGTTGATGATTTCACTCCTTAAATATATTAAATGTCAACGTTTTAGAACTTTAATATATAAGGTACGTAGATTTGTAGCCAAATTGAACTTAATTGTAGATAACATTTCCAAAAACCGCTTGTATGAAAAACCGTGTTTCTGTGGCTAAAAATTAAAAAAAAATCATCACCAGAATAGAAAATCACACAACTGCTTCTTTTAGGAATGAGAAATACTTTCTGCCTACTCAGTAGTTACAAAGAAGAATAGAGGTAGCTTTGGAGCTCATAAATCACAAACAATTAATACGAGTATTACACCAATTATTGCGAACAGCAATCGGAGAATTCTGCGCATCTGATCGATAGCTTTAAATGTGGACTCTCTTGCATAGTTTTGTTTACCGATAAAGGCACATTATTCATTATACGTAATATTGCATTGGACGGATGTGATTTGTTTTTGTTTGTTATACTTGTTTTGATTGTTTTATTTGTTTGTTTGAACAACGCTTTAAATAGTAGATTAATATTTAAAAAAAGAGGTGGATTGCAAAAAGGATAAAATATCAAGGATATTTATAAATATCAAAAAACATATAAGTGGTTAATATTAAAATGTTTTTATGATTTTTTTGACCCACCCATTCAAATAAAATTTCCTACATACAGTACATTCGTCACACAGGAGCTGAAGTCGTCCGTATATCAACTCTTCAGTCATCCAATAGGTATATATAACTTTAAACTGACCATGTCCAATGCATTCAATGACCAAAGCGAAAATCGTTGTCAAATTATTTACTCTCGACTGAGTGCATAAGGGTGTGTGGCTATTGCAAATCCATATTTTCAACTTGTTCATCTGCAGATTTGTATGGTTGCAAAAAGTAGCTCATTTTTAAGTAAACAACTGGAGCTACTTATACTAATAACAAATCGCGGACATCCACAAGCACCATCATCGACATTGCCGTTTGTTCTGTTTGCCCAAGACGCTCAACCAACAGTGATTAGGGGAGCCCCAGTTCCACCCGACCCAGTCGCGCTTGCTGAGTGTCTCTACCAATGTAGTCGTCCTGGACCTGTGATCGTGGCTAGTGACGGGGTCTCCCAAAAGCACCTGTCAGGCAAGTATACGTATTATAGAAACGTTATCTTGCCTAATCGTTTTCGAGTTCCAGTAATCCTCCTGATGCTATCACTGCTTGTTCCAAAGCTTTTAACTTTCCTGTTGCGACTTATGACTCGTGTAATCCAAATTCCAACAAGTATGCGCTCAAACTCATGCAGCATCACCAGGACGCAAAATATACAGTACTTTGGAAGCCCCTGAGCCACTCGATCCAGTCGCGATTAATGCTGTTTCCAAGTCATCGGAGTCGTCCTGGCCCTGTGATTGAAATCGGTGAAGGGTCTTCCAGCCAGTGTTGCCAGGCAAGTATTCTGCTTCCGTAACGTTATTCTGCCTGACATTCATTCACGTTGCAGCTCTTCTGCGTGGAATGGTGCATTCTCTGGCCTCACTGGGTCTAATGTCACCGATCAATCATCCAAGCTACACCTGTACTACCAGAATGTTCGTGGCCTCAGGACTAAAACTGATCAACTGTTTCTCTCAACATCAGAATTGAACTATGATGTGTACGTGGCTCGACGATCGTATTCAATCATGCCACCTGTTTAGCAATGATTACGATGTCCATCGCGTTGATCGTTGCGCTTCCAATAGCATGCGTTGTCGTGGCGGAGGGTACTTATAGCTGTGAAGCGGAAGTACGCCTCTTCAATGGTTCAGCTTACTACTACAAATAACATCGAGCAGCTATGGGTGAAAATTGTGATTGAACCGCATCCTCTATTTGTTGGCGTATTGTACTTACCACTGGATTAAAGTCAAGACACTAATGTAATGCAGTTTCATATAGATGCCATCTCTGAAACACACAGCAAGCATAGCGAAATGGGTGAGCTCGTTCTGTTCGGCGATTTCAATCAACCGCGTTTGATCTGGAAAAGTCCAAGCTGGTGGTTACGCTTTTACTGATCCGATCTTGCCGCATACATCAATGGCCAGTCAGTTACTTCTTGACAGTATGGCGTTTCTCGGATTTAGACAGCGTAATTTAATTCGAAACTGCTCTTGATCTCATATTTTCTATAAACTTGATCTCATATTTTCAAATGGCTCGGACATGACGAGTGGGCTTCGTAACATTAGCAACCGAGGAAGGTTGTTCCAGTTGATCGCTATCATCCAGCTCTCGCTTTCTCTGTGGCTTGTGTGGCCACTGTTCCATTTCATGAGGATGTTGATCTAACTGAGCTAAACTTTCATCGAGGAGACTACGAATATCTAAAAAAAGCTGCTATCGCAAGTTGATCTGGACCGAGGTGTACGAAAGCGCTGATGTCGATAATGCCGTTACTTCCTTCAATCGGATTCTGCCCAACTGTATCAGTCAAGCTGTACCGCAAAAGAGGCCCCCAAAGGAGTCCAGCTTCGTCAAATGCGCGTCTTCGTATCCTGCGACGACGGCGCTCACTTGTTAATACGGAAGTATTAGCCGCCAAAGATGCGTGTATGCAAAGCGAAAATTTGACGAAGCCAGTCTGATTTATCGTGGATACAACTGGTTCTTGTACGCAATGTATGTAAGACGGAGACAGGATGATCTTCGGCGAAACCCGAAACATTTCTGGCGTTTCGTAAATTCAAAGCGTAAGGAGAGTGGTTTGCCGACCTCGATGTACCTAGGAAAGTCGAAAGCACAAACGACTGAAGAAAAGTGTGAGCTTTTCTCTCGGCAATTGACTTGCGTTTTTGAAGATCGGATGCCAACTGCGGAGGAGACAGCATTTGCTGTAGATCTAGTGCCGAGAGACATCAACGCACCAATGGTCGAAGCAGCCGTATTGAAACTAAAGCAAACTTATCAGCCTGGCCCCGATGGCGTTCCATCGTGTGTTTTTAAAAGGTGTGGCTCATCATTGGTCGCTCCTCTTCAAGCAATGTTCAATCAGTCACTTCAGCATCAACGTTTTCCATCCGCCTGGAAGACATCCTATATGCTGTCGGTGCATAAAAAAGGTAATAAGGTAGACATTTCAAACTACCGAGGAATTACTTCGTTGTCGGCTGAATCCAAATGCCTTGAAATTAGCATCAATGATGTACTATTCAGTTCCTGCAGAAACTACATCAGCGAACATCAGCACGGATTCTATCCCAAGCGGTCCGTAGAGAGTAACTTATGCGAATTTACCTCTTTCTGTATCGGAGCCTTGGATGTTGGAGCTCAGGTTGACGCTGTATACACTGACATAAATGCTGCTTTTGACACTATTAACCACGACATACTTCTTGCAAAGCTACTCTGACTTAGCAGCGTGTCAGACAGAATATGTAATTGGCTCCGTTATGCCTAACCAACCGACGACTTAATGTGAAAATTGGATCAACGGTGTCTGCTTACTTTCTCTCCGTGTTCCGGTGTACCTCGGCAGGCGCAACTTGGGTCCGCTGCTGTTTGTATTATTCTTCAACGACGTGACGATTCGTTTGGCAAACGGTGGAAAACTCATTTATGCGTACGATTTGAAAATATATCTCGTAGTACGTGAGACGAAGCCGATTGCAGGCAACTACAAGAATTACTAGATCGATTCACTCATTGGTGCAGGTTGAACTTCCTCAAAGTCAGTGTAAGTGTTGCGTTATCTCATACCGGCGGCTCAAAAAGCCTATCATGTACCACTACACGATTGAAGGACAAGAACTTGGGCGCGTTGATGAAGTCAAGGATCTGGGAGTGCTCATGGACCATCAACTCACATTCAAACTGCAATATTCAGCCATTGTTGACAAAGCCAATCGTCAGCTTGGATTTATTTTGAGAATCGCTAAAGATTTTAATGATCCCTTCATGTCTACGCGCTCTCTATTGCTCTCTAGTAAGATCAATTCTTGAATTAGAATCGCTAAAGATTTTAATGATCCTTCATGTCTACGCGCTCTCTATTGCTCTCTAGTTAGATCAATTCTTGAATTTGCATCAGTGGTTTGGTCACCGTACCGAAACTGTGTGGATCTCCAGGATCGAATCTGTGCAACGAAAATTCATTCGCCGTGCACTGCAAAATCTACCTTGGCGTGATCCTACGAACCTTCCAGCTTACGAGCATCGCTATGCCACTACTGGGCATTGAACCATTGGTGAATCGTCGTAAGATTAATCAAGCGGTATTCGATGCCAAAATATCCGTGCTGAAACAGATGGTCCTGCCTTGTTGGAGCGTATGAAGAGCTATGCTCCAGAACGAGTATTGCGGTCACGACTGCATAATACAACCTACTCCGCGAAACACTCTGTATGGCTCCAATGACCCCGTGAATTCAATAAGCCGACGATTTCAATCAGGATATCATGTTTTTGACTTTAATCCATCTACAAATGTTTTTAAAGGCAACGCTAAGATCTCAAAAATGTGTTTGGCTAAGTTAGAATTAAGTATATTTCATTAAGAACTTGTTGTCAGATGATTATTATTAAAATGAAATCGTTGATAATACCAAGAGAAAAAAAATTTAAACAAATTAAAAGTTTTTTCTGATCAAATGGTGTACGAATGAAGTATTTGTATTCAGTCAAACAAGAGTTATTGATGTTCAAAAACCTTTCACTTATGCGTAACGCTCTCATTTTTCAAAAATTTTGAAATGGCACCAGTATAGAAAAGAGAAAAAGTGAGGCCATGTTTCATCTTAAAAAGTATTCCTACCGTCGGGTGCCGCGCAAGCTCACTCTTAACCAAAAACACGAATGCGAGAGCACTTCGAGGCAGTGTTAAGATTTACTGATGCGGAATTGGAAGGATTTTTGGCGTCGATTGATAACTGATGATGAAACCTGGATCCACTATTACACACCAGCAAACAAAATGAATGCCCTGCAATGGACTGAAGCCGACAACGAGTGCTCCGAAGCGGCCTATGGAGGCTCAATGGGGCGGAAAGATTTCGGCGTCGGTTTCCTGGGATTGTCGTGGCATACTCTTCGTGGACTACCTCGAAAAGAATAAAACCATCAACATCGAGTATTACTGTCGAATTATTGGAGCTATTGAAGGCCAAAACCGCTGCAAAACGGCCTCACATGTGAGAAAAACAGGCCTCACATGAAGAGGCGCACAGGAGCATCATAACCACCGGTTCAAGGGCTCTGCATCTCTGAAAAATCAGGATAAAATCACAAAAATTGACGGATGAAATAATATTTCAATTCAAAACCGATGAAGCTTTGAAGAAAAACTGGGAGAAATTGTGGAAGATGGACAAAGCCTCGCCCAAGATCTCATGAGCAGTGTTAAGAGAAATGTACTAGCATTCAGCTTGGGGGAGGATATTCAACAAATAAATTTTGCCAAAACATAGCTAATATATAGTTTTTAAATGCCTGAAAATTTGAGAAATATCCTATTTAAAATGAATTTTTTGGTGATCATTTTTGTATCTCATTTTTTCCGAGTCCTGTCTTTATAAGTCCTTACATTAATTTTCACATAAACAATCTTTTTTTTATTTTTTCCGATTACTTCTCTGGGCATCCTTATTCTTGATGAAATCCACAGCAATAGCAGCAGCTGTGGGTATGAGAAAAAAGGTATGAGAAACCAAGTGTTATCTTCTTTGACTTGTTTAAAGTAAACGGGGAAGGGGTATTTGTCGGAAAGCTTGCATACAAAAAATCGATTGATGCATCAGAATCAAAGGATACGAAGGTAGTTTGCTGCCCACTGCGGTACATCCTGGAAACATTAAGTCCCCCTTAACGGCTAAACGAACTTATGCAGGCAGCTGTAAGTGGTCGTGACATGGGGAACAAAGACGATCTGGGGTGATGCCATATCCCCAGACACCCCAGCTCGCTCCAAACCCTGGCTTATCCCGATCGGAAGAAGCACCATGCGGCACGAAGTTCGGCAGGTAGCCGTAAGCGGTTGTGACAGGGAGATCGCGGAAGATTTGAAGGAGGCCTCCTTCCCAGACGTCGCGAACCCGATCCAGAACAAGGCTCATCTCAATCAGATCAGCATCAGGTCACAACAGCTATGTGCTGCGATGGAAATCAGTGAAGATCATCAAAATAACTGGTCAAATGAAAAGGAGTGTGCTTTCAGCCGCTCGCACATACTTGGCTTCTTTTATGGTCCTCGGAACTAGTATCCAAAACAAACGGAAAATAATTTAAAAGCTATGTACACAAAAAAGTGCAAAATCATCAACATCTCAGACATACTTGTAATTCTTGTCATAGTCTGTAGATGTCTTTCAATTTGTCGCTTCATGCCTTTTTTATTGTTTTCTCCCCAGTCAAGGTTCGTGAAATGCTCATTAAATGTTGTTGACATGAAGCCAAACACGAAAAATTAAAAAAAAAACCAATAAATGTGTGTCAAGAAGATGTCGGATAATCAAAATCGTTTAACCAAAAAGTAGTCTTTGGCAAAGTCGTTGGAAGAAAAATGTCTCGCATGCAAAGATGACTAACATTTCCATATGTCATTTTGTCGAGGAGCTTGGAGGATGAGAGCATAAGTTTGATTGCTCCATAGTATCATTTTTTTTAACTTAATTTTCCATTTTGAAATCCATAAAAAAGTTAAAATTCAGATATCACGAAATGTCTACGAACCCATTTTTATATCCATAGGTTTTGGAAAAACAGTCAAATTTGTCATATGGAATACACATAGTCAATGCAAACATAATTTTGAACAAAATAAATGTTTGATGCAGCGATGCGTTTATAACGTATCGCTTATAAATGAAAATTCTTAAAGAGGGTGTTAAATTTTCAAAAATAAAAAATAAATAAATAATTGCTGGAATTCGTTTTCAAACTTTAAGAGATTAAAAGAAAACGTTTTATACAATTGATTAATTTGATGTTCGTTTTATTCCATTTTTTTAAGCCCGTAACGCTGGTAGATCACCTTTTCGTGGTGCGTTACGGGGTATCAGAACTACCCCCGAACCCTAGTCCGAATTAATTCAAACTAGGGAACATATTTGTTTTATTAGTCAAAGGAACGTATAATAGTCCTTATTACATTTTATGTCTTGTGAAAAGTGACAATACTCGGGTTGCGCCACCGAGGATGAGCTTGGAATAAAGAAAACATGGTTAGTCTTCATTTATGTGAATTCTCATTTTCTATTTGATGTTCTATAGTTTGAGTTTGTTATGACTAGGGTTCTGATGCATGGTCACTATCTGAGTTATTGTTTGTTTTGTTTGCAATGAATCCGGTTTTGACTGATAAAGGGGCGCGCCTTAGAAGAGTGCTGTCGCTTAAACAGGTTTAAACAGCGGAAACTTTCAATTCATTGCCAACAAAACAAACAATGACAACTGTAACAACACCGAATACTTCATCATTTCTCAATAGTGATGAAGTAACTCGACATGCACTAAACAAAGGCTACGGGATATACTACAATAGATCAAATTACTGGTCGCAGTGGTTTATGTCCCGAACATAGGAAAAAAAATCCATTTTTTAAGCCATGTCCAAATGCATGTACTTATCTTTTAAACAAGTTTTATTCATGTATTCCACTGATTTCACTTTTTAGGATGTTTCCGAAGTGCCTGCTTCTTGATGGCCAAGTATTTTTCAATAGCTCGCAGTTTCATTACGTTTGGAGGAATAAAATACATTGATTGTAGCTTGTACCACTTCAGAACATCTTAAGGTAAATGGAACGACGCTAAATCCAGCCAGAAAAGAATAGGGCTCTTGCGAGGCTTTATAAAGGGTGTACCGTTTAAAATCCACACAAACAAAATTTATTCCCAAAATTCGAATTTACATCCGATAATCACCATCTGTTCAGAGAGTAAAAACAAAACAGTAAAAATTAGTTTTGACATTATTCATTTAATTTAAATCACCTTTATATCCGAATGCGTGAACCTTGGCCCTCACCCCAGTCATTAGATTCTTCACAACCTCAGAATCGACAGGTTTTTGGATATTAACCCAGGCTTTCTTCATTTGTTCTACATTTTTCACCACCTGAGGTCGTTTAAGAAGGTGATCCTTTATAATGGCCTTAGTATTGTTCTGTTGAGCGCAGTTCTGGAGTGTTTGAGGGCTCAGATCTTTCGGCAGGAATTCGAAATCATTCACCACTCTAGCACCCGCGTCTTTTACCACTCTAGCACGTCCTTCGTGCAATGGCATGATGCCAAATCCGACCAGAAGATCGTCGGACCGTTGTGAGCCTCCAGGAGAGGGAGAAGTCGCTTTTGGAGACTCTTCCAAATATACCTGTCTATTCATGGTGCTTTCTGTAAGTCGCTTGCCAAATTAAGAACTTGGCGAACTTCGATATCTTCCGTGTCCGGAGGCTCTCGGGAACATCACACTCATTCTTGGCAGTCACATACAGGTTTCCTGGAATCTTTTTGATGTCTGCCTTCACATATGTCTCGTCATCCATTACCCAGCAGTGTGGTTTCGTTAACTTCTGGTCAAACAACTTCCGGCATTTTGCGACCGGATTCTGTTTTTAGTCACGATTTGGGGACTTCTGAACCTTAAACGTGCGTAGTCCAGCTCGAGTTTTGATGTTCTGCACGAAAGTCTTGCTCATATGCAGCTTTTTAGCCACATCTCGAACTGAGGCGCTCGGTTTCCGTTTCAAGGCCCTACGCGTTTGAGGTCGTTTTCGTTGACCTGACGGTTTTTTTTTCGAATCTTTGCTTCCGATCAACAGTAAGACGTTCTTTGTGCAGTTTTATTATACCAAACCCGGTGGAATTCAAGATTATAATTTTTTTTCCGATGTGTCATTTTTTGATGTGCCGATGCGACAGTTCTTGTTCTCAAGGTACTCGTGCAAAACTTTTTCACGCATGCACTGTTCTTTCGTCGTTTTGCGCATCTGATGAAATCAACTCGCAAAGTGTAAACAATACACATTTTACTAAGTCTACGCAAAATTTCAATTAGTTTTACCCAATGGTCAAAAGTTAGAGCAATTTCAGTGTGTGCGAATTTCACACGGTACACCGTTTAAGTACACAGGAAAAAATCTTGTAGTAAAAACTACCATTTCACCCGACTATGCCTATTAGGCTGATGCAAAATTCGAAATATTGGCTCCCCTAAGCTTAATCGACGCCAATTTGGGTCCTGATAGTCCCCAAATTTTTTTAACACATTTGGTTTTAATTTGGCTTTGCACACGCTATTCAAAGTTTGTATGGGAATTAGTATGAAGAATCTCAAACTTACATTTCCAGATCCCTAACATCTTGATATTATGTCCTTAAACCAAATCTTATATATATATTCATATAGTGTAAGTTGTAGACTATCAAAATGCCGAAGATACCTGACATGTAAATTTTATACAAAAAAAGTTATTCAACAAATATAATAATAAGAACTAAAAATATGTAATGTATATAAAATATATAAATATAAAATATATAAAATATAAAAAATGAAATAAATAAAATAAAATACATAAAATATATGAATATAAATTATAAAAATCATATAAATAATAATAAAACAAAAAATAAGAATAAAACATCATACCTAAAGTGTGTATTTTATGTTTTAGTGAATAACTATTTTTGTATAAAATTTACATGTCAGGTATCTTCGGCATTTTGATAGTTGACAACTTACACTATATGAATGTATATAAGATTTGGTTTAAGGACATAATATCAAGATGTTAGGGATCTGGAAATGTAAGTTTGAGATTCTTCATACTAATTCCCATACAAACTTTGAATAGCGTGTGCAAAGCCAAATTAAAACCAAATGTGTTCAAATTTTTTGGGGACTATCAGGACCCAAATTGGCATCGATTAAGGTTAGGGGAGCAAATATTTCAAATTTTGCATCAGCCTAATGCCTATCTTTAAAACTACCATGAAATTTCAGTCAAATTTACTACGTTTATAGTAAAACCTCCAACGTTTGTGGTATATTTGACAGACCTCATATTGATAACAACCGCACCATGGTTGATCTAATCGCAGGCATGGTAAAATCAACCGCATTTATAGTCAGCTGAAAATTGTTGGTGATTGCGCTTAATTTAACCCTCGAAATAGTAGTTTCTACTGCGACTTTTTTTTGCGTGTAGAAGCAGGTGCTTTGGGAGCCAACCACTTCCACACGAGCAAATTGCTTACCAAACCATTTTCCAGCTAGATTTTGCTTCCTAATGCCTTCTGGGATATAGAATATAAGATGAACAGTGAAGAACAAGTGCCCCGGAAGCTGTTGGACGTCTGCTATTAGATCCGTCTAGTGATTAATACTAGACAATGCGGTCTCGCCATTATCTAGATGTTGATCTTCCGTGCAAATGATTTCCTCACCGTTTACTGTCATGTATCGCACCTTTAGGACTTTTCCACGTTTTTTGAAACTCTTGAAAGTTTTGACAAATGCAATTTTTCTGTCTCATCTGTAACTAAACTGTTTGGATTATTCTTGAAAGCTTGAACAACCTGCTTTTGATCCTTTAAACTATTCGCAGATCAATTTCTGATAACTGTTTTTCTTCCGATCGATAGTCAAACGTTCTAATTTAAAACTCGCGCTACCATAGATTGTACTATTCCCAGCTTTCTGCTGATGGCACGATAAGAGAGGTTCGTTTTTTTCGACTGCATCTTTGTAACAATTATATGCTCCAAGTATACCGAACATGATATTAAAATTACACATTGTACTAATTTTACCCATATTTATTTAAAGAAAATACTCAATAGGTATTAAACCATATGAAAATGATATGTATTAAACTTTATAACTTAACGGGGGTTGATTTTCTTTTTAAATAATCGTGCAGTTTTGAGCCGAAGTGTGCCGGATTATTTAGAGTTTTTCCTCCACTAGGGTTTAAGGATTTGTATACAACTGCAAAAAAAAAAAAAAATTCAAAGTATCATGGCTGTTTTTTTTGGAGAAATTTTATAACTAATTTGAACCAAATTTAAATTCGCTGATAGTAAATCCATACCCAACTTATGTTTATATCAAAGTTGGTTGAATTTGATCTTAAGCATTGTTTTTTTGTCTATTTCGTCATTTACTACCACGTAGCTCATATCAACCCGCTAGGTTATGACTTAGAGATCCTTTCCTTTACTTTTGGTTATGACAATCGTAAAGCAACAAATGCCCACACAATGGTATCTAAAACTCAGGAGGGTAATATGTGCAGTCCCTTTGACCTCCTGCAGTCCTTTTGAGGCCGAAGAATCTATAAACATAAATCGAAATATTTCACCCCAACGTCCGTTGTCGTCTGGATTCCACGGATGTCAAAGTTTCCCGAGCAAATCGACGCGTTTGCTGTCATCCCGGGGTCACACATGCTGTGAAACAGGAATGGAAAAGAGTACCAACAAAAGGATAAAATCGAAGAAAAGCGAACAAATCATTCTATTGAATAGCCTTCCTCGTTTCATTTGATGAAATATTTTTGCTTCATTTTTCTGCCCTTTTTATGCTGAGGACGATATTTCCATACATGATGATGACAATAGCATTCACTCTGATCTATACTTCTCTGACGTGAAAGAAAAACATTTTTTCATACGGTAATAAGACATTCGGTTATGGGCCTTCTTTCTTCGTTCCTTTATTGTGTCACCGGTACTGATATTTCTGTTATTTTGAATATAGATAATTTTATTTGAAATGGATTGAAATTATGATCAATTATTGCTAAGAAAATCGTTAGATCTATTTATAGTATGTAAAAAAGTTTATCCACCCCTTCTCACTTGGCGCATTTGCTTCAAATAATCCACCAAAACATTGAAAAAAGATTTTTAATATTAAGTTTATTTCTCAAGGGATAAAAAGAAAGTCAAATAACGATAATTTTATGTAAAAGCACGAACTGTTGGTGTCTGAGACCAAATATATAACGAAACGATAAAAAATAATGCAAAAAAAGTATATCCACCATAATCCTGGAAATTATCCAATATTTCGTGTGACCTCCCTTGGCTTCAAGGACAGCTTGACATCGTCGTGGCATTGACTAGACAAGCTTAGCAGTCGTTTCTGGTGCAATTTTGTCCCATTCAGTTACAACAACTTGTCGTAATTGCTGAATGCTTGATGGTTTGTGCTCCTGAACCTTGATTTTCAAAATATTCTTATTTTGTTGCATTATTGAATAACTGAACGGTTTTATGAGAGGATAGAGTCCTTCGTCAATTATTTTTTTAAAGCTAGATTTTTTAGAACTCACATTCCTGCTAGAAAAGGTTCTAAAATCAGCGTGAAGTAAAATAAATAACTATACATCTCTTGCATCATTGAAAGCTGCTTTTTAGCAAAATAGCATGTCTATTGCAAGAATAAAACACTCATAAATGTAATCAAAGACTAAAGGCAGTAGAATTGTTACTTGAGAAATTATCATCACTAGAAAAAAAAACAGAATTTGAGCACGAGCGGTTGAAATGAATGTGGAAGGTGCATCGGTGGTTTTCCGCAAACAACGGCCGGAAAAAAACATATGAAAAGCAAACATTGCAGTTTATTATTGAAATAACTGCATGTTCCGAGTAAAGTCAAATAAATCATGTAAAAAGCAAGAAAATTCCTATTAAAATTTGTTATTGACAAACATTCATCAAGATTTTTGTGAGACCATATCATTATGGACTGTTCCAGAAGCTTTTAGCATACCAAATGTTAACGGTCATTTTGAATTGAATGAAATGTTTCAAATCATTTTGGCTGCGTCCTTTTGTTTACACATTTCTGTATGTTATACCATAAAAAAAAAAGTTAGTTTCTGGTTGAGTTTCTCGGGAGCAGAGAAAAAGTATCGTACACTGTGAGTAGAATCTCTTTAAGAAAATTGGCCAAGGGTGAAAGCGTCTGAGCGATACGAACTGCAGTTATGCCTATAAGCTAAAACCACCGGCTTCCGTACGAGATGTGACGAAAAATATAGATACCTTGACGTCTACCGTGATGCGACTTAGACTTTAGACATACAGGAGACAGAAGAAACCCAAAAGAAACTCAAATAAGGCCACGTCTGTGAAACCGAGTCCCGAGCTACACAAATCCATCATTATTGGTTACAGTGACTTGATTGTAACTTAATTGAGTCACATTTGAGTAACTTCAACCAAATTGCAACATGTGTGCTACTAGAGCGAGCTTAAAGATTATATGAATTAAATTTTGTGTAGGAATTATGGACGTTAAGCCAGACTACGTTAATTTTCTGACACTTTCTTTCGGTGTAGGTTTTGAATTATTTCACGGATCTCTGAAACGTTTCACTTAAATGACAGCTGAATTTATCCACCTTATTTCTTGATACAACATGTTTACATTCCTGTTATATGCAGTAACATGGCGTCAAATCAAGTGGAAGTGCGCAAACGCATTTCGTAGAAATGGCAGCAAAATCCAAATCTACTGAAAAGTACCGTGTTCTGTTTTTGCAAATCATTTGACCATCGCTTGAAGGTGGATCGGAAGGTTGCAAATGGAACAAATCTAAAAGTATGCTCCCGACAAATGGACAAGAAGGTGGCAGCCATTATTGACATCCCAATCTTTCTGTGTGAAATGTGGCTCGCAAAGTTGGGAAGTCAAAATCATATGTAAAAATATAAAGCACAGGCTAAAACTGAAGGCCCCAAAATTGAAAAAGGAGCCCAACCGTGATTGCAAGCAAAATTTCACTGCAAAAAGTCGTGCTACGGTGCACTTTATCACTTTTTGGCAAATATTTTCTTTTACCATAATGGACGGTAAAATATACGTACTTGAAGACTTTGAACAGCTTCCAAATCTGGTTTTTTACACCGCAAAGCAAAGGAACACGATTGCCGAGCATTTTCGGACATGTTTTCGGATTGATATGTAGTTGTGTTCGAAAATCTAAACGTTTCGTCTCTACCGGCAGTATCAATAAGAATGTATACGAGACAGAATGTCTGCAAAAGCGGTTGCTACCGTTCATCAAAAGCAACGACTCTCCAGCTCTGTTTTGTCCTGATTTGAAATCCGTCCTGGAATGGTATAAGGTCCTAGAGGTCAAATACGTACCAAAAACAGTAAATTTACCGAACTGTCCAGAATTTCGTCAAATAGGACCATCGGTTTTGTTAAACTAAGTGTATTTGCTGAACAGGCCTTATAATCATGGACGATTATTATCGTGGACAGACCTTATAATAATGGACGATGGAACGTATGTAAAATTGCATTACGGACCACAATACTTCACTAAACGCGAATAAAGAAATATACCCGAATCGAAAAAGGTGGTTTTCACCGAAAAATTTGGCAAGCGGGTGATGGTGTACCAGTCAATATGCGAATGCGGCAAAATATCTACCTCGTAAGTAACATCGGACACAATGAACACCCAGAAGTGCATCAAGGAATGCCTCCAAAATCGTT
Source organism: Aedes japonicus (assembly GCA_034211315.2). Lineage (NCBI taxonomy): Eukaryota > Metazoa > Arthropoda > Insecta > Diptera > Culicidae > Aedes > Aedes japonicus. The sequence goes on along the minus strand of JASCZW010004253.1, from coordinate 450,021 downwards.
TATTGCCTATGATTTGCCAAATTGCCCGGAGACACGGCCAAACGAGATTTTCTGGGCTTTGACCAAAGCAAAGCTACAGAAATTTGCAAAATCAGCGGATGACATCGATGAATTCAAAAAAGAATTGGACAAAAGTAGTGAAAATGGTGGGAAGTGCCACTATGCAGAAGCTTATGGGTCATTTTAAAGAAAAATGGAGATGTCACGGTTATAATTAAAACTTTGATTGAAGAAGTTTCAAATGATGTGTAAAACACCAGTGCTGATATAATTTGCGAAATAAAATAATTGAAACATTAAAAAACCAAACATTTTAAATATTTTGCAAGTGTGTATATAATTTTTGAAACAGTCTTTTTTTCATTAGAGAAGAATAAAAAGTTTCACACAGCAATGGAATTTTCCCCATTTGTACATGAACAAATAGACCAGACGACTGTGAGTATGAAGAGGTCTATCAACATAAATAATGACAACATAGAACAGAGGTAAGGAAGAATTGATTGACTATCAAAACATACGTTGACGTATTTTATGAATTATTATTTGAAATTATACTTGAACACCTCCCATCAGATAAAAAAAAATCAGTGGGGTTGTGTACAAGACACGACCGGTTGACGTAGACTACGTTAAACCAAGTGATGCATTATAATGTCAGGGATATTCTGTGTGGCTATTATTACCGTTAACAGGGTTTCAATTATTCGTGCCGGTCGCTCACCCTTACCGATAGAAGCAGTTTAAGTCGCAATATGACGGGTGCGGCTCTTATGGGACATTAGACCAGCGTTTTGAAGCCAGTATATAAGAAAATTCTATTGTTAGGGAATATAAAATTATTAAATTAATGATAGTTTTGCTCATTCTTATAATAATAATCACTTGACATTACTAAATGGTTATTCGTCGAAAATCAAAATCGTTGGACGGTGGTTGCATAATATTGCTGGCATTGCAAACGGAGGTCACGAACGAAGGTTAAAGCGGCAGAATCTTTATCACGACTAGTTGTTTGATCACAGTTCAAAGCCAAGTCTAGTACAAGGTACTCTTCATGAAATCAATGAAGGGAAGTTTCTCTGACTTTGGAACAATAATGTTAAAATTGCCAGTCACAATAACTGGCCTACCTTTTCTGATGTATTTCATCAGGTTATGTCCAATAAAATATTTAATCTGTTTAATCTGAATTGCCTGTCGCTCAGCATTCCGCGAGTGATGTATGGTGTTGCTATGCACTTGAAGGTACACTGGAGTCCCTCGGAAACACGTAGTCGAAGTATCTTCATAGCAACGTACAGAACATGTTTTGGCTTGGCAGCCCTTCGATCACACCGCGCAGTTCACTGGTAGCCATCATGAATGGAGTCACTCGCACATCTGGGTTGAATGTTCTAGGGTGCCCTAGATAAATGTCTGGGAATGAAAGTTCCTCAGCGTGTTTGTCATAAATGATCGACAATGGGACATTTATCCTCATTCCACATGAGAGTTTGCTGCTGACATATCAGCAGTTCAACATCGTTATCTCCTTCAATCATCTCGATGCAATCAGTAGTGTCGACAGCTGGCTGGTCAGAGTCGATTGATCGCAGATGATTTTCGTTGAATATGATACTGTATCGGCGATACAGGAACTTCAACCAGGCCTTCACTGTTTCCTTCTTCACAAATCCAGACAGGTAACTGGACTTGCGGATGATGTGCTTTTTGATGGACACATTGAAGGCTCTGTCGTCATCCAGCTGTCGTGGCAGTTCCGTTACCATCTTGTCGACATCAACGGGCACATTTATCACCTGATTGATGATACCGTAGCTGCCTACAATATTACACTTTATTGTAGTTGTGAATTTATTACAATATAGGTAAAACAAAAATATTTACCTGCAGCGAAACGCAACCGCCAAATTTGCATAAACGGCAACCGTGGAAAATCAATCTTTCCGTTATCGGATCCAATGGTGGAAGAGCTGGATTCGATGGAAAAGGCGGATAACTAAAACCATTCGTCACGGCTAGCGCAGGTACCTTTCCTTTTGTCATGCTTGAGCGACAAGTTGCGCATACAGCCAAGCCTTCAACGGATATGCCTGTATTGGCCAACACCTCGGCTTCAACGGTAGTGACCGGTTTAAGGTCATTCATGAACCACAACCTATCACAAACGCCGCACGGAAAACCAAAACGATTATTCACAAACCGTTTGATGAACTCCTTTGACGCTCCCTCTAAGTTCGGTTCGAATAACTCTGCAAAGTTTGATGTTTGTTGCGATTTTGGCATTTTTATAAATAATTGAGTCACTTACCCTGGCTTGAATGCTCAGAACACGGTATGTCATACTGTGCCTGAATGGCCTGCATCTCGGAATTCTCACCATCGCCGGAACCATCAACAATGTTTTGCTGCGTTTGGGGGATTTCAGTAACGACAGGCAGCGGAGGAAATTCTATAATATGCACATACAAACATGTATTTTGACAGATAACTTGTCTTCTTTTCAACATTCACGATTTAAATACCATACCATTCGGATCATTTGTATACAATCTGAGTTGTAGTATGCCTTTGCATAATTCAACTTCAAAGAATCAAAGATTTGCAATTTATGCAATTTTAGAAATTCTGGATATCAAGGGTAATAATAACCATTGAATTACTCTGGAATTTAAATAACGATAAAATTCGTTATCAGAAAATATCCGAAAACACTATAATCAATTGCAACATTTTCAGATGTGTAATCGTCTCTAAAAATGTTCAAAGTTCAGGAAGTTTTATCAAACAGAAAATAACAAAAATTATCTTGCAGTTGTTGCAAAGTTATATACAAGTATATAGGGTAGATGTCCCTTGACTCAGTCGATTATGTAGCGCACGATTACAATTTTAACTATAACTCATACAATAATTTAGCTAGAAACGATATTCAACTAGTTATACCTTTGCTAAGACATGCTTAACCAGCTCCGCTGCTGGACGAATTAAGCAGCTGCGACCAGCTGCCTGCAACCAGCTACCAGCGACCAGCTCCGCACAGCTTCAATGCTGCCAAACGAGTGAGAAATTTTTTTCCTAAGTGTGTGTTTTATACCCGTCTCAGCTGCATGCGAGACGTACATGGAGAGACGAATGATATGATTGCTTACAGTCCCCTTCTAATACAAAGAAGAAGAAGATGATGCAAGACGTTCCTTGCTTCGATTTGAAATCTGTGATAGGAAATTTGGTAAATTTACTTTGCAAAATGACATTATAAGACATCACCTTATATTTGCGTTAATTTCAATAGTTTACTATTGTTTGAGAATAATGTTTGACAATTGAATTGGAGCGCGGTAAAATTTCCGACCGATTGAGGAAGAAATCATGTAAATCAATCGTGGATTATTTGAGTTATTCGCGTACAAAACGTACGGTTTTTCGTGACGTTCGCAAGATTTTAGATTTTCATTTGACACCCTACCCTTGCCGTAAGACGTAGTCTACGTCAAAAAACGTTGAATAAGTTCAAAGCATCAAGCAGTTTATCATTAAAAAAACGGAAGCAAAAAGAACACAAACTGTATCAAACTTATAAAAGCATCCATTATTTGGTGGAATCTTAAGAATTTATTCTGGCCTATGATATTGCAATTAATTAGTAATTCAAAACCCGAACTTGAAAAAACATCCTGTTCAAGAAATGTTTATAACTACGTTGAAGTTAAATTGAGATCAGACAATTTCCCTCCAAAAAAACTTCCTAACGAGACCGTTGGTGATAACCCGGAGAGAATTTACAGTCTATTTCTTTAAAAAAAATCTGATCCACTTTATCGGGGGCAAATCGTGGTTTTGATTTTTTACCCAAATTCGCTACAAACGTTAGTGTCAATTAAGTCAACGTGGAATACCCATTATTTCTTGCATGCCTCAGCTATTTAAAGTCATCACCAATGACAAACTTCTATCAAACTAAAAACAGAATAACTGATATGCAACAAGTGTTCATCAAAGGACGATCAACTAATACAAGCTTAAACGAATTTTTCGACTGCCCATCAATTGCATTGGACAATGGAAACAATGAAGAAGCTCTACACACAGACTTCAAAATGACAAAAATGGAAACCGAGCAAGATCTATCTAACTGTCAACAAATAGTTAAATTCAGAAGAAAGAAAGAAAATCCTATGAATGTCTTCTCTTTAGGCTCGTCAGATAATAATAAGACTCCCATTTAGTTCATCCTTTGTTCATTTTATTTGTAAAAATTTTCTTCATTCTTAAAATCATAAAATTGTTTTTATTTTTAACTCGTTGAAATGAAGTTGTATAAAGAAATAATGAACCAATGTCCTATTTTGAGTATCGTGATACCCCAGAAAGAAATATACGTTTTATCTACATAATGTAACAAACTGCAACTTTTGCAACTGGTATGTTCAACATGTAATGCGATAGCATTTAGCAACAAAACAGTTTAAACTTCCAAACTTACTGTAATAAAATCTGTATGTACGTAAATGTAAAAGAAGTAGGAATTTAGGAGTTATCACTCTTGACCATCATGAGACAATATTAAACAAAGCTCACATAATGTTTGGGTTTATGAAACGTTTCAGCCGCAATTGTCACGACAATTGAACAGGCTAGATCATCCAAAGTGAGTTCATATCTTGATGTTGGAGGTGATCGACAAGGAGGTTTAGAATGTTTTGAGCGTACCTTTTAGATGTAGAAGCTACAAGAAAAATATTAACACCGTTGCAGACTTATTACAGTATTCTAAGAATACCTACGGTACTCCAAACTATTCTTGAATTCAGGTCTTGGTATTTTGAATGACAAACAAGGCGATTTACGAGATCTCCGTCTTACTTATGAATTGGATAAGGTCCATGGGACATCTTTTCGGCAGTATTGTAAATAAAATGCACATAGTCATGCCAAATTTTATCGTATTAAATTCTTGTAGTTCTTACGAAATACTTGGTGGGATGAAAAGTAACCACCTTGATTGCCAAAATGCAATGCTACTGCATAAAAGGTTCTAGTGCCGTGTAGTGTTCATATTTTGGCTTAGGGAAGGTCCATTAATTACGTCACGCAGTGAGGGGGGAGGGGGGTTTGGGAAAACGTGACGATCCATACAAAACAATTTTAAGGTCCATACAAAAAACGTGACAAGGGGGGGGGGGGTTATAAAAAGTCATTTTTTGCGTGACGTAACTAATGGAAGTTCCCTTATAGGCCATATTTTAATGCGATACTGCCCTTAGTTTTGTTTTGACAGCTTATTGTTGTTGACGTGTTTGGCATCATGTTGAATATGGATAAAAACGATTTTCATTCTCTTATACAACTTTTTTTTTTTTTTTGAGTGGCAAAACGGCGGAGGAAACAAAAAAACAAATTCGATAAGTACTGTGGTGAAAATGCTCCGATTACACCGATAATTATTGGTTTCGAGAGTTTCGTGTTGGCTAACCGGAAAGTGAAGGTGCAGATGCAACAAAGATTAGTACTGAGCGCCTACGCCATATTTTGGGCGAGATTCTGCCTATGAAAAAGTTATCCTGCCGCTGAGTGCCACGATGAAATCTATCACACACCAATGAACAGAATGAGTATCCGGCAATGGATTGAGGCCGGCACGAGTGCTTCGCAGCGGCCTAGGGAGGCTCAATGGATCGGAATGATTTCGGCGTCGGTTTTCAGGGATTGTCATGGTGAATATTGGCATTCACAATGATTGTCATTGCATATTTCACATAGTTGGTTGTAGCTGTTCACTACTGGGATCCCATGATGTTGACCAGTTATTTCCAATTTCAAAACATTACAATCTACACAGAAAAAATAATGAATTTTGACAGGCACGTAAAATTTACACACAGTTGGTCTGAGTTCAATCCCAGACGACGTCGATGGTTTTTCTGAGGCGAAAAAAATATGGTCACGTTTTTCTTCGGAAGGAAAGTAAAGCTGTTGATTCCGGTTCATAATCATAAGTCGATAGGTAGGGTCCAGGTGGTGGAGTCATCTTCCTGGAGTCAGTGATTGTCACCATGTGAGGAAATAGGCCGACGGAAAATAAAAAAAAATAAAAATCCAATCCAAAGCAGGCGTAAACAACGAAATTGTTTGCAATATTTCATGCGCCTTACAACAATGTTTGTAATCTTACATACAACAGACTAGATTCAGGTGTTATCTGTCTTAAATTTACACGGAATATCCCATTATTTTCTGCCGTTTCTAGCATTCCCTTTATGTGCATTAGATAAAGCAGAAAATTATTTTTTTCTTTCTATCTGTGTATAGTCATTTAAATTTGGCGCGCTGTACGTAATAATATTATAACTAGTAATGTAACAATTTCAATGTTTATGCTTCCGGAGGAAAAAATTTCGTGCCTGTTAAAATTCATTATTTTTTTCAAAAAAAAAAAATTTTAAACGGTCGTGTAAAATTTACCCTTGTTTAAATGCAAGGCAAAGCAAACGTGAACAATGAAATTGTTTGTAATCTTCCATACAACAGACCTGATTCAAGCGATATCTGGCTTAAATTTAAATAAAAGATCCCATTAATTTATGCTAAATCTAGCATTCTCTTTATGTGCATTTGAGTACGCAAAACGTTATTTTTTATTTCACTGTGTGTATTCAGAACATGCTCAAGCTTAGCAGTGCTCCTAGTTAACTTATCGTTCACGTTGGGTAACGATTCAATTTTGTAATGTTATTAAAACAAAATTATGAGCATGGTTGTTAACATATAAAGAATTACATCAAAATCACTCTATGCTCTGTAAATTTCCCAATGTGGTTTGGCACAAAGACTCGTTTTTTTTGTATACCGGAAAAGTTGAATCTGGATTTTAGCTGAATGTTAGGCCAATGATGCTGCTGCTATTACTAATACAACCCCTTCTCTACAGCTATGCAAGACCGTGAATGTTATGCCACTGACTTCTTAATTTTCCCCAGTCTTTGAGGAGGCTTGCTTTCGTTTTAGTTGATTATGGCAAAGTTCTGCCAGTGGATTTTGTTTTCAGAAAATGCCACGGCTGCCGACATATTTCACTTCGCCAAGATTTTTCGTGGAAATTCTTCTATCAATCAATCAACAGTTCCGCTCAAGGAACGTCGCTGCAATTAAGTGGCAAAATACCGTCTGTCGATCAATTTCGGTCACTTTGACTGGTAGGGAAATGCTTTTCGTTTCTTTGGGACAGCAAAAGGGTTTTGAAGTTTATTTACCAAGATAGTCAGATCTGTGCCAAATATTAGCATTAGAAGTGGTACGACAGGTAAAGCATGGCAGTGAAAAATTAAATATTTGATGCTCTTGAAAACTTTTGGAACAGAGATACATTTGTACTGGGTATAATCTTCAACATGAAATGTCATGAATTGATCTTTTGGCTTGTATATTTGGTATAAAGAATGATACACGAGAAGAGTCTTTTCCCTAGAAAATGTCAATGCTACGGAGAGAAAGTCCCAAAATAGGTTCTTAAACGAGTTTTACTGGCCGGTTCTGATATCAGAATAAGAGATGGACCTTATTTTATTATGCAAAATGAATTGAACAAACTGCTAATGTATTGGATACTGACCTATTTTTTTTTTATATAAGTATCAACATTTCATTACAAAATTTGTTTACTTCAACCGAAGTGCTGCTGAGTTGCTTTTTGAGTTAGTTAACATTACTATACTGTTCCGAAAAAAAACACTGTCTTTTTCAAACAAAAAAGACCATACTGACCATATTTTTGGATAATTTTTCGTTATTTACAAAGGAAAGATCCACTCATTAAGTAAGGGGGGAGGGGGTGTTTGGGAAAACGTGACGATTCATGCAAAAAAATTTGAAAGTCCATACAAAAACGTGACAAGGGGGGGAGGGGGGTGTTATAAAAGGTCATTTTTTGCGTGACATAATTAATGGACGTTCCCATATTAAAAAACAAGGTTTTCTTTCTATGTTTATTTCAATTTGCAATATCAAAATAACGTGATTGATAACGATCAAATCTCGCAAAGGAGAATATATCTGGAGCAACAATAGAAAAGGGCCTATCAACATTTGTAAACAAACACTTCTGAGCCTATTTCCTCGCAAAGCGTAGGCCACCTACGCAAACCAATGCCATCATCATGTAGGGGAAACTTTCTCCTACACGATGATTCTGTTGGTATGCGTGTGTAGCCAGCGGCTTGCGAGAAAACGGGCTCAGAAGTGTTTGTTTACAAATGTTGATGGGCCCTTTTCTATTGTTGATCCAGATATAGTCATCCAGCTCTTGTTTTTTTTTTTTTTTTGACAGCTTTCACTGTAGTTTAGCGCCCATCGTGATCGTTTTTTTATTTTGACAGCTTTCACTGTAGTTTAGCGCCCATCGTGATCTTTCAATTTCGTAGTATACTAATTGACAATGAAAGCACCGTTTGACACACTGACAGTTGTTTATGGGATTTTCGTTGGAGCGAAAGAAAATTAGGTTGTGGGGGTCAAGGCGGATTGATTCATATATTTTGCAGATGGGAGAATGGTGTTTCAATATTATTTTTAAGCTCTACTAGGTTAGTCAAAAAGCTTTAAGAGCGGAAATGAATTTTTTTTTCTAGGAAATCCCTGTTATTGCTCAGTATTATCTCCCATAAGATCAATACTCTTAGTCCAACGGTCTTCCAACTTTGTTGTCCCATCACGGAATTGACTTTCTGGAAATCCTGCAAAATACTCCTCTAAGAAGGCCATAACCTCTTCGTTTGATGCAAAATGCATTCCACGAAGGAATTGTTTATGGAAAAGAAAAAGAAAACAGAGGTAGTCAAATCTGGCGAATAGGGTGCATGCTGCAACAATTCGTACCCCAATTCACTGATTTTCGCGATGGTCTTTGAGCTGTGTGAGAAGATGCATTGTTTCGATGAAAAATGTTTTTTCATCTGCGAACCGGGTCTTTTTCACATGTTTTTTCATTCAGCTGGTTTAAAAGGTCACAATAATAATCAGATTAGATTGTCTTACTAGTTTGGAGATAATCTATCAACGAAATTCCTTTTGCATGCCATAAAACTGACGCTAACACCTACTTGGCCGATGTCTGGACACAAACTCGCTTCGAAGCCAAAATGCCTGGTTCACACCACTCCTATGCCTCTTAGTTTGATTCAAGATCACGATGGTAGACCCCAGTCTCAGAAATAGTGATGAATCGACGTTAAAAATCTTTTTTATCCTTTTGAAAGTTCTCCAAATGTTGTTCAGCAAGTCGCATTTGAACGTGTTTTTATTGTTGACAGTTTTTTGAAACCCAATGAATCAATAAATCGCGAATACAAATCAACAGCTCAATTAAAAATCAATTAGCCGTGAAAACAAAGATCTTGAAATTTTTCTATGATTCTTCAGGAAAAATATCGGATCGATTTGAACTATTTTACTACCCAGCCAGTAAGATTGAAATAATGTTGTTCAGTGTATAACTATTTTTGTATAAAATTTACATATCATCAGGTATCTTCGGCATTTTGATAGTTGGCAAATTACACTATAAGAACCTTAATAAAATTTGGTTTAAGAATATAATATCAAGATGTTAGGTATCTGGAAATGTAAGCTTGAGATTCTTCATACTAATTCCCATACAAACTTTGGATAGCGTGTGCAAAGCCAAATTAAAACCAAATGTGTTCAAAATTTTTGGGGACTATCAGGACCCGAATTGGCGTCGATTAAGCTTAAAGGAGCAAACATTTCGAAATTTGCATCAGCCTAATGTTCACTTTTATCAATAAATCGTGATCAAAAATCACTAGCTCTATTAAAAAATCCGCAAATGAAATTATTCTGAAAAAATAGCTGTAGATACTTCTCTTACTGGTTTTGCTCACTAGCTGGTTTGGAACTGGATAACTTCCTGTATTAATATTTTTTAGTACAACGAGGTTTACTGGCTGGTATAGTGCTGGGTAATTTCTCCTAGCTTCATATCATTTTAACGCACAAGGGACAACACAATAGCTTCTTGTTTTAAGTTCGAGTCGCCTGCTCATCGCAGATGAATGACACACTTCACGGACTACACAACGAAAGAATGAAGAACCTATTGAACGCCATATTAAACTTGAAAACGTAACACTGACTAATAAAATAACAAAAAAGGCAATTGAAGAAACAGACGATAAGACCCAAAATGTTCAAACGTGGCGCCTTCCGAAATATTTGCAGCAGTGTCTTCTTGGACGACATGTTCCGTGTTCGGCTGGCAAAATAGGGCAAACATACTTTTGCATATAAAAACAAATAAATGATACATTAAAAACTTAAAATCGTTCCACAAAAAAAGCATTCATGACCCATAAAACTCTGGTCAATATCCATAATAAAATGGATATGATCCATAAAATTTATCAATGTGATCCATAATTTATACAAAATTTAGCAATAAAATGTCAAAAATGTACCGTTTTATATCTAGGATATGATCAATAAAATTGTATGGATTACCCATAAACATATAGCGAATGTTCCGTAAAAGGTTCAATATCATTCCTTAAAGTTGTAATATTAATCCACAGAATGTAACATTTGTGCACAAAATACGTGCACATGATTCATAATTTATTGAAAATGTTCCATAAATAAATTGTCTATGATCCGTAAAACAATGAATAATAATCTATAAACTCATATAAATGATCCGTAGCAAATTATTCTTATAGAAAATTTTCTCAACTACAATTTTTCCAAACATTGGTTTTCAGAAAAAAAAATCAAACAGCTCCTCAGTTAGACACACTATATTGTACAATGTGACATAGTAGCCACGATTTGTTATGCTGTACTCCAAGTGCTAAAAATATCAATGTTGCCTGCTGAGCAATGTTGCCTGCTAGTAGAAAGCGGTCGAAGTTTCCCATATCGTCTTCAATTTAACGACTGATTCAAGCATTTGCCCGGTATAATGCAAACGGAGGATGTTTTTTATAGTTAGGTCCGACGAGCGATAGCGAGTTGGATGGCAAGCGTTTGCCCGGCATAATTTTATAAAAAAAATCTTAAATAACAGTTTGATCAAGCCTTAAATTTGACATGTAGAGTAACTGTCCCCATATTAATCTCATTGTTTCTTTTTTCATCCTACGATGAATCAAACAATTGGGCAGTTGAAGGATCGCTTTCGTTTTCTAATAATGTTTGCTTACTTTTAATAACAACAACAAACATTACTAACGAATCCTGTCACCTGTTCATTGTTTAATTTCAAGTAGGATGAATTGCAAAGTGATGAGATTAATATAGGAAAATCTTCCCTAGTTCTTTACATGCACTATTTCTCTTTAACAAATTTATTGGGAAACATGTGCCGCAGTTGCGGTCGTAAAAGAACATGCAATCGCGAAAGTAAATCAGCTCTCTGAAAAATTGAAAATCATCTAAAAAACAATCCTTCTTTAATAGTAATATTTGAGCCGCATAGCTAAAGAGACGGACATGTTAATAGATCTGAGTAGTAGCACAGTCGATTTCCCCGTAGCCAAAATTTAAAAAAATATAAACCCAACGTTGTAATAATTCTGGCACTATTTATGGATCCTACATATTATTTTAAATGCCCAAAGTTTATTTCCTATGGGCCATATTTAGAAGCTTGTGGTTAATTTTTCAAAACTATCATGGATCATTGACGATTGGATCAATAATTTATTGATCATGTGTATATTTTTAAGTTTACAAACGTTACATTCTGTGGATCAATTTTACAACTTTAAGGAATGATATTGAACCTTTTATGGAACATTTGCTATATGTTTATGGGTAATCCGTACAATTTTATTGATCATACCCTAGATATATAACGGTACATTTTTGACATTTTATTGCTAAATTTTATATAAATTACGGATCACATTGATAAATTTTATGGATCATAGCCATTTTATTATGGATATTGACCAGAGTTTAATGGGTCATGAATACGTTTATTATGGAATGAATTTCAATTTTTATTGAATCATTTCTTCAGTTTAAAGGTGCAAACTTAGGGCTGCCGCAAAATAGTTCGAAAGGATCTACGCAACGATATCATCAAAGGGGTGGCGTAGAGGTTTCTTCTCTATTCAGAGTCCCGCCGGTAAACCTTTATAAATACAAAATAAACTTAAATTTTAATGATTAAAAAAAAATGATTTGAATAAAATAATATTTGAAAGCGTCTTGATCACTTCAGCACAATTGTGTGCCATAAAAAGAATTGGAAGTATCAAAAGTAAAGTATTTACAAAAAATAAATTGAAAGAAACTCGACTTTTGTGGGTGGCCTATATATACACAGAATATTTCTTGGGTTGTAAGTAAAAGTCGCATGTTAGTAATGGTTTCTTTCTATGCTTTCTAGAAAATAAAGACTCGTTTACAGAAATCAACACCGCCATTGTGATGCGGAAAAATTTCTATTCTTGGTGGATTGTTGGATTGCGTGGGTGTGTCTTGAGTTTCTTGAAAACTGCATTTACTTTTAGAAAACTTTAGATTTGAAAGTAAGCATCCATTAATAGAAGTGATACAGCAGCAAGCTATCTTGGGATTTAAACTTGTCAGCCCAAATAAGTGCAATGCTAGGAAGAGAACAAGTTACGTCATATTAGTCCATCTTGATGTCTTAAATAGAAATTGTTGCACGTGATTCTTATTTAAAGCAGCAGAATCTGTAGTTTTTAAATTTTCCAGTGATCATTTTAGAGAGCAATAACTACATAAATAGCTAAGCGAAAACCAAGCGGTATATTATTGTAGTTTCCGCAACTATTGTTTTGTTAAAAACAACTAACAGGTGTTTTAATCACGATCCTTGAACTGGCCAAATAATTTAAAAATAATGGCTCCTAACAGATTCATAACAATTCATGATTAACTGGTTCCTGGATAGGAAAATCAAAACTACAGATATGGAAATTAATTTTTGCAAATCCAAAATTGATGACCGACCTCTTTTGAAGCCTTTCAGCTTCTATCGATAAGTGAATACTTCACTCGATTTAACTATTTGAAGATAATCATAACACGAACCCAATAAGGTATAGAAAAAGGATATATTTATATTTCCATCAAGAGCCTTTTGAAACTAGTATGAACAAGTATAAAATTCTTTAAAACATCTTATAATTCATTAGTTATAAATTTCATGCTAAAAGTTATAAGTTATCAATAATAATTAAAAGTTTCATAGCAGTTACATGTAAGAAATTTAAATTTTTATGTTTTTTATCACTATTTTAGCATGAGCATGAGCATGCTTGACCGCCCGAAGTTGCTTTTCCGTCATTACCAGATCAGCTGTTATTACGCAGATAAATCTCAGGTGATGCTAGACATCCACAATTTGAAATAACTGCTGATCACAAACTAAGGAAATACAGACGCCGGCCCGTTCGAATACGAACCAAGTAAGGAAAGGGTAGAAATATGTTGACGTGGTACACGCTTTGAAGGAATCCGTGGAATCTACTGCACTTCCATAAGAAATTACTAGGATTTTGGATAAAATCCAACCCAATCGCAACAGGATCCGTTTTGGTAAACGGTGTGCTTAATTCAACTGAAAAAAAAATGCGTGGCTCAAAAGCCATAAAAACAAGCAACCGACAAAGCGAGGGCTGAAGCCTCATATGATAAGGAAAATAAAAGCATAAGAATCAAAATGACGGTCTGACCTTTAAAAAATCAACAAACAACCGATGTCACCTATAAAATAAAAATCAACCAAGCCACTAAAACACATGCAGGGAAATCAATGAAGATGATAAAAATGATAGTAGTCACAAACAACGTTAACCCAGAAACAATCAGCTCAACACGCACACAAAATTCGCAAATGCAAAGCTAAAAATGAAAAACATTACTGAGCTGAGGAAAAGAAAAACCAACACTTTTATCAAATATGCTCAGATGAACCCAAAATACTGAACTAAAAGACAACAACACTCCTTAACCAAAATATTGCTGACAAAATCTTTTGCACTGCGATCAAGACAATTTACTTTTTTCACTACCTTTTTCACAGACGATGACGCACTTTTTCCACAAAAACTCTTTGTTTTCTAAAACTTTTGCAAGCTGTCGTTCCGCAGCAAGAAATGACGCTATTTCCACCAATTTTCCTCCCAAATTATCAGCAAATAGAGTACTTTCCGCGCTTACGACGCTTTTGTACGACCGACAGGTTTTTCTTAAATAGTTTTCCGGCCCATTGGGTACATAAACTTGTTTTAGATTGCACACCGATAATAACGGACGACGGAAAACTCATTTAGCTAAAACTTTATTTTACTGCTATTTTGAATCTTTACTATTAATTATCGAAAATAACTGTCGTTGTTTGAGGTCGTCTCTACCTTTAACTGATCGTACGTATCTACTATGGTATTGTCATCATTACTTGTATTCCTAAGCTATTCAAAGCAATTAATAATCAATGACAAATTATTCCTGATAAGGAATATAATCTCAAATATGCAACATGGATTTTGATAAGGTTACTCAACTGCCACAAACTTATTAGAATAATTAATTATTGAGTGATTGCAATGGAAAACGGCAACCACGTAGAAGCTCTTCACACAGACTTTAGCAAAGCATTTGACCGCATTGATATTCCAATGCTTCTCTTCAAATTGCAGAAAATTGGCATAGAGCATGGACTTCTTAAATGACTTGAATCCTATCTTACAAACCACCAGCAAATAATAAAATGCAATGGAAAGAAATCCCATCCAATTCAAGTCACTTCAGGAGTTCCACAAGGATCCCATCTTGGCCCTCTTTTATTTATACTATACGTAGACGACATTCCCTTTACATAAATAAGAAACCAGGAGGATATGTATGTATTCCAGAATGAAATACACATATTCCATACATGGTGTTCGAAAAGCTCACTGCAACTTAATATCAAAAAATGTAATTTAATATCAGACAGCAGAAATCGATATACGCCAAATACGCCATCTCATAAGGAAATCAAGATGATGGAAAAAAGAATAAAGTAACGGATTAAGGTGTTATCTTGGATTCTTAATTTAATTGCAATGATCATTATAATATATTTCGCAAATTTTTTTTTCATTAGGGCGAATCTAACATTGAGAGATTCTCTCCGGGCTCATACTCTTTCATTCATTATAGCGCCATTATAACACTTTCAAGACACTCTTTAGTACGAAACACAACAGTGCTAGCTTGCATGCACTACAAATAGTAGAATGAAAAACGTAAAGGTGATTGGAATATGAATGAAAGAGATAGTAATCAAACAGAGTCTCTCAATGTTAAATTCGCCCTAATAAAGAAAAAAAAAACCCTAGAATTACGCAAAGAGCAAACAATACACCTGGGTTTATAAAACACCTTGGCATAATAAAAGCACTTTATGTAGCTTATGTTGGGTTCATTCTGGACAAGCACGCAAATTAACCGAATACAATCAGTACAGAAGCAATTTTTATTATATGCTTTTCGAAAACAAGGATGGACAATGTATCCATCAAACGAAGTGCGCTGCATGCATATCTATATTCAAACATTGTAACAGCGTCGCGAATTTCCTAAGGTGTTTTTGTTAACGACATAGTTCCACAGCGACTTGATTCCGCTGACATTTTATCAAAACTCAACTTTTTATACCTTCACGGCAACATCAAAACCGGAATGTATTCATTTTTAATAATTATCGAACAGCTATGCCAAACATGGCCCTCCAAATCAAATTATGGCCACTAAGATTCAGCATTGCGAAACCTAAAAATAAATAATGCAAAACACAACAACTTCTATTAGGGAACGTCCATTAATAATGTCACGTAATAAGTGACTTTTCGCTGCGTGCGCTTGGCCGGGAAGTCAGTTCAACCAGGCAAACAGTGAAAAATTACCTGGCGAACATGAACATACATGTCAGGAAGCGTAAATTGGCGGGGGGGGGATGTCCAAGCCGCTCTTCATTCGCTCCGGACTGGCCGTGAATGGGGAAATTTATAGTACGAAATGCCACCCGGAAGTTGCGTCGTTCATCAAGAAATACCACAAGGGTGAAGAAGCGGCCAACCTGAAGCGTAAGATCTACTACAACAATTTTGTCGCGAGAACTTAGGAGGAATTGATTAACAAAACAAAGAAAGAACATGCCCACACGCATCGTCCGCCATGGCGAATGCTCCGGTTCAATGCCGGAAGGCCTCTCGCAAGGGCGTAGATTTTTTTTTTAAAGTAAGCTAATTATGTAACCTTCCATGGAAAATTAATCAAAAACAAATATGTCTCTGCTTTTTCTTTATCACTATCCACAAAATGTCCATATTTTTTAATGCCAATTTTGGAATGAAAATTGAATAAAAGTATTGAAACCTAAGCGGAAGGGCATGCCTAACAACATCTACTAAAAAGGATTTTTCTTTAAAAAGCACCTCCTACCTAATCAATTTTTTTTTCATAAGCAAAAAATTATATGCAAACGTACTAGTCTACGTCGGTTGACAAAAAATAAAAAATAAAGAAAATAAACGATTCCTAGCTTAGCTGAAAAATTGTGATTTTGGAATACACAACCTTATAAGTGGTCAGTACTCATCAACTCTAGCATAACTCAATACTGTTAGATGGCACCACCAAGATTACTACCGTAGATGTAGATCGGAGGCGCTGGACGATTTAAGTAAAGTTATAATTAGCTTGTTTGTGATAGAGTCAAAGATAGGCTTGTAAGTTATTTATGCTTGTATTTAAGATAACAAGTTACCGTATAGAGTAGTCTTAACCTTGATAAACGTATGATATTCTACTGAAATCCAGCATGTGTTAAGATCCTTAGCACCGATCATTCCAACTGGAGTAGATATATATTTTGATGATCTATTTTATCTCTGCTGATACATTTATGATCAAAGTGTTTCAAAAATTATCATTATCAAAAAGGTGCTTCAAAAATCGTTATTTATCACAGAGTCTACCTATTTAAAAAATAAATTGAACAATGTGTTATTTTTATGTGCAAAAATAAATTATTTTCACAAGATTTACTTACAAGGTTGGTTGTTATAAATTATTCTGGTTCATCTTCTCTATATATATAAAAATGAATGTTTGTTTGTTAGTGACGCTAAAACTCGAGAACGGCTGATCCAATCTGGATGGTGTCTTGAAATGATTTGTTCCTTTTAGTTCAACAAAGGTTCAGAGAAACAGAAAAGTTGTGAAATTTTCCAGGCAAAGTCAGAAAATTTGAAAATAAAAACCCGCATTAATCCACCGATGGTGAGACTGAACCCTTCTTACATTTCACCAGAATTACAAACTCAAATGTGAGCAATGTTGTACTGGATACATATTTTCATCAGAAATTCCAAGAACATTCAGAAATATTCAATATGCCATACATTCAGTTGTTTAAATGAACTATTTGTCAATCCTGAACGCAGGCTTGCTGATATTCGCATCGTTTTCCCCTTATTCACTCATCGTGTGCGAAGATCTTCGCAGCATCGATATACAACCATTCCTCACTAATGAAGAGCATACCAACGTAAAACTATACTGCTGTGAGTAGCCCGGCTGAGAAGAATATGAGTGGCAAAGCAAAACAGGAAGCTTCGTTCTTCATGCTCTTCGGCTCTGACTCACTCACATCGTGAATAGCAGAGTGGTTTGATCGGCCTGAGTGTTCTTCGGTCTTGTCACTCTTCTTCACATGAGTTGATCTTCATGAAGAAGAAGATCCAACGCGTTTAGTTTGTTCTTCTACGCGAACCAGAGAAGTTGTTCGTCACAATGAAGAACAGTAACGTTTGAAACAGCAGCTTAGTGGTGTGATTTACAAAGCAACGGAAGCTAGTGGTGCGGTTAAATACCGCTGGTTGGCATGGAAAAATGGATTTCATTTCGTAATATCCCGATGTGGCTGGGCGTTTGGGATGGGGATAAGATAACCGTAGTTTTCGTAGTGATAGTTGGGATAGACAGCCAAGTAGTAGCAAAACTAATAAGGCTCTTATGTTGCTGAAAGCAAATGAATCCCTGTTGCCGAAGGTGGTTGATGTATTGGGTGCAGAGTTAATTAAAGTCTGATTGGTTTTTTTTATCGTTACCTTGTTTCATTTCTATCTTATTTTACTCGTATTTATGCTGAATTGAGACTGAACTGAAATAAGATTTGTTATACTACAGATAAATACTAGCTACTTCTAAATCATAATGATAATTGGACATATAAGACATAATAATTAAAAGTATATATAACCTATTAGGAGAAATTATTTTTAAAAAAATATGTTAAAATATAAATCCCGAAAACACCAGTAATGATAAAAATGATAATGATGGTGATAAAGAAGATTGATAATGGTTATGAATAAACAATGTCCTTTATGATAATATATAGTCAAGGGATATTATAATATGAACTGAAAATTACATCTGTGCCGACTGCTGTTTTGTTGCAATTGTAGACAAACTTCCGCATCCATTATGAACCAGAAAACTTAGATAATGTATGACCATGGAAATTTTATGTTAAATTATTTCTGATACCTAGACTTATGATATGATTATGATTACCGGTCGCACCCCTCACTTCGATATTGTCAGATTGACAACATTGCCCAGGCTACGCCAACCAGCGTCTCCATGTTTCAGCTGGCAGTCTTTTGTGATCATATGACTCGTGGAGGCGTGAGGTAGGAACTTGTGAGGACCAGAGGTCGGTCGCACCCTCCTTTGAAACGTAACCCCTAGGAGTTATTAATTTCGCCGTGAAAAAGGCTTTTTCGATCACTGTGCACATGGTAATATATTCGTATGGAAAAATCCAGAACCTGATTTTTTAAATAACGGACGATACATCGCTGTTTTTATGGTATGTTATGTAAAGAGCTCTAACCTTTCAAGAAAATATACAAAATCAGATAGCGTCCCCTGTCTACAAACCATGAAAACCGTGAAAAACTAACAGTATTTTTTCGACACACAATCACAATACAGTAGCCGTTCGTTAATTGGAGGATTATTGCAACCCAATTAGCGAACGGCTTTCGCCAATTGGGGGCATCAACAAACGTCAATGTTGAGCGAGGGCGCTTGACTTATTTGTTTTTGTTTTCATTTATTTGTTTGCTAAATTGTGGGTATCAGCAACTGCTTAGTGCGCCAAACATAACAGCAGAATGCCAACCAATAGATCAGTTGGTGATCAATGCAATCAAAACTAGATACAAACGAAAATTGATGCTGAAGCTGATTTTGGAGGACGAGGATTTGTCTCTTAAACAACGAATGAAAAATGTATTGTTACGACAGATTATGACTAAAATATATACTGGCACTAATTAATGAACATTTATCATTGAAAATTCACAAAATTATTGCGACTAAATTATTAAACACGGTGCCAACGAAAAAATAACAATTCGCACTTGAAAAACTCAAAACAGCAATAAAAAATTGATAATTCACTTTCAAAAATTCAAAAGTGACCGGTAAAACTTTCAAAAAAAGCAATGGAAATTAGTATAGACGCAATAATAAGCTGATAGTTTTCCGTCATAATAATAAGTTCTAGCGGTGAACATGTGACAAAAGTCACATATTTTTATTGCTATTTTTTTTCCATTTTATTGATGTTTTATTACCCTGCCGGCAGATTATTGATTGGATTGCCAAAGCATGGCCTTGAAACCTTTGATATCTCTTGGAAGAAGTTGTTCGGGGGGCGACCCCGGCGTATTGGTTAACATCCATACCTCTCACGCCAAAGTCACGAGTTCGAATCTCACCCCCGGAGAAGTTACGAAAATGCCCAAAAGTGGTGTTTGAGTGACTACGACGGGAGATGAACCAGCCCGAAGCTGAATATCTCGATAATCAAGAAACAGAAACAGAACAGAAGTTGTTCGATAAGTTTTCATGTTACAAATGAAGCATGTCTGAGCGGGCGGAGTCTCATTTTGCAGATGGAAAATCTTTTGCAGTATCGATTTACGTCATAACTGGAACAAACACAACTGACGAGAAAATCCAGCTTTGGCTTGAGGTCCACTTACTAAGTACTTACCATTGGTAAGATCGTCACAATGACAGCGAAGTGTTAGAAGATAAAGAAATAGTTAGCTTGCAACAAACATTGAAAGATCCCTCGACAAAAATGACATCGAAACGTCATCATAGTTTTCAACTTTTGAAGCATGACTGCTTTTTCATTGGGTCGCAACTAAATTACCGGACCACCGACTAAAAAGCGCTCCAACTAGAAAATCCCTAATTAGCAGACTTCTGTTGTTTTTGATTATGTTTACATTTTTCCTAAAAACTAGATCAAAATAGCTTCCCTTTAGATATTCAATAATTGGTACAGTAGTTCCAGAGTAATAATTTTTAAAGTTATTTAAAAAAAGTTGTTCAGGCCACCCTACCACGAAAATGATCACTCTAATACCATAATAAAAAAATACATGGTTATTATTTTTTGTTAGACAACAACTTCCCAACTGTTGACAAATTCTGAGATTCAGTAAATCTTTTTTATGGGATTGCTGCACATACATATAATTCACTGGGTTGCTTTATACGCGACTCCTGCGACCTGCGTAAAACCCACATAAAACCGAAAAACCGACCAGCAAAAACCGACCAAACCATGGTATTGAAAAATTGATTTCTTCTCGAGTATTTTATGATCTGTTCCTGTAAACAATGGCTATAATCGTTGATCACGCACAAACCACAAGACTACCACGCAATCCAACAATACCATATGATAGAGCAAACATTCCTCTACCACATGCTGTTTAAATTTGTGTTGTTTTGCGATTCGTTAGAAATCGAAATCGATTTGAAACGTACCGAGTAAAAAGCGATGTTTAGGTACATCCGCCCAAAAAAGCTGTAAAAAAACGTAATATCCCACTCCACTGTATAATAGATGTACTAGTTATGGCTAAATAACCAGATTACCGCGTGTTGGTATGGTATTCCCATAGACTATATGAGAACACACCATCATAGGAATGTACGGCAAGAACTGGTACATGTACCTTATATATCTATATACATAAAAATGAAATGCTGTCCTTTCTTGACAGCATAACTCACGAACGACTCGATGGATTTTCTTGATTGCTTTTTCATTTGGTTCGTCTTGGTTCCCAACAGGTTTATATAAAGAAGAAAATTGGAAAAATAACTGGAAAATGAGAAAAAGTCATAAAAACCAAATTGTCATTTTGTATGGGAATATACTAGACAGCAAGACCGTCTTTCGTTTTGTAATGAGAAACCGTTGGAAACTTTTATAATGGCGTCATAATTAACAAAAAAGAAAAATAGAGGAGAGAATCACTCATAGTTACTTAGGACATTTTCAAAAGTTATGCGAAAAATGAAAATACACTGGAGTCGCTTACTTCGCAATTTTCTATGGGGTTTTCGGAATTTGACGTGGTTTTCGGAATTCACGTGAGTAGATAATGTTCGTTTAAATTTGGCCAGAAACGCGTGTGAACATAACTTTTAACGCTTTTTACGTTACCCTTTAGGCTCTTTAGTGTATTACGGCTTTTCAAGCGGATTCAGAGATTTACTCGGTTATTTTAGGATTTTTTTAAATCACACTCATATCTGTGTAATAAGCAACCTCAGTGTAGATGCCCGTATAAACTGGAGCGTTTGTATTGGTGACACCTCGAAGCGAGATGTAAATTCTCGATTAACAATAGAATGGGGCTTATCAACATTTGTAAACAAATACGTCTGAGCTGTTTTCCCCGCAAACCATGGGCAACTCACGCAAACCAGTACCATAATCATGTAGAAGAAAGTATTATCCTACACGATGATTCTATAGGTTTGCGTGGCTTGCGAGATAAAGAGGTTCAGAAGTGTTTGTTTACAAATGTTGATGGTCCCTGTTCTATTGTTCGTCCAGAATTGGAATGAAGATTATTTAATTGACTACATGCTGCATTTCAATACGAACCATTGGTTGATTACAATGCGAATATACCAGTCACCATTAGAACAATGAGTGTAGTTTGTTCTCATTGTAATGCATTGAAGTTTCCAAGTGAACCACCTGAGCCTTTTCGTTCTTTGGTTTCTGGAGCAGGAAGTAAATAGTTGTAAACATTTTTTGCAGAACACCCAGAGTTATTATAGTTGTTTTTAAATGACTTCGTTTGACGCAACGTATATAATATTTTTTTAAAGTTTTCTTGGGTCAATCCTTACAGAGCTTAAACATAAGTTAATCGTGAAATTGTGAAACCACACGTTACAGACGGGTCTACGTTATTTGTCTACGTTACAGATTCAAGTTCAATTTCAATATAAAGCGGGTTCATTGTTGTCACCGACAGACGCAGATCATAAATTTCTACAGATTTATTTCATGGGCTCAGCAACATTATTCCACCACGAAGCGGAACATTGTACAACAATTGTAAGCGATGCTTGGTGAGTACAATGGATTGATTCAAATGTTCAAGACTGCTCTTGATCGAATGCCATCTAAAACCCATAAGATTGTGACTCGAGCATATTCCTAATTTACCAATTTTCCTGATGGATAATGTAGGTTCTGATAAGAAATATTCCAACCAAAACCGGGGTACCACATATCGACGATCTTAAAACCCCTGTTTAGGCGATTAGACGCTTATTTATGGAGATAAAAACATTTCTCATTCTCTAATTTTCCAAAAAGGTATTTAATTATAGGCAGGACAACGTCTGCCGGGACAGCTAGTTTACAATAAAAATATGATTATTTGATATCTGTAATGCCACATAGCCACCCCATATGTAGATGGGCACAAAAAATCTTCGATGTCACCATCCTTCCAGCTAAGCTACCTAAGCATTCTTCCAACCAACCAACAAAATATTCGTCATGAAGAATGAGCGGCCGCCTATTCTTTATGAAGAATATACTATTAGGTGATCGCTACCGAACTGCATCGCATCCAAAGAATGCTCCTATGAATCGTGCAAAAACATTATCAAGAGTGAGTGCCCTAAGCTTGAATATGTGAAGTGGTAACACAGCGAATGGCGAAGAAGATGGAAGAGACGAAAAAATAACCGATGTTACTCCCTTTGCATGACCGATCGGGCACGATGGTTTGAATGTATGTTCACTGCTGCTTCGACTCTGTGGCGAAGAGCAAACGTAGTGAATGAAGAATGCTTACGATAATCCGCAACCTTGCCTGAACGTATTGTTCAGGATTGAACAAAAATTAAAATATTACCATTAATAGTCTTCAATGAGCTGTGTATGTTAGTTATATAAAAGGGGAAATTACATAAATATTAGAAATTTCATAAAATCAGTCCATAGAATGAATTATTAGACAAGCGTCAATTTTGATTATCGATGGATTCAAGATGCTATAAGTACATATTCGTTGAAAATAGTAAATGGAGACTTTGTGTAATTTTCGAATATACTCGTTGCAGTTGCAAAACCAGACCACTCGAGCCAATCGATGCTGCTCTAATTCTATACAGTCGCATAGTGTGGCTAGTCCGCTGTATGTGCTATACAACGCTCCAGATGCGACACAATAGAATGCAAGCGGCATCGATTGGTGTGATTGGTCTTGTTCGGTTTTGCACTGCAACGAGTATATTGTCATCTCACAATTATGTGCTCTCAGGTATTGTTTTGGTCATATCTCCATGAAGGATTATCCAATCATAATGAAATTTTGACCAGTTATTTGGAGATATCATAGCTTTGATTTGGCACCAACAAAACTAAAATCGGTATCAACAAATAGCTCAGTATGTAATCGGAGACTAAACTGTTTGATTACTATTATAATAGGCCTTCAAGTACTGTTTCGTTCATATCTTTGTAACGAAATGTCCGAATGAAAAAAATCAATAGCGTTCTCATGGGAATGTTAGTAGCTTCCATTTGCCGTCAACAGAACTGAAATCGGTTCACAGATGGCTGAGAAACCGATGTGACATTATTTGTAACGCACACACACACATACACACACACACATACACACACACACATACACACACATACATACACACAGACATGTTTCAAGCGATCTTAATACCCTTCTATTGATGTAAGAAGGGTAAAAAAGGCATTTTTCCATACAAAAATATCAAATTTTGTTTGTATAAATCAAATGTTGTTTGTTAAAAATTGAAAAAATCACAAATAATTTATTTTCAACAAAATAAATTTAAATTTCTTCAATTTCAAACTGAGCAACTTCAAGAAAAACCCGATTTTTAACAATCAGTTAATAGAACATCTTCAATTCAGATGCCAGTGCTAAATTGTCACATTGAAAATGCACAAAACGTTGTTGTTTTGGAAAGTTTCTTTATGATATCTTACAGCACCGTAATTAACTCATGTCGGTCCGACAGGACATCATACAAAAATCAACCATATTTCATGAGCTGGAACTTCAAAAAAACCGACTTCAGTATTCTTACATAATACACCAATTAAAGTGGCCAATTGATCACAGATTATCAATAATATGAAATGACCAAAAGAAGCCAAAATTTAAAATATCCAAGGTCTCCAGACTGTCTCTTTCAGATTGACTAAAACAATGAAGGACATTTATGCAATGTAAAAAAAAAGCGATGTTTATATAGAATACCAATTTATTGTGTGAATCGATTTTATAGATATTGCAAGCAATAAATTAATGTTATACGGAACGAAGTCCGTTGGGTCAGCTAGTAGAGAATAAATCTTAAGAATCATAAATCAAAAGGTAATCGAGAAAAGATTGCAGAGCATTCATGTAGCAAAAAATCATAAGGCATTATTATGGCTTTCGCTTTAGGGTGATAAAATGAACAGGTGTTTAAGTTGCAAAAAAGTGTTTAAATTGCAGCATTTATATATCTAATCTAGAAGAATTATCACTCCACCCTAAATTTGAGTCGACGGAAGTTGTAAGAGCCACCCTAGGCTCCGATAAACTGTCAAACGACGAAAATAATAAACAAAAACAAACCACGCATTCTCCTCCTACGAGTACAAGTTTAATTAGGCCCTGGTAAATTAAGATTTTTTGCTGTTGAAAAGTAATGCTATAATTGGAGCGTTGTGATAACCAGTAATTCAACTCGTTTCTCAGCAACTACTAGCAAAGGTAAATACTTGTACACTGTTTTTCATGTTAAAATAGTGGTTTTTAGTGAAACCTGTAGGGGTAAAATGAACACCCGGTGCTGGTGGGAAAATGAACAGTGCATAATTTCATTTTGCGTTCCTAGATGGCTCGCATTTACGAAAGGAAAACGCAACGGCAAACCTGGACAGATGAGCGGATGGCTGCGGCAAAGCGAGCCGTTGAAGGCGGAATGTCCGTACGGCTTTCATCCTTCAAGTACGACATCCCAGAGATAACTCTTGCCAGGTGGATTGCATCTCCTGGGAAAAAAAGAGGACGCAGCTCGAAGAAAACGGTTTTAACGCCAGAAAAAGAACAGGAGATGACTTACCATATTCTCGATCTTGAGGCAAGACTTGCTTATGAGTTGGCAGAGCTGAACGGCCTGCCGCACAACTTTAACCGGAAGACACAAATGGCTGGGACTATCTGGTTGCTTCGATATCTCAGGCGGAATCCTATCGTTTCATTCCGGAAACCAGAAGCAACGTCTGCCGCAAGAGCTAGAGGCTTCAACAAACCGTCAGTGAATACTATTTATGACATTCTTCGCCACCATTTGGACACGAACCGGTTTCAGCCATCTCGCATATTCAATTCCGACGAAACATTTGCCACCTTACGTCATTTTCCCCCGGGTGCGCATGCACGAGGCATTGAAGAAAGGGGCGCCCAAGGGGACCAAATTCAACTGCAACCCTTCCGACTACATGACTTGCGAGACTTTTCTGGATTATTGCGACCATTTTATTGACCAGGTCAACCATCCGGAAAAGAATCCTGCTTTGCTGATGTTGATGGCCACAGCTCACACACAAAAAACTTCGGCTTTATTCGGAAGGCTCGAGCAAATTTTGTAACGGTGATTGCGCTGCCACCACATTGCAGCTACAAGTTGCAGCCTCTGGTGTGGCCTTTATGGCACCCTTCAAAACCTACTACGCCAATGCTTGTGAAGATTTTATGCGCAGAAATCTTGGAAGCATTATCGACGAAGTACGACGTCTCGGAGTTGCTTGGCGTTTCATTTCCGCAAACCGCTTTGGTTACTGTTGCTGTAAATGGTTTCCGTAAGACTGGCATTTGGCCATTTAACAGAAAGTGTTCAGCCATGAAGACTTTGCAGCTTTCGAAGTGACTGAACAGCCACTAAGTACTACCGTAACGTTGGATTACTAATCCAATGGTCGATCCGGTGGTCGATGGAGCAACAATACAGTAAATTTCTTTGCCGAACGCTATCGTTCATCCTGAATCTGATGAGCTTCCTGAAGATGCTCTTGTGCCTGACATGAACCTGATCTATCAGATTGAGCCACCTTCAGAAGCTGCTCCAAACACTTCGCTCAATATTTCGTTGGTGGAGACACCTTTTGAAGCCTCTCCCAACTCGTCATTCAATATATCCCCGATGGAAATTCTTCCACTGCCTAAGATGGCAGCTCCAAGAGCCTCAAAGCGGAAGCGTAAATCCGAACAAGCAGTTGAGATTACTGGGGACAGCTATTTTCATGGTATAACAGCGTCGGAAGTATCTGAAACGATCAAAGCAATAAAAAGAGGCCGAAAACCAGCGAAAAAACGATGCAAGGTGCAAAAACAGGATGATAGCTGTGAAGATGTGTTATGCGATCTATGTGGTGCTATGTTTTCGGATTCAATCGACGGTCAAGGATGGGATAAATCCTGCTTGATGTGGTTGCACACTGTATGTAGTGCGAACGAGAACGATTTCAAATGCCGATTCTGCAATTCAATCCCCAAAAATTTAGTCAATAGTTGGTGCGATCATACTATAAATGCATCAACGTGAACGAACCTTTTTTTTTTGTTTTAAATTACTCCAAAAGCTAATTAAATTAATTGTTTTTTTATATTTAAAAGAATACGAAAATAAAATGAGATAAATTGTTGCCAAAATCGTTTTTAGTTATCAATGCCTAACATGAAAGCAGCCGATGACCCTTATGTTCATTTTATTCTCACGGGGTGTTCATGGGTCTATAATTTCACTGTTTTTTTAATTGCAGAAGAATACACGTAAAACCACGATTTATTTATTGTCTATGTTCATGAAGGGTATGTATTCAAAAATGATGTGATGTATACGAAAATATGCTTAACGTGGTCATTTTACCACCTCTTTCCCTATGTCCATGTTCAGTGTAGGTCGGTGTCAGTGTTGAGTCGTGGTCGGTGATTTTTCTGAAATCGAAAAATAAAGCCGTTCGTCCCGGCTCATGTGTTGATGAGTGCGACATGTAGGATCCAAGTGGTGGAGTCGTTTTCCTGGTGTCGGTGGTAGTTACCACGTTGTGAGGAAATAGGCCGACGGAAAATATTCGAAATTGTAGCCTCGTCATATGTTCTAAAAACTGTATTCGATGAAATTTGGACATACAAAATAGGTCACCAAAACTTTTCCTTGAGCCCGTTTCTTTTCAAACTTTCTGGAATTAAAGTACTACTAAATGGTTAAGTTTTGACATCATTGGTTTATTGAACCTCTTCTTCCAAATGCCCGCACCTTTGCCTTGACCCCTTTCATCAAATTTTGGGCAATGATGACCGACTTGCTTACTTACTTTTAACCTTACTTTCTTTAGTTCAAGATCATTTTCTATAAGTTTTGGAGTTTTAACGTGTTTTGCCTTCATGATTGCCCAACATTTTTCAATTGGGTGAGGTTCCGGAGTGTTTGGAGAGTTGACGTCTTTTGGTACAAAAACTAAATTTTTATCTCTGTACCAGTCTAAGACGGGCCGGGCATAGTGGCAAATCCGGCCAAAACAGTGTCGGGCCATCGTGAGATCTCAAGAAGGGCAGAAGTCGTTTTTGGAGGCATTCATCCTTGTAGATTTGTCCGTTGACGGTCCCAGAGGTGATGAAGGGCTGACTCATTTTGCCACATCCGCAGATCGCTTGCCAGACAAAGAATTTTTTGGTGAATTTCGACAGTTTCTTCTTCCGTACACTCTCCGGAACGGCCAACTTAGAGGTGGCGACGTAGTGTTCTTGTCCTGGCATTTGTTTGGTGTCGGCTTTAATGTAGGTCTCATCGTCCATCACAATGCAGAACGGTTTTGTGAGCCACTCCCTGTACAGTTTTCTTGCACGAGTTTTGGCCACCGAGTTCTGTTTATCGCTCCGGTTCGGTGCCTTCTGGACCTTGTACACATGTAATCCAGAACGTTTCATTGTTTTCTGCACAAAACAAACTGAAACTTTCGCCTTTTTCGCAACATCCCTGATCGAAATGTTGGGATAACGCTTAAATTGGTTCAATACCATCCTGGCCTTCTCCGGATTTGATGTGCCACGTTTTTTGCCACTACAATTTTTCCGCTTGGTTGTCTTACGGTCCTTGAACGTTTTGATCACATGAGATACGGTTGAATGTGCGATTCCGAGTTGTTTTCCGATCCATCGATGAGAAGCGTATGGGTTTTCGAAGTGGGTGCCCAAAATTTGTTGGCGCACTATTTCTTCATTCGAAGCCATCACTGAAATCACTCGACCGATTTTCACGAAACTTATTACACAATTGACACAATGAAATACATTCAGTTAAAATTTCAATAATTTTTACCCACACGCTAAAAAGTTACGAACAATTGCGTGTGTCCAAATTTCATCGAATACAGTCTTTAGAGACATCAACGGAGATTGTATCAATTAGTATTTTACGAAGAAATATAGACCCTTCGAGGTCACAAATACAAGCATACAAATTGTAGGTGGAATTACTTTCTTGGATAAGCTAATCAAAGTCACCGTTGGTATTTGGTATATGGCAACCCTAACCTCCCAAACACAATGATAACGGAAACGGAACGGAAAAACGGCAATCTTGACAGTTGCTGCAAATGACTTCGATATGTCCAATTAGAATCGGCTTGGATCTAGCCTGTTTTCTTTCCGACAAGCAGGCATATTCAGATTGGGCTTTGCCGTTGCCGTTATCATTGTGTTTGGGCCATAAGTATTTTCGCAGCGTCATTTTTGTTTGTTTATATTTATTAGCTCTTTGATCCTTTACGAACAACAAGCTACAAAATTATGAAGAACGGCTTGAATAGATTTTTATGAACCGTCAAGTCTCTCAAGTGAGCGTAACTCTTGTCGGATCATTTCGTTTGAATTGCCTGTGAAAAAATGTATTCTGTGGTAGGTAACGAAAACAGCAACATTTTTTTATCCTATTTGGTTCGTTTGAAGAAAAATAAGACTTATTTTTAAAGTTAATCAAATTAAAGCTAAATAACCAAGTTACTACATGACTAAATTAGAGGATTGAAAATCGGTTCTTGGAAACAATCAACATTGCTGAAAACAGCATTCCCTCTACTTCTATGGTAAAAATTGCTGAAATATCGCATCAAAAATTTCATAGCAATGATGTCTAAAATAATCAGTTTGATTGAAGATAACAGTTGGCCGGACTACTCAAGCTGAATGCTAAAAACACTATTTGAAGAGCAAAGAGCTGAAACTGTTTTACATTCATCCCTTTCGGAACATAATATTTAAGCACGATAAAGATTGGTCTGAAACCAAATCAGTTTTTGCGTCAATCCTTGATAGGATGAATAAAAGAGCAAGGACCCTATATATCTCATTGGTGCATGAGATCCAATGATAGAGGTCGGAATACATTGACTTCCTTGGCTTCATGCACTAACATGTTAATCCATGAAACTGCTGCATTAAAACAAAGCATCATCACCATTGAATCTATTTCAGAAATTGCCATGCCTCGTACTGCGTATTGCAGTTTTCCTTGAACGGAGAACAAAAAAAAGTACCGCACCAAAAGCATCTTGTGAAGATGTCTTGAAAGCATACCGGTTGCCTCATTTTGCCTTCATAGTGATCATCATCACCATTTCCTTCCAAGCAGACGGTACCCTCTCCACTGAAAGCTCTAAAGATGGGTTCGTTCTCTTCTCCAGCATCTTTGGGACGAGGTCCAAAGTACAAAATATAACACAATAAACAAGACTATCAAACGTAAATATTTCGAAAGAAACCGCACAACAAGCGGAAGGATGCTGGCTGCTAAATAAAGGCTCACCAGCATTATGCTTGGGTCCGGAAGTGTTTGTTTGTTAGTAAGGTTATATTTTCCGCTTATAGTTGAGCTCCGGTCCCAAAATATGGTTCTCCTGCTGTGACTGCTACTGCTTCTCCATTGCACAGTTACTTGAAGTGAAAATTGTTATTGAGATGAAAAGGTTTGTTTACCCTTGTTAAGTTGAGAGCTGATAGCTGGTTCCTTCATACATATTTGAGTGTAATAAATTTAATGAGGAATAACGGGAGAAAAAAAAAGTGTGACACACTTGAAATTGTGAACATAATGTCTGTGATGCATATCATTGAAAAATGATATTAATCTGCAATAATCAATGTTCAAACAACTTGATGAGCAAAACCAAATTTTGGTACACACAGAATACTTCGCGCTTTATAACATCATTGACTGTATTGGTATTCGTTAAGATTCAGACAGCTTTCTAACCGAACGCCGCTATTTTTCTCTGAGAATAATTGGCCAAATGCGTTCAATTAACGGTTATCGACTTAAACTACAACCAGATTGGTGCACACGTTTTTTTTAATTTTTTGGATTTCTGATTTGAAATACTGTTATACACTAGTGAATCAAAATTCGGAGTCACAGTAATTCCATAATTTTAAACCTAAGATAAAAAAGTATATTGTTGTCAAATTGTATTCATTTGTAACGGAAAAATGCATGAAATCGTTATTCAAGAAGAGAGATGCTCGATTAAATAAAACTTAAGATCTAAAAAATTGTTAATGTTGTATTATTTTCCCTCGTCTTCGTCAATGTTGATACCAAAATGAAAAATGTCAAATTGGGGCTCGTTTTAAAGCCATGTAGCCACCCTATGGCTCTATAGTTGATACATACAAACATCTCCTTGAATCTTAGTTTTTAAAGTTAAACTAAGCTTTACTTTGCATTCATCAGAATTTAAATGCACGGTTACCGCCTCCCAGCAAACACCAATAATCGTCAATCATAATTGCATGTTTATCTCACACATCCAGGCGATAATTCAAACTCGACTACCAGACTGCAGACCACTCACGAAACAGTGTGAAACGCATGTAGGACTACGTGTTCATCCGTGCTGGGTCTGCGCTACAAGAGCCATGTACCTTGTAGCTACGTGCATACATGAGCTCTAATCGATTAAGGATCGGAACGGAGGGCCGGACTGGCAACATAAAAACCTGACCGCGTATAGCCCCAAAGGTTAATCTCTCTGTTTCTGACTGCACCGGCAATTCCACCCTCGAACACGTGTGGTATTGATTTTATCTGCTCCTTCTTATGCGCGCACGCCATCCGCTAACAATGTGAAAAGAACATACGCCGCCGTTCTTTCGCGGTTTTATTTATGGATCAATTATCGTTAATGTTATTAGAAATTTATTGTATTATCTGGCAGGTTTTACCACATTTCCCTCTTGGGGTGCATCTTTTATAATGGCATCGGTATAGAAGCTAACTGTCTGGCTGCTGGTGAATTTGTTATCGTTATAGGATAGCTCTTTTCAGGAAGGTGATTTGCCGACTGGTTGGCTTTTAGGTCTGTGCACATATGGGCATGAACTATGTGGAAGCAGATCCAAAGAACGCAGCTTGAGGCAATAATCGCCAACAGATGTTAAATTAGCAAAACGCGTACCACTGGAAAAGTTGACAGAGCATTTCACTTATGAAACATCTCTTCTCATTGTATACTTGTCAGAATGTTATGGTTTTAATTTGCATATACAGTTTGTAAACATACAAAAATTCACCTCATATGCTGGAGTAGTATTTGTTCATATTTTTCTAAATAATTTGTTTTTTACTACTACTCTTTTTAAGTATTTTCTTTAATTTGTGCTAATTTTTCACATGTGATAAAAACCACTTGCAAATTTAAGTATTGAAAAAAAAACTGGACTAAAAATATAATAATTGTGTCCCGTATGGTTTCTGACCAGTTGTTGATTCATATATATTCATCTGTACATAATTTTTTTTTGACTAAATTGTGGGGTCAGCTGTATTAGGGGGTGTTCTTATTTCAAGTTCAGTTAATAAAAAATGCAGGAGAAATATTTAGCTAAGCTTCCTTTTTACCGAATGCGAATTGACGGGTCTTTCGTTTGACACCTGCCATAGAATTTTGTTCAGGTTGTTCACTTTATTTGCCTTGAACTTTTTCTCGCTCACAACAGATTTTTGAGTATTCTTAAGGTTCCGCTTGACAATGGCCCAATATTGTTCGATTGGGGGAGATCTGGCGTGTTGGGAACAGGGCCCTGCAAAGTCATCGTCAATTGATAATTGTCAAGCGACGGTGGAGCTGTTCACCATCAATATCAAACGAAAATCAAGCTCTTTCTTCTCGAGCATATCCCATATCAACATCTATAGAACCACTTCCGATCTGTTTTGCTTGCTTCGTGCCCAGTTCATTTTTCACAGTTAAATGAAGTTACCATCGTATTGTAATGAAGTTGGTAGACTGAATCGAAAACCGTAGCTTCGGATTTGATATTTCAAACATGCCGCAGCCTGTTTCTTTTTTACTTCGATGAGCCCTGAAGGGAATAAAAATGTTATTGACCACTTTTAGATGGAGATTTGATTTTTAGCTTTTGCAACTATTTCGGACATCATTAAAATTTAGGCATCATTTTGTGCATTAGCATCTTGAATCGGAATGATCTACGAACAAGTTGATTCAATTTTAGGTTTTAGTGATAAACCCAAAATAGAAGTAAATTCAGAGTTCATTCCTCGTTTTCTACTACCGTGAATACCATTACGCCGATAATTCCATTTTTTACCCTCGTCAAGAAAAAGTGAGATTAACTTCCGAAGATTTCGGGGTTCATTCTGACCCATAGTGCAACTTCAATGTACACTATGTTTTTTTTGACTCTTAGTATTCTACGGAATTCTTTATTTTATCATAAACAAGTTTTGTTTAAATCCGTTTAAGGTGGTTGTACATAAAAGTGACCCATAACATAAGTGCCAATATTGACCCGGATTTGAACCGTGCGTAGAATTTCGAAATTTTTCCTTAGAGTCGATGTTTATGCACCATTTGAACGGTTCTGGTTTAAAAAATTCATTGAAAGAAAAAAAAAATTGGTTCCGATAACATTGTCCCCCGGGAATCTGCTACAAAGGGAAGGAAGTTTTAGTTTCCACGTATTGACAGAAATGCATATAAAACATTCCAGACTCATTGTAGAGAATTGACATATTGAGCAAACTTACTCAGTGCGTAACAAGTCGTCTTTTGATTTTATCATTTAAGTTCCAAATCGTGCTGCAGAGGTGGCACTGCAGACTATCTTTGCCAAATGAAGCTCTAGAGAGTTACCGTCTTGGGAAAAGTTGTTTGGAATATAAAATGTAGTCATTTTAAATTATCATATTAGTTACAGATTATACCGCAAATATGGCACTGCAGTCTATCTTTGTCAAATCAAGCTCTAGTGAATTGCCGTCTTAGGTAAAGTTATTGCGAATGTAAAATGTAGTCACTTGAGATTATCAGATTAGTTCCAAAGTGCGTCACAAAGATGGTGCTACAGTTTATCTTTGCCAACGTAGACCATGTAGAATTATTATTGACAGTCTCAGACCCCCATCCTCCAGACTTTTTAATTTTTTTAATTTTTGTATGGAGTTTAGACTTTAGTTAAACCCCCCCCCCCCCTCATACACCAAAAAAGTCTAGGTGGTTTATGAATAGCCCCATACTGAACAGCTTTGGAGACAGAAACCCTCTAGAGCTTCATTTGGCATAGATAATCTAAAGCACCATCTCTGCGGTAAAATCTGAGAACATAATAATGACAGATGGTGACATATTACATACTGAAAAACTTAACCCATGACGGGTGATCTCTAGCTCACCATTTGGAAAAGATAGACTGCAGCGCCATATCTGCGGCAAGATGTGGAACTTATCTAATAATGACAAAACACGAAAAATGACATAATTAGAAACTTTGCTAAAGACGGCAGCACTCTAGCGCTTCATTTGACGAAGATAGACTGCAGCGCCATCTTCGCGGCAAGATCTGGAACTAATATAATAATCTCACAAGACGACAAATGACATACTGAGAAACTTTATTCAAGACGGCAACACTCTACAACATGTGTGGAATGTTTTGTAAGTAATTCTGTGCACACATATAAATCAAATCCTCATTCCCTCTGTAGCAGATTCCCGGTGGCCAATATTATTGGAATCAGGTTTTTCCACCACCAATGCAATTTTGAGAACATAACATTTCAACTGGGGTACGGGAGTTTTGGATGGTCCTTTAGAATAAACTTTACCGATTTTTCGATACAAACTTATAGTAGAAACCAAGAAATACGTAACGACGTGACGCATAACTATAGTCGATTAAGTCGATTCAGTACCGAATTGAAGTGAAAACAAACCAATAATCAAAGGACGCATGCTTCGAGTAGTTCATTTCGTCAATTGACGCAAGTATATGCTTAAAATCAAATGAACTGATGAACATAAAGAATAAAATGATCGACAGACAAGTCATGTTTGACAGAAAAATATTCTTCGTAACTCGATAGCAAGAACCAAAATGGAATACGTTAAAATGGCCTTGCTCGATTCGAAGCGATTGCGTAGGAAGTTCATTTTCATTTTTATGCGTCGATAATGTTGAACCCTGGTTGGGAGGGTTCTTGTCCTTAAGCACCAATGGCCGTTGTTGGCAGCATACCACTCCATGGCCTTTTTCCGTAATGGAAAAATGCCAAATCCAGCCAAAATAGAACGGAACAATTGTGTCACTTCAGGAAAGGCAGACGTTTTTGGAGACACTCGCTCTGATAAATTTCCTGGTTGACGGTTCCGGTCGCAATGTAAACGTTGCTCTTCAAGCCACAGGTAATGATGACCTGCCACACCAGACATTTCTTCATGAACTTTGACAGTTTAATGTGCTTGGAAATAACCGCCACCACTCCCCGTCTGGTTGCCGTATAAAATGCCTGTCCAGGAAACTGTTAAAAGTCTACCCTGACGTAAGTTTCATCGTCCTGTACCATGCAATCAAACTTCGTCAGCATCGTCGTATAGAACTTTCGCGATCGTGCTTTGGCCGACGTGTTTTGTTTATCGTCGCAATTTGGAGTCACCACTTTCTTGTAAGTCGACAGTTCGTTTTTTAGCTCTATCCACGGTTGAAGGCGCCACTCCCAGCTTCTTTTTTGTCGTCGCTGTGGCCTTTGGCTTTCGAGCACCCCTCCCTGTCGAGAAACGTTCACCGAACACTTTTAATACGTTGGTAACAGTTGATTTAGCCACATTCGTGAGAGTAGTTTGGATTTTCGCCATGCACGTGCAAAATTTTGATCCGTTGCTTCTCTTCTTTCGACAACATTATGATAGTTGAAGAACTTATCTCAAAATCAAAATAGAGGCGTGATGCTACACGCACACATCTTAAAAATTAGGGGTGTGCAACATTTTTTAATGCACGATGAAAGAAAATGCGTCAAGTTTAAGCCGACCAAATTTCGATCGAAACAGCCCTGAACTGTATAATTCAAGTTTATAGAATTCACCAGATCAGATTTTTTTGAATAAATTTATGAACATGCAGACACAAAATATATTCAGAAATAATTCAGATAATTGAAAGTTGTTAAAATTAATAAATTAATAACATTAACATCGATGTAAAGTTCTGGGATCCCTAGCATACACTCTGTATCGGTAATTGGTTAGAAGGGAGATTTCTCTAGCTATGAATATGAGCTATCTGCACTCGCCAGACTATAGACTCAAGATTCATTATTTGGGTTCTGATTTGATTTGATACAATTGCGCAACGCCACCCGAAAACAATACCAGCAAACTGGTCTGCCTAGACCTTAAATGTCATGTCAATCAAATGTTAAAAATTTAAATTAGGGCCAGAATGGTTGACCTCAATAATAACGATTATGCCGAAACGATCCGCTCTCTCCCAGATTGTGCAAAGCCATTTAGGAAGTTGACAAAAAATGTAAAAACTAAACCAACGCCCATTCCACCGTTTATCCCACTAGACAGCAGTAGCTTCAAGGATCGCTTGATAGCCCCTGCAGCTAAGGCTGCTAAGATAGGTCAACACTCCATCAGATCCCACAATCTCGGACAAAACATCGTCAGTTCATACGAAGCTGCCGTTAGCGAGCTTGCAGATAACATCAATCTGAGTCCTAACGACTTTTTGGAAGAGTTGGAGATCTCAACTGACGAATTGTTGACCTATATCAAAACATCCATGAACATGAAGGCCCCAGGTTGAATCGTGAACTTGGAGCTCAAGCAATTGAGCTTCCAGTTCTTCAAACACCTGGCGTTGATTTTCAACAAATGCCTGCAACTTAGCTACTTCCCATCATGTTGAAAGTCAGCCGAAGTCATCCCCATCCAGAAACCTGGGAAAGATATTTTCTCTTCCAAGAGCTATAGACTAATCAGCTTCCTCTGAGGATTATCTAAGTAGTTCGAGAAAGCGATCTACCGTCGCTGCCGACGAACAATTCCGACGTGGTCGTTCAACAGTTCACCAATTTAATCGAGTCATTAATATCCTCAGACATAGCCTCCCATATCGAATCACCACAACAGACCAACTCACAAATCAACCACGTTTTGATTGACGGAAGACGCTTCTCGGACATTATCGACGTCAGGATCTATCGTGGCGCCAACATCGACTCAGCCCACTATCTGGTAATGGTCAAAGTGCGCCAAAGACTTTCCGTTGTAAACAACATTCGATACCGGTGTCCACCAAGGTATAATTTGGAGTGACTGAAGCTACCCGCAAGAGTTGAAACTTATTACGAGCAAAGCCTTGAAGCAACGTTGCTGGAAGAGGGAGAGCTAATCGAAGCCCCTCTTGAGGACTGCTGGAGTACCGTCAAATCAGCCATCGACAACGCAACGAAAGGCGCCATAGAGTTTGTGTAAAGAAATCGACGGAATGATTGGTTTGACGATGAGTGTCTAACGGTTCTAGAGAATAATGCAGCGCGAGTGTTAATCATGCAGCAGGCAACTTGTCA
Organism: Aedes japonicus; assembly: GCA_034211315.2. Lineage (NCBI taxonomy): Eukaryota > Metazoa > Arthropoda > Insecta > Diptera > Culicidae > Aedes > Aedes japonicus. The sequence continues at coordinate 412,662 of JASCZW010004253.1, read as the reverse complement.
AAATATGGAGCGATACAGATAGAAACGAAGACAGCAATTCATCTCTTCCGGGATAAGAAGCGTCATCTGGAGGAGTTGGAGAAATGGCTCAGCTGTATCGTTCTCGAGATTCTACAAGAAGTTCAACACACCCCGTAAAGGCTTGACGGCGTGCCGTGAGCCGAAATGTGTCGGGATAAATATAGAGGTCCTTGACGGATGAACGTGAAGTAATTGAAAGGTGGAAGCAGCACTACGATGAACACGTGAATGGCGCGGAAGTGGAATACCAAGAAAGCAGAAGGAATGGCTTCATCGGTATGGTGAACGAGAGAATGCTATCAAACAACTTAAGAATAACAAGGCAGCTGGAGAGGATGGCATCGCAGCGGAATTTATAAAAATGGGCCCGGATAAGTTAGTGACTTGTCTGCATCGACTGATAGTTAGGATCTGGGATACAGAATAACTACCGGAGGAGTGTAAAGAGGGAGTTATATGCCCAATATACAAAAAGGGTAAAAAGTTAGAATGCGAGAATTATCAAGCGATCACTATTCTCAACACGACCTACAAAGTGCTGTCCCAGATTATATTCTGTCGTCTATCGCTGCTAGCAAGCAGATTTATGGGAAGTTATCAAGCCGGTTTTGTGAACGGTCGATCGACAACTGACCAAATCTTTACGTTGCGACAGATCCTCCAAAAGTGTCGCGAATTTCAAGTCCCTATACACCACCTATGCATCAACTTCAAGGCCACATACGATACTATTGATCGTTGAGAGTTATGGAAGATTATGGACGAGAACTTTTTTCCCTGGAAACTGACTAGAATGGCTACGATGAATGGTGTACAGTGAAACGTGAAAAGATGTGCGGTTGCGTTATCGGGCTCGTTTGAAAAACGCAATGGACTTCGATGAAGCAATGGTCTTTCCTGCCTGCTGTTCAACATTGCTCTCGAAGGTGGTATGAAACGTACGGACTTTAACAAGCGGGGTACGATTTTCAATAAATCCAGTTCATCTGCTTCGCTGACGATGCTGATTGTCGGCAGAACGTTCCAGATGGTGGCTGATCACTACACCAAGCTGAAACGTGAAGCGAAAAAGGTTGGATCGAAGGTAAATGCGTCAAAGACTAAGTATCTGTTAGCTGGAAGAATCGAGGGTGATAGAGCTCACGTAGGCAGAACTGTGACAATCGACGGAGATGAGTTCAAGGTAGTGGATGAGTTTTTGTACCTCGGATCATTGGTTACGTCGTCTAACAACTGCAGCAGAGAAATTCGGAGACGCATTATTACTGGAAGTCATGCCTACGTTGGACTCAACAAGACATTGAGGTCTGGTAAACTTCACCTCCGTACAAAACGCTAATAAGACCAGTGGTTCTCTACGGGCATGAGACGTGGACAATGCTCGACGAGGATCTGCAAGCACTTGGAGTTTTCGAACGACGCGTGCTTGGGACCATCTTTGGCGGTGTATGTGAAAACGGTGTATGGAGGAGAATGATGAATCACGAGCTAGCACAGCTCTATGGAGAACAGAGTATTCAGAAAGTCGCTAAAGCTGGAAGGGTTAAATGGCCGGGATATGTTGTAAGATTGTTGAACAACAACCCCGAAAAATGGTGTTTGCCTTGAACCAGTCCAAGACGCAGAGGTTTAACAGCAAGTTAGGCTGTTAAACCAATTGGAGCAAGACCTTGGAAGTGCTGGACATTGGACGAACTGGAGACAAGCAGCCCTCAAACGAGTTTTATAAAGATGCAGGTGCGGACGTTGGACCAGCATGAGAAGGAGAAGTAATTTATTTTTTACAATTTGCTGTCAGAGAAACATATGAGATTTACCAATGGCCACTCTGAAACTTCCCGATTCTGCTACATGAGGTTCTCGGTGGGAACGAGTTTAAGCTCTCTTTATCTAATTTTATGTCAAACTTAGTCACTGATGTTTGTCTAAGTGACAACTGCATATTGAGAAAACATGCCGGTGACAGGGTTATGTTTGACTGCCAATCATTGTTATGTGAGTATGCGTCTTTGAAGCCCAAAGCTTTTAATTTAGGGTCCACCAATAACTCATTCTATGTCTTTTAAATATCATGCGGTCTAGTTCCATTTATCGAAACCTGGTGGGGAGCGCATGTGCAAGATCTTCTAAGGTTGTACCGGACAACGATGTCCGCATTCCGCCACTTCAACAGGCAGTTGAAGGACTTAGTCCGTGCTTCAACCTACCCCGCAGTGGGATGTTAGGCAAAAATGTCGTTGGTTCGAGTACCACTGTATACATGCCCTTTTCGCTCAATTTTCCTAAAAACATCTGTTACATTTCCAATCCTGCCGCACACTAGCGGAACTTCAAAACTTTCTCTTCATATCTTTCATTCTAGCCAAAAACATTGTTGTTCACTCTTGGTGCCTCATGGTGATGAGCGAACATCTCCTTCTACATCATAATCGTTACTCCTCGCACGGAGAATATATAACATAACAATTAATGTATAAAATAAATTTGTTGAATCTTTTTTAATTAAAAAAAAAACAGCCTGTGCTGCATTGGATGTTCGGATGATGCAGATTTTGTCTAATCAGCTATTATTTCTGCGAGCAAGAAATTTTGTATCGAACTCAATCATTTATCTTGTACATTTCATACAAAGCGAAAAATTGCAGCACGTATTATTACCTCCATCACAGAATACAAGTGTGTTCAAAACATGAGCACCGAAGATCTTATTCAAATAGAAACATAATTAAATGAGAGCTGCTACTGTGTTATCGCCACTTTTTGTTTAATTGCTATATTAACAGCCCTCGAGAATCACAGCGTGTAGCTCATCACAGAGTATTACCATTTGAATGAGCCCAATCATTTCATGCTCAGCACCGGTGTCATGATCTCAGTATTGTTTCCGAATGGAAACAACGCACAAATAATTATCCCAGTCAGTTGGTTTCCTAGTTACACCCTCCGTCTCCTATTCGGGAAGAAAATGGTTTCAGGTTCCATTCTTTGGAAGAACGGTTGAATAATGATAGCCATCAACGTTTCAGCGTTAGATATCACAGTGGAATTAAATGTTGTCATCATTTTCCTAACGAGTTGTGAAAGACATTGTAATTAAATGTTATCGTTCTTTGGAAATTGATAAAGCCCTCCAGGGTGGAAAATATGGTGAGAAGTTCTGAATATTCGGAGAAATATTTCATCTTGATAGCATGAACAAGTAAGAGTCACAATTTTATGGAAAATTTCAAATTTGTTTCCTTCGTCTTCTTTGCATTTCAGCATATTGGTTATCTCAATCAGCTTATTATCTCCCATCAACTTGTTCAGTGTTCTAATCAACGTACTTCAACGGTTATTGAGGTGCTTTCGAGACCGGTACAATTTTCATATTAGTATGATTGTTTAGAATTCGGGAAATTTTCCTCTACGAAAAATGCCAAGACCAGACCGGCCAATCACTAATCACCATCAGCATGGTATTGCTTTGTATTGATTCAGCTTTACTTACTGAGCTTAGAGATTTCTCCAAATTGGAAGCCCTAAATTCCAGCATAAAAACCATAAGTAGTTTCCATTTGAAATCGCTACCCTGTTTGCTTTGACTTGACTGATACGCGTTTTTGGTAGGCAATATTCAGATATTCTCAGTGTGACCTAGAGAAGAAAACACGTTGAAACGAAATGAGCGTATTTGTCAAAAATAAAATGGTTGTGGATTTTAATAAAAATGACTCAAGCATTTCTTTTCCCTTCATTCAAAAACTACATTTCACAAAGATGAACACACTTCTGGATTCTGAATTTCTAACCTGTTTTATTTATTGTATGCATAGTACTTATAACATTTCTACTATTTTTTAACAATCTTCATATGATGTGTTCTTTTTCCTAATAAAACAATGTCTTTAGCCAAAAGCTGAGTACTTTTTTTAAAAGTACCAGGGACGTGTCAGAATGTGTCATATGAGGTTCTAGACATCGAGTTGCTGCTTCTGAAAGGAAATCATGCCTGTGATTGCGGTCCACTAATCAGCAACACAATTCTAGGGTGTTTGGCAGTGGACCGATTCTCGTAAATGTTCTGTTACGCAGCTGTTGTCAATCCAAACGTGCATATTTCTACATGTTAAATAAGGAGTGTATCGAAAATAAGCTATCCACAAACTTTCTTTCAAATTATGTTGAAAACCGATATTTTATTCATACATTGAATAAAATATGAATATGAATAAAATTGATCCTTTATTGTACGAGGTTAAACTTGAACATAATGAAGACCGGATGAAATTTAAGTTATTCCTTCACGAATTTTCGAACTTTGGATCGAATGCTCTTCATCAAGTTCCGGACAAGTGTTGCATCGCATTTTTTGGACGCTTGAGCCCACATTTTTTTGAACTCCTGCATGATCCCAGCTGCCTTACCAGTCTTCTTGAAGACCCTCTTCACGATTGCCCAGTTACGTTCGATGGGTCAAAGCTGAGGGCAATTTGGTGGATTGATATTTTTCTCAACGAAATCTATACCCTTTTCCGCAAGCCAATTGAGAGTGGTTTTGGCATAGTGAGCCGACGCTAAATCCAGCCAAAACAGTGGAGGTGTACTATGCTTCTTATATAAAGGCAACAATCTTTTCTGGAGATACTAAGATCGATAGATTTCCGAATTTATAGTTCTAGTATAGGTAGTGTAAAAAATGGTTGACTTTAAACCACAGGAACATATTGCTTGACACACCAGTACCTTTCGACCGAATTTCTCCACTTGAATCGACCTGTTCGCATCGCTCACATCCTCCTCAACGACGGCAGTAAAGTATTGTGGACCTGGAAGGGTTTTTGAGTCCTCCTTTACATAGGTCTCATCGTCCATCAACACGCATGCATCCGGACGCTGCAAAAGACGCGAATACAATTTTCGGGTCCTTGTTGCTGATCGCTTCTTCTGTTCTGCACTTTGTTTCGAGATTTTCTGCTTCTTGTAGGTCTTCAGGTGGTTTCGCCTCTTGATACGCTGGATCATTCCGACACTCGTTCCTGCTTTTTTGGCCAAATCACGTATTGACATTGATTTGTTCTTCATGACTAGAGATACCACTTTCTGCTCCAGTTTCGGGTTGGAAGAACTGGGTTTTCTGCCTCTTCCTGGTAGCTCATCCAAAGAATAGTGTTCCCCAAACTTATTAATGATGGTTTTAACACTCGCATGATGAATTCCAAACCGCTTCGCCAATTTTCGCATAGTAATACCCTTCTCACTTAGCCATGTGTCCAGAACCTTAATTTTCACTTCCTTTTCAATACGCGACATTTTGAAAACGCAGAATTTGAACCGCACAAACAAGTAAATAAAAGAAAGCTGACAGTCAAACGCACAGCATGCAGTGTTCAGAGCATAAAAAACCATCACAAATACATGCGTACAACGCAAATGTACGTGGATAGCTTATATTCGATACACTCCTTATATCAACTCGGTTAAGTATGTAATAGCGAAAAAATTGACGGGAATCGATCCACTGCTTAAGTAATGACCACAAACACTTAGAAAATGTTTTGCCATTTTTCTACTTTCATCTGATTGTTAGATTATAAGTTTGTGTCGATCGTCCGTCCTAATTTAACAGATTTCTCATAAATTTTTCATTTCATGTACATTTCCCTATGCTGGTTTGAATTTCATGGGTTTGAAAGTACGGATTGAGATGATTCCAGTAGCTTAATCCGTTTTGGACATCCAAGAACTGTGTTGCATCAAGATCATCGTACTTCAAAATTTTGAAAAACCATTTTTTTTTAATTTTTATTTAATCTTTAGCGATAGAAAACTATTTTTTTAAAGTGTACTGTTTTTTGTCCCTGTTTAACTAAAATAATTTTTATATAATTGTTATTCTTTCCTCAAAACACGCAAGTCTTCTGAAGGAAAGATCACGCAAGATTATAAATCCTTCAGGGCAACCCAAACTGGACTTTTTCTCTTCATTGAAGATCATCTGGAAAAACCAAAAAGGTCTATCTGAGCAGGAAACAACGACATATGAATTCCTAATTTTGATCTTGATAACTGGCCTTGGTATTAAAGAGCTCAGTTTAAGAGGTAAAATACCCTAACAAAATACCTAAGAATTGCAAGCAAAATATCTCTCGCATAACAAAACTTGTTATTTTGGATACCTGGGAATACCTTAGAGGTACTATTTTGATATTGTTTTACCTCAATGTGGTATTTGCATACTATTGTGGGAACAATTTTATGGTATTATCCTTAGGTATTTTACCTCTTAATCTGAGCTCCTAAATACCAAGGCCAGTTATCAAGTTATTCGGTCCTGCTCGGGTAGCAGCATAAGATGAAATCGCCAATGCAGACCCTCGACGGATCCGGTACCTTCTGTTAGGAATGGTTTGCAACCCGAAGAAACCGGAAAAAGTGCGGCTGATTTGGGGCGCTTAAGCAAAAGTAGACGGAATTTCGTTGAACTCTCTATTATTGCCTGGCCCGGACTTCCTCGTATCGCTGATATTGGTTCAGTTCCACAGAGGACGGTTCAGTTCCAGTGGACAGTCTATGTTTTTCTACAATCTTCAGAGAGGAAATTGCGACGCTGATAAAGACTGGAGCAACGCCAACCAAACGTCAGGTTCTAAAATGCGTCATGAGTCTGTTCGATCCATTACGCGTGCTTGGGTGTGTCCTTGTTCACGGCAGAATACTGATGCAAAACATCTGGCAAAGTTGCATTCAATGGGATGAGTGTATCAACGAAATCGTATACGAAGCATGGACAAAATGGATTGGCATGTTGGACGTTGTCAACGAAGTTTGAATTCCAAGGTGCTACTTCCAGATCGTGAGCGCGGACCAATACAAGTCGTTGGAGGCTCACGTTTTTGTCGACGCCAGTGAAGCTGTGTATGCTGCGCTTGTGTACTTTCAAACTTACAATCTGGGTGGGAAAGGACAGTGTGCCCTAGTGTCGGTCAAAACAAAGGTGGATCCGCTTCTAAAGGTCTCCATTTCTCGATTGGAGTTAATGGCTGCAGTTCTGGGGGTCCGATTGTTTTCCTTCGTACGTGAAAATCACCCTGTTAGTATAAACCCAGTCGTCTACTGGTCAGACTCTGAAGTTACTCTGGCATGGATCCGGTCCGAACACCGAACATATCGCCCGTTTGTAGCCTGTCGCGTTGGTGAAATACTTTCATTAACTAACGTGAACAATTGGAGATACGTTCCGAGTAAACTAAAAGCTTCAGATGAGGCTACTATGTGGGGTGAAGGGCCGTGCATCAACGCATCCAGCCGTTGGTTCAATGGTCCAACATTTCTGCAGCTACCGAAGGAGCAGTGGCCTAAGTCGAAGAGATCTATCATGACCACCAACGAAGAACTACGTACATGTTATCTACATCAGGAAGTCTTCATCGTGCGCTCTCCGATGGAGTACGAACGTTTGTCCAACTAGCACAGACTGCTACGCGCAACTGCATATGTAAACCGCTATGGTACGCCCCATAACTGGAATCCTGTTGGTACCCGTTTTAGAAGAGCATTGACTCACGAGGAGCTAAAAGCAGCTAAGATTCTTCTGTGGAAACTGGTTCAATCAGAGGTGTACCCAGATGAGATTATTATTTTAACGAGAAATAAGACACTACCGGACGAGGAACAGCTGGTATTAGAGAAGTCAAGCCCTCTATGGAGACTTACGCCGATACTTGATAATGACGGAGTTCTTCGAGTCGACAGCCGCATTTCTGCAGCCCAAGGAGTAGCACAAGATACAAAGTTTCCAGTAATACTACCCAGAAAGCACTGCATTACTGGCCTCATCGTCGATTCCTATCTTCGGAAGCTCCTTCACGGAAATTCTGAGACAGTGGTCAATGAAATACGCCAGCGGTTCTATGTTGCACAATTACGCACTGTAGTTAGAGGGGTAGAGAAGCGGTGTCAATGGTGCCAGGTACGTAAAGCCAAGCCAGTGAATCCAAGGATGGTTCCTTTTCCCGAAGCACCCGATGTTCGCCTATTCAGTTACATCGACATCGACTACTTTGGACCAATCCTGATAAAAGTAAATCGATCCGTGGTGAAGCGATGGGTGTGTTTGATTACATGCCTCACATCCGTGCAGCGCATGTCCAAGTTGCGTATGACCTTCCGACAAAGTCATATATCGCCTGCATACGTCGCCTAGTCTGCCGCAGAGGATCACCGAAAGAAATATATTCCAACAATGGACGGAACTTTACTGGAGCGGATCAAATCCTGAGAGAACAAATCAAGCGAATCGAGCAGGATGTGCAGCGTCGAGCTGCACTAACACAGAGACGAAGTGATTCTTTATTCCGCCCTCCTGTCCCCACATGGGACGATCATGGGAGCGTATTGTTCGCTCCATCAAGAACGCTATGACCAGCCTTCCACAAGGCGATATACTTGACTATGAAGGCCTTCTAACCGTGATAGTGGAAGCCGAAGCGATCGTTTACTCGCGCCCACTTACCTATTTACCACTGAATTCTGCGGTACGAGAAGCTCTCACGCCGAATCACTTCATCATGGGAAGTTGAACTGGAATCAAACAGCCATCGACGACGGTAAGGAGTGTATCGAATATAAGCTATCCACACACATTTGCGTTGTACGCATGTATTTGTGATGGTTTTTTATGCTCTGAACACTGCATGCAGTGCGTTTGACTGTCAGCTTTCTTTTATTTACTTGTTTGTGCGGTTCAAATTCTGCGTTTTCAAAATGTCGCGTATTGAAAAGGAAGTGAAAATTAAGGTTCTGGACACATGGCTAAGTGAGAAGGGTATTACTATGCGAAAATTGGCGAAGCGGTTTGGAATTCATGATGCGAGTGTTAAAACCATCATTGATAAGTTTGGGGAACACTATTCTTTGGATGAGCTACCAGGAAGAGGCAGAAAATCCGGTTCTTCCAACCCGAAACTGGAGCAGAAAGTGGCATCTCTAATCATGAAGAACAAATCAATGTCAATACGTGATTTGGCCAAAAAAGCAGGAACGAGTGTCGGAATGATCCAGCGTATCAAGAGACAAAACCACCTGAAGACCTACAAGAAGCAGAAAATCTCGAAACAAAGTGCAGAACAGAAGAAGCGAGCAGCAACAAGAGCCCGAAAATTGTATTCGCGTCTTGTGCAGCGTCCGGATGCATGCGTTTTGATGGACGATGAGACCTATGTAAAGGAGGACTCAAAAACCCTTCCAGGTCCACAATACTTTACTGCCGTCGTTGGGGAGGATGTGAGCGATGCGAACAGGTCGATTCAAGTGGAGAAATTCGGTCGAAAGGTACTGGTATGGCAAGCAATATGTTCCTGTGGTTTGAAGTCAATCATTTTTCACACTACCGGAACTATAAATGCGGAAATCTATCGATCTGAGTGTCTCCAGAAGAGATTGTTGCCTTTATATAAGAAGCATAGTACACCTCCACTGTTTTGGCCGGATTTAGCGTCGGCTCACTATGCCAAAACCACTCTCAATTGGCTTGCGGAGAAGGGTATAGATTTCGTTGAGAAAAATATCAATCCACCAAATTGCCCTCAGCTTTGACCCATCGAACGTAACTGAGCAATCGTGAAGAGGGTCTTCAAGAAGACTGGTAAGGCAGCTGGGAACATGCAGGAGTTCAAGAGTTTGGGCTCAAGCGTCCAAAAAATGATATGCAACACTTGTCCGGAACTTGATGAAGAGCATTCGATCGAAAGTTCGAAAATTCGTGAAGGAATAACTTAAATTTCATCCGGTTGTTCAAGTTTAACCTCGTACAATAAAGGATCAATTTTTAGTATGAATAAAATATCGGTTTTGAACAAAATTAGAAAGAAAGTTTGTGGATAGCTTATTTTCGATAAATTCCTTATGTTAAATCAATCCCTAGATTGAGATTATTTCGAAATTCCGGATTCTTAGTGGAACGACTTTACCTGCGATATTTAAACAAAAAACAACAAAGCTGTACGTTTGCATCAGCGTCAACTTGTTATTATTCAAAATTGATGTGAAATTTATTTTTAAACTTATTACCTTAGAAAGTCATATAGGGAAATTAAATGTCTTATACATTGGCGAGTTCTTTAACTAACTTCATTCCCTACTATTTTTAAACACATACAAATTTAGATGCACACAAAAACACTCATCGAGTGAATGTCCCAATGGTATATCTAAAATGCTAGGTGAATGGCAGCGGTTATACAAAATGTGGAATAATTCCAAACGTCAAATAATTCAACCATCGTGCATATTTCTCACGTCCCGGACAATGACGTTATCTGCGTTCATTTCCACCGTAACCGTTGGCTTTTGACATGGCGACATTCAGCAAGCTTATGAAAGGTATATCTATCTCTTTCTCTTTTCTACCGTTCTCTTGAACTAGTCCTATGCTAAGAGAATACATATTTACCGCCTGAAAGTCATGATCCGCTTTAATTTGCTCGTTAATTTCCATTGGGGAAACCAGAGAAAGGTGGAGATTTTGATAAGATAATCAACCGAAATGGGCGGACAATAATCCTTGATAGTTATGCTTCTCCGCGCCCTCTGGTGATTATATTTTGTGTCCCTGTACCAATGCTCCAGACGTAAACACACACACCGACGAGAGTAGTATGAAGAGATTGAGGGAAATAGCTGTGGACTGTATCAAAGCCAACGTGCTCCTAATGGAGAGTCCCGTTCTGGATTATAGGCGGCTTTGAGCCAGGTCTTATTTGGCACCGAACCTGCACCTGGAGAAAATCCCTGTCGTCAGGCGTACCTTAAGATGTAGGTGGAAATACTTATAAATATGTCAACCTTTGATTCTGTTTAGCTGATAAAGATGGAAATTCTACCCTCAAAGCTTCTGTTATTTTAAAGCTGATAAGATGAGGGTTTATCAGTGAAATGGAAATAAGGACTGAAAATTGCAAAAAGATTTTTGCTGTTCCCGTCTCCGGTTACAACATTAACTGTTTGAATAATGAAAAGCGTAAAAATATAGAGCATTAAAATTGAGCCTTGATGATAATTAAGCAATCCAATGTCTTAAGGCAAAACCTACCGGTGAGAGTTTAGGCTGAAATTTTCGCTGGAAACTGTGAATAATGAATGATTTTTTGGTTTGTATGTTCAAATGCAGCTGAAAAAAGGATTATACATATATTTAGAATTGGAATTTAATGTGGAGTCGAGCACAAGACATTGAAGAAGTCTGTGAGTCACAGATGAAATAGGCCTATCTTTCAATAGGCGAACTTTTTCTGATGGAATTTGGAGGATTTTGCTCGCTTTTTTTAGTACCTTGTATAAAAAACTGAATAAGTGAAGTGTTAGTTAAAAAATTTCAACGATGACAACTTGTTTGAGTGTGTCGTAAATGATGTAATACCTTGCTCTACAAATTCGATGTTTTTCATTTTGACCCCACTATATTAATGATTTTTTTTCTGTACACTTGTATTCAACCCTAACCACTTGTATTCAACGAGTAAATTATCCCGAGGCAGAATTTTCAGGTAATTATGGGCCTACAAAGCATAACCCAGATTAGTTTATTCAAAATATGCCTTATAAATTAATGCACTTCTATATTTGTCGCCATACATACCCGAGCTATTGTCAAAAGTGCAATACGCATTAAAAATTTTGGCAATAATATTCTTATTCCTACTAAAATGCAATAATCTCTAGTGAAAATAAAAAAAAGCTCAAGACTAAATTCCAAGCTTGATTTGAAATTATTTCACTCCGACATCAGTACATAGTATTTCAAATAAAATTAATATAGTTAAGCGGCACTTGAAAATCGTAGATGTAACAATCATCGAGTTCCATTGATCACTAAATTTCAATTGCCGTCCAGAATACGTCAAAAAAACTGTTATTTTCATTTGAATGATATGAATTTTCCCTGTGAGCGATATTCCAACTCGGACCAACTAAGCATCGAGTGCAAATAGCTTTTTTTTATTATCATCGCTTCTCAGTCATTCAGTCCAAATTTGCACAGTGCCAGTCTCTTACCTGCCAGTCTGATAGCAGAGCTTTCCAACAGTTTGACACTGGCTCCATGGGGATCGATCTGCAATCTCTCTCGTGACTCTATCGAAATGCATTTATGATAAAAGTGGATAGACAACGGGGACGAACATGAAATTGTACTGGTTTTGGCATGGGAAAATAAATTTCCAATCAGCAGAGCAACACAAAAGCTTCTGGTGATTTCCTCGGCTGCTTTTGTGTTCATTTTCAGAGCAGATATCCAAGGTTTTTAAATATTTATAATTTTTTAGGGGTGGTAGATTATAACGAAAAAAAAAATTGTCTGTAATTGAAGGTTGATACATTATTTTCTCAAAAACTATGACAGTAATTAAGTATGTTGTTTTCGATAAGCCAAAATATCTCTTTATTTTTAATTCGAAGCATTCATCGTTATAATAAACCTAGTTTTCCTAATTATGCACAGCTTTTTAATCTGAAGCTTCTACATGTTTATGATTATGACTTATCACAATTAGTGTATTGCCCGTTCTCAAGTTGGTGTTGAGTTAGCTGTGCTGTGCTGACAGAACTAATAGAGCAACCTTTTGTTCTGGTACCAGTGCTCTGAATCACGCAGATTTTATCGATGATTCTTTGGTTGTTGCTGAACAACGTTGTAATCCATGAACCTAATAGACGTAAAGTTTTTGTCAATTTGCACAGCGCAAATCTTGCCCCTCATATATTTATACTCATCATCAACGATCTGTGCAAACACAAATCAAACGAACAAAATCTTGGTAGCGTTAGTTATAATGTTTTTATTATAGAATGGCTGAAAATGCCATTTCTATATGTGAAAATCACTTGGTGTTTCAAAGCGGTTTTATTTTATTTTGTTTTGTTTTTCTGTTCTTTCCCTTCTCAGCCCTTCAGTTTAATAATACATTTACCGAATGGGACGAGGTTGCATCCACAAATAAACCCAATTTGATGCTTATAGAACGACATTACATCTATATCCCTCGAATGTTTATGACTTTATAAAATGAGTTGTGTGACTTGTCTTGATACATACTCTCAAATTTCCTTCTAAACATGTCTTAGCAAGCGTAGAACTAGTTAAATATCGCTCTCAGCTCAAATAATTTATGAGTAAAGACTGTCCACGTTCAATATCGGACACCAACATAGTAGCAGCAAAAATATTACACATGATTCAGCAAAATCGATTGTTTATTTCACTATAATAGAGTTATATCTACATTACAAACAGTTGATTAAGATGATAATCCTTTTTCTTTAAAATTCTCGAACCTTCTGTGGTACACCCACTATCAGATTCCGTACGCTATCCTCAGATACGGCCGCCGATACGATACTCCATCTTCTCTTGAAATCATCGGTACTATTTCCTTCCTTCTTAGTTTTGAAAAGTTTCCGCTCAACTCTCTATTAGTTGAAGTTTTGGTTTGGTTTTTTAGATTGGCTGATTTTGGAACGTATTTGACCTCTAGGACCTTATACCATTCCAGGACGGATTTCGCATAGTGATATGAGGCTAAATCAGACCGAAATAGAGCTGGAGAGTTGTTGCTTCTGATAAACGGCAGTCTTTTGTAAAACATAATTCTCGTTCACATCCTTATTGATAGTGCCGGATAGAGACGAAGCTTTTAAATTTTCGACCACAACTACATATGGCCTGCCATATCAAATACATCTTCGGGATTTTGGACACCTTTTTTGGCCGGAAATGTTCAGCAACCCCAAAAATGTTTAAAGTGTTCGAGTACGTATGTTTCGTTGTCCATTATGATACAAGAAAATGTTTGCGAAGAAATTGGTGTAAAGCTACTTATCACGACTTTTTGCAGTGAAATTTTGCTTGTCATCTTGGTTGGACACCTTTTGCACTTTGTACTCCTTCAGTCCTTGTCTCTGCTTCACTTTTTGTACGTATGGTTTTGACTTCCTAACTTTTCGCACAGAAAGATTGAGATTTTTCTTAATAATAGCTGCCAACTTCTCGTCCATATTTTCTAGGCTGATCAAGAAGTCCCCGTGCTTTGATTCCTGTTTTGGAGCTTCCACACACCTCACGCTTTTGGTCGGTTTATGTTTAAATTGAAAGGTTTTTCAAAGGTTTTTAAAGATCAAAACTCCATTCTTGAACATGATTTGCCAGCTAACTACTGGCTTTGAATTTGCTTTCTCATGAGAAGTCATTACCTGGTTAACTCATGCAGTACACGGATGTCAGGAACGTTGGGCAGGTTTCATCATACCCCGGCACACTACATCCAGTGTTAATAGTGTTCTAGTTAGTGGAGTATCCAGCTGGAATGCCGATCACAATAAAAAATGAACATCAAACGAATGTTTTCAAACGAGCAATAATAAGCGTCAACTTGTCAAAAAAAAAAACTATGTTCTATTCGCTACTAATCCGCATTTTTCAAATATTCTCCCTACAAGTTTTCTTGCCCTGATACAAAGGGTTAGGTCACGTCAAGATCACGAGTTCGAATCTCACCCCGGACAAGTTACGAAAATACCCAAATAGTATTTGAGTGACTGCAACGGAAGATGTAGCAGCCCAGGGCTGAAAATCTCGATAATCAAGGAACTAAAAAATAAGTGTTAAACTCACAGGACCAAATTACCGATAGCCATTACTATCGATGCCAAACAATATCTTATCTCAATATTTGTATTTGATGAGCTTTAAACAAAATGGGCAAGCAATAGTCATGGTAGGATGGGATTCTGAATTCAATTTTATTTTAATAGCAATTGTTAAAAATATTATGTTGATGACCTTGACAATTTGAGGATTGAACTTCAATCTTTAGGCCATAATCTCAGACACGTGAACACAAGATTTATTTGAGATGTTTCAATTGACCACTAAGCCTAAATGTTAATTCTCTCAGCCTACCAACAGATCTCCCATCCGTCCATCTTGTGGTAGTAAAGATTTATTTCTAATGTGACGAAAATGATGAAATCGTAAAATTCGTTACAACAATCAGTTTTCTTGGAGAAAATGAAGTCGGCAAGGACTAGCGCAAAAACTCCTAGGAACATTGTCTAAGGTTGTCGTTTGGAAAATATTGAATATCATTCAGGAAATCCCAAATCTTATGAAATCCCTAAATTATGCATGATATAAATTTCGAACAATGTATGCGACAAAGTTAATTATTAGGTAATCGCTGTTGAAATTTTTGAGTGTTGTCCATATTCGTATAATGCGCCAGTATGAAACAACATCAAGAAAACCTTTCATCCAATTACCTAAAATCTTATTATCTTTCAACGTGCCTGTTATGCTCCACGAGTACAGTCTCTTTAGCTATTAGATGTACCTACTCTCAACTGGCTTCCCTTGCACCAAACATTTCCTGTCCTATCTCAAAACAACCTGTGAAAGAGATGCAAAACAAGACGTCTTCGAAAACGAACGTGATCGGAATAGGTAATTCCAGTATCGTTCGCAGAGGAAA
Organism: Aedes japonicus; assembly: GCA_034211315.2. Taxonomy (NCBI): domain Eukaryota; kingdom Metazoa; phylum Arthropoda; class Insecta; order Diptera; family Culicidae; genus Aedes; species Aedes japonicus. The sequence continues at coordinate 397,138 of JASCZW010004253.1, read as the reverse complement.
AACTCACATAGAATAGATAGAAGCTGCATATAGATGATGATTCACCTATCAAGACCGTCACCATACAATCGAAATCTACGAAGCACCTCGCTTTCCAAAGTACAATGCTCGTTTTAGGAAAGGTAAAACCACTCCATTTTCCTTTGCAGCTTCTTTTCCTCTTCCGCTATTCTTTTTTTTTCAGCAACTGACAATTTTGGACAAAACGAACTTCCTTTCAAACTAGTTTCTTTCCTTTTCCAGAATTGCTTGGAAATGTATCTGTTGAGCGCTAGAGCTCGTCGAGTCTATTATTTTTTTTGTTTACGGCTAATGGAATCATCGCGTTCTGCTCCGGAAGCGACCATTGGATGTGATTTTACGTTATAGGATTTTATTTTACCGAGCGTTGCTCGTCTTTTGAGATTTGCTTTAATTGTGTTTGAGCTTTGGTTGTATGACAATTGGTTTGAAGCAATTAGAGATCCGTTGTTGGAATTGTCAACAGATTTTAGATGATTCTATATCGGCAATATCATATTATGTCTTAAAACAACATGGCAAATAAAATGGACTATTGATGGCACAAATTGATTTGTGGATTTAATACGCTACTTGATAGATTTAAATGATCCTTGGCTCCAAACATAAGTACACATTTCCAATAGTGGAGGTAACAATTAACTTACATTTTCATTGATTTCTTATTTCGTTTTATTACTACGTGCAAAGAAGTAATGTTTTTAAGAAAATTTATTCTGTAGACACTATTGGGAGTAAAAATTGTTCAATTGCATGTTTCAAGCATCTATGAAATAATATATATCACCTACTGTGTGATCAAATCGTTCAAGTGATAGCTGATTTCCAAATAAAAAAAAAACTACTCTTAAGAACTAAAATACCTACCTGTTACAACTGAAATATTAAAATGTAATATTTACAATTAAACATATTTCTTAAATTGTTCTCACCTTGCAATACAGTTGGAACTATTTTGAACTCCTCTCACACTAGGATATATTTTGTATATTAGTCTACTTGTTTCATTAGCCTGCGCATCAATCAGAAAAAGGAGAAGCAAATGTCAAAACGTAAAGAACATTCCAAAAAAATTCTCGAAGTAACCACATCGCCTTTTTGATAGCATTACCTAAAATTATTCGCGCATGACTTTCAACCCTCCGTTTTCCCTCCGGTTCCCTCTGAACACGTTTATTTCATCGTCGTTGATGCAACATGTGGTGCCTAAACCCGGGAATATTTCCTGTTGCATTGCCGTTCAGAGGTCCAACGGAACCTGAACCACCAAGCGGGTAGCTCAGCAGGACTGAACACCGTCGACCAGTGATTTCTTCTGTTGGAAAAGCAGTAAATAAACGCAGAGTGTGTAGCCGTCGCAGCTCATTTGCATCCGTTCTGGCCCAGAAGCCATCTGTATCTCTTTTAGAACCAAGGCGAAATCTCCCACCAGCTCCAAGACCTCCTTACTTCCAATTCAATATTTGAAACAGGAGTCTGCATCAGGACGTGCAGAACTTGCCGACAAGTTTGACCGTCACTTCTAATTGTTGGATAAACACGAGGAAGCTGAACAACATTGGAATTCGTTCCTGATTAAGCAATTGAGCCAGTGTCTGGACGCTGTTAAACTCCGCGAGTGGAAAACTCATTTTGGCGAAGGTGACCGTGCTGCTCAAGTCTATCCACAGAAGATCACGAATCATTGAAACCCTATTGACACATACGGGATCAAGTCCCTATTACTTCAAAGTTCTCTAAGCACAAACCGCAAATACTATTAGGGCTTCAGGCGTAAAATGTTCAAGAATCGTTTACTCCACTGGAGCATCCACTGGTTAGCGATTTGAGAGTTGTTTTTGTTATTTTATTTATGATTATTAGTCAAAAATCATTATTATTAACCTAACCTATAAATCCTATGGAAAAAGGACACCCTCAAGTTTCACCATAAGCTCTGCCGCCCGGCTAGCACCCAATCTGAAAGCAAGCATACTAGATTACGCCCTGTTGTCACCCATGTTGCTTTCGAAAACGTGCCGAAATGTACTTGCAGCCAAAACGCACATTTGTTGTTCAAGTGTGAGCAGATCAAAGCGGTGTCGCCACACTAACGATATGAACTCGTTAAGCAGCAAGTAAACTGATCCAACGGGTCATCTAAGAGTTGTGCTAAGAAACATCATTCGTTGCTGCAGTTGCCTGCACGTTCGGCATCATCTGAAGTCTAGCCACTAGCAGCAAAACAGTCAACCGCATCACGAAAAAAATAGTCGCAATCTTGTCAAAGGTCGCACTTCGTGCCTTCGCGGAGCTCACCGTCTGAAGAGCTCTCGGTTGCCTCACCACCGGTTGAATCGCCGTCTCGTTCGAATCCATTGCCTGGTATTTGCCTCCCTTGCCCTGTGTAACCGAAAATAAGGCAGTCGACAGTGCTCCTATCGATAGCAGTGATAAAAGTGAAGGATGCAGACAACAACCTTCTGGATCCTCCCTTAGTTCAGACGGTAAAGGCACAGCTAGAAGCAACACCATGCCGGACGGTTCGATTCCCCGGCTGGTGTAGGAATTTTTCGAGGAGGAAAATGTCTCGAGTCCCTGGGCAAAGTGTATGATTGTACTTGCCACACAATGGTACCTGGCATAAAAAACTCAATTTGTTGCGGGAGGCGTTACGACCGTTAGTGACAGAGCGCAATCTTCCATAGGGATCCTGTAGTAGATTGACACTTCTATTGTATGATTATTTTGAGAGAGTATAAGTGGCAGTAGAATATCATAGGATATATAATTGAGATGTATTAAACAACAATCAAATGTAATTCAGCATGCAGTCAACAATTGGATGAGGCTGTTACATGATTTAGTAGTTTAAATTAAAGTAAATAAGTTGAGTTTAAACTGAGTTGAGTTGAGTGGAGTTTAGTTTATCGTAAGTCTAGAACTTAATTGTTTTAAAACAAATCCCTACTGAATACTTAAACTAGAATTAAAATTACGTTTTCTAGGTTAGGTATTCCTGCGCTTAGTGGACCATTGGTCGCGCTATTAAAATTATTTAAAAGAATAATACGATTAAGGAACTGTAAGTAGATGATAAATCTTATTTCCCGGCTTACTCATTACTAAAATCTTACAAATAACTTATACTAGGTAAAGTCACTAGAAAGAGTTTCCACAGGCATAAGAGATGTACTGTTTAGCAAAAAGTCACTGAATTGTGAGTATGTATTGATTATTAGTTAATCTCTTTTTTCTTAAAACAAACTTATATTTAGCTTTAAAGCCTTTTGCCGAAATAAACGGAATTGCTTAGCAAAACCGTGACAATAGCTCTACATCTCTTGCTGTGCCAACACAATTAATAACTGTCGAAGTGCATTTAGAACACTTAGTTGAGAGCAAGCAGTAAGCGAATAGCATAAGCCATTAACTTGAAACGCTTAGAAAGAAGAAGCAGACAACAACTTCTCGTTCGTTAGAGCTCTATCGTAGTGGTTCCTAGCTAAGTTTTGTATCTGAAATACTTTGCCAAAAGCTTCCTTTAAAAAATTTGAAGCTGAATTCGAAAGTTAGTTGAATTAGGCAGTGCACTGTGAATGTACACTATGGAGTAACCTTGCCTCTACCATCTTGTTTCGAAAACTTCATTGATACTCTCAGCTGTCTTGTTCTACCGAAGCTTACCGTCACTTTACCTAGTCATCATATCGTTATCTGTTTTACGGTGGAGTATACCACGGAATCTTCCTCTTGTTTATCCACAATTTAAAATTAGCCAAGATGTGGACATACAGTAGTTCAAATAATCGCGTTTTAGTACAAGTTTTTTGGCGTATTTTTAATCTATTGTTGTTATCTATTGATTGCGTAACGTTTGACGCTAGCATTCTTCATGTTTGTGGAATACTGAATAGAAATTAATATTTTTGTATAGTGTATCGGGTAAAACAACTCAAATTTACCCAATTGAACTGAAGCATGCATGTTCAATCACCTGTCATTTTTTCAATTATAAACAGTGTTGGATACTGTTCCAATATCAATATCTAAAGAGTTTAATCTAAAGGCTGGCAGAACTATCTTCAAGGAAATTCTATGAGAAAAGACAAAACATTGAACGAATATCGTCCCATTTCCCTCCTGAATTATCACTACAAAATACTTGCAAGAATCTTGAAATTGCGGATGCACAGCTTGCTACCATTTGTGCCATCAGACCACCACAAATGCTCGAATTGACACCGAACTATCTATAAAGCAACAAGCTTTCGACAGAGCAAGCCACCAATTCCTTAAACGAACAATGAACTTCAACCCACAGTTTGTAAATCTTCTTGCTTAAATTTGGGAAAAATCTTTCTCGAAAGTTCTAATAAATGGAAGCCTACCACAGGAAATTAAAATTGCACGTTCAGTAAGACAAGGCGACCCATTGTCAATGCACCTTTTTGTATTGTTCTTACAACCACTTCTTAGTACTGTTTCACAAAAGCTCCCAAATTCAGTTTTCAACGCCTATGCTGACGATTTTTCCATGTTATTTAATCATGAACAAGAACTAACAGAAGTGTCCAATATTTTCATTGGACACCTCTGTTAGTTGCAAGGAGAGGGAAGAGCTGGAGGCCAAGCTCCTAGCCGAGCAAAGTGCCAAAGAGTTGGCAAGGCTAGCAGCTACGGAAAGGGCAAGGGACATAGCCTCGAAGCAGACTCAGACGGATGCAGCAGTCTCTGTCGGAGAGTCCACCCTATCCATGGGGGCAGGGACCTCCAAGCGGGCTAGGCAGTCCCCGGGCGAAACGGCACCTGGCGCTTCAAATAAGCGTATCGTGTCGGATGCTCCAGGAGGGAAACCAACCTATGCGAACGTGGCGACGGGGTCCGAGGGTCCATCCTCGTGACCAGTTTTGGCTGCCCGAAAAGAGAGAGGCCCCGGCGCCAAGCCCAGCGCGAAAGGCGCGACACCCAGCTCGAGAGTTGTCTCAAGCGCCGAAGGGGGCCCGAACGGCGAGGCCCCAACTACAACAGCTATAACCAGCACGGAAGCAGATGCTAGTGCTAGGAGGGGGACGAGTGACGACTCCAGGCGTGGCAGGGAAAGCCACTGGAACAAGGTCCGAAAAAAGGGAAGTAGGACGAAAAAAGAAAAGGATAAGCGACAGGTGGCCCGCAAGCGTAACCATGGAAAGGCCCTCATCGTCAAGACTGACGCGTCTAAGTACTCGGAGGTCTTGAAAGCGATGCGCGGGGACGCTAAACTGGCAGGCTTAGGCGCCGACGTGCGGAGTATACGCCGTACCCGCACCGGCGAGATGCTCTTAGAGCTAAAGAAGGCGACAACGCTAAAGGGCCCGGCGTATAGAGACCTGGCAAGGCAGGCCTTAGGTGAGGGTGTGGAGGTGCGCGCCCTTGTCTCGCATTATTTCCCATTATTTCCGACCATTATTTCCGACCCATACCGAATCCCACCCGGCAACGGAAACTGGTTTGCGGACAGGGCTAATATGGTGGCATTATGGACGACGGGCAAGTACCCGGTTCAGGAGGTTGTGTCTACCACAAACGAAGGCTTTGCGGTTGTAAAAGTAAATGAAGTGTTCTTCTGCAGCTGCTACGCACCGCCAAGATGGTCGATAGAACAGTTTACCAATATGCAAGATCGGATGACAACGGAGCTAACTGGTCTGACCCCGTTGGTAATAGCGGGGGACTTCAACGTATGGGCGCTCGAGTTGGGGAAGCCGCCTTACCAACCCTAGGGGCAAAATTCTTCGGGAGGCCTTGGCTAGGCTAAACGTAGACCTAGCCAATGTGGGTACCAAGAGTACCTACCATAGGAACAGAGCGGAATCGATCATCGATATAACATTCAGCAGTCCAGGGCTGATAAGCAATTGGAGAGTGGATGATGGCTAAACCCATAGCGACCACTTGGCGGTTCGATATTGTATCGTCCACAATACAAGGCAGCGTGCGGAAGGAGGAGCATCCACTCCATTCGCCCGCAGATGGAGAACGTCCTACTTTGATCTAGAGACTTTTAAAGAGGCGCTTTAGAGGGAACGGAATTTACGCGAAACCCAGGAACCTTGCGGCAAACGACTCGTTATGACACTTACACGAGCGTGCGATGCGACCATGCCGAGGGAAGTCAAACCGAGGAATGGAAGATCGCCGGTGTATTGGTGGACGGAGTCGATTGCCGACCTCCGAAAAACATGCCTCCACGCAAGATGGAGGGTACAGAGAGCGTGGTCAGACGCCGAGAGAATCGAGCGTAGAGGGGCGCTAGTCGAAGGCCGCACTAAAGAGGGAGATAAAGGCCAGCAAGTGAGTCTGCTTCGAGGATCTGTGTCAGGGGGCCAATGCGAAACCGTGGGGTGACGCCTATCGGGTAGTAATGGCCAAAACCAGAGGATCGGCGGCTCCAACCGAGCGTTCATCAGAGCTGCTGCAGGTGATCGTTGGGGGACTCTTTCCAAGCCACGACCCGAGTCCATGGCCCTCCGCCGCCGTAGATTTGTCCCATGACCAGCGTTCCAGTATCCCAGACCTTAACGCTGGCATAGCGACGGAAGGCATTGATAACGGAACAACGGGGGCCGGCGACGATTCGACGGTGACGAATGATGAACTCATTGCGATAGCAAAGTCGCTAAAGGTGAACAAAGCGCCGGGACCTGATGGTATCCCGAACCTGGCCATCAACACGGTTATCTTGCTGGATTCCGGAATGTTCAAAGTGGTGATGTAAAAGTGTCTGGACGAAGGCGTCTTCCCGGACGCCTGGAAAATTCAGAACCTTGTGTTGCTACCAAAGACAGGGAAGCCACCAGGAGATCCATCGGCATATAGACCTATATGTCTGTTGGATACAGTGGGTAAGGTGCTCGAGAGGGTAATCCTCAACAGACTGACAACGTACACGGAGGGTACAGGCGCTCTGTCGGACAATCAGTTTGGCTTCCGCAAAGGGAAGTCGACGGTGGATGCCATCCTGTCCGTCACCAAGACGGCTGAGGTGGCAATCCAGCGCAAGAGGCGAGGAGTACGCTACTGTGCAGTGGTCACCCTTGACGTGAGAAACGCCTTCAACAGCGCCAGTTGGGTGGCTATCGCCGACTCGCTCCAGCGCCTACAGGTTCCTGGGTACCTGTACAAGATTCTCGGAAGCTACTTCCAGAATCGCGTACTGGTATACAATACAGAGGCAGGCCAGAAACGTGTACAGATCACCGCAGGCGTCCCACAAGGTTCGATCCTGGGTCCGGTGCTATGGAACACGATGTACGACGAGGTACTGCGGCTTGAGTTCCCGAGCGGGGTTAAGATTGTCGGGTTCGCAGACGATATTACCCTAGAGATATGTGGTGAATCCATCGAAGAGGTCGAGTTAACGGCCTCACAGTCCATTGGCAATGTGGAGAGATGGATGAGCTCCAGGCAATTGGAGCTAGCCCACCATAAGACTGAGGTCACGGTGGTGAACAATAGGAAATCGGAGCAACATGCGACGATCAGTGCAGGTAACTGCACAGTAGAATCAAAGAGGTTCTTGAGGTATCTTGGGGTCATAATCGATGATAAGCTGTCCTTTGTCAGTCACGTCGATTACGCTTGCAAGAAAGCCTCAATGGCTATATCGGCATTATCCCGCATGATGTCGAATAGCTCGGCGGTGCAAGAGAGTAAGCGTAAACTCCTGGCCAGCGTCGCCCTGTCCATACTTAGGTACGGCGGGCCGGCATGGATCACCGCCTTGAGTACCAAGAGCTACGCAAGTAAGCTAGAGAGTACGCACAGGCTTATGTGCCTAAGAGTGGTTAGTGCTTACCGAACGATTAATTAATCAGCGGATACCGAATGGTTAAATGTTGAAAACTATGGGAATATTTTAGGAGTGCTGTTCGGAGATATTAGACAAGCTCAAACATTGAATTGTCAATCGGTGCTACACGTTTTACGCACTAGATTTTGGTTGCATAGTCCTAGAAAACTGAATGTTATCCAGAAGATCATCCTTATCAATACATACATTACTTCAAAAATTTGGTATATGGCCTCAAATACAGGAATATCTGTGGGTTTTACTCAACAAATTCAAGACGGAAATCGGGAAGTTCGTCTGGCATGGTCAAACGATGTCTAGGTTGAGACTTATTTTGTAAGTAAGATGTTTTCAGGGGGTTTGTGAAGGATATTTAAAGCTGACGATATCTTTTTTATTACATTTTTGCGAAATGTTTGTGACACATTTATAATGTTTGAATAGTTCTAATCGATTACATTCAGAAGAATTTAACGCAGAATGACACTGGCAAAGGAATCATATGCATTTCTGAGTTGGCAGTCTTCCTAACTACACTTATACAGTCATAATAGATTTAAAAATTGGTCACAGCGATTGAGATACCCGATATGGATTAACTACGATCATTTTCAGTCAGTCCATCTGCTTCATTCATCTCTTGGCATAATGATCCGAGACCATGTCTAGCCAAAAGACCACATCCTCCTGTCATAATTCTTCTTGATGAAAGTTTCAACTTCCGGCAAGTTCTTCTTACTGTATAATTATATATTTAAAGCTTGCTTCAGATAGAATTGGAACAAAAACAATTGCCTGTATTTCAGTTATTTATTATTGAATTCAAGATCTTTTTTTATACAAATGTAGCGTTTTCTTCATACTTTTAAGAAAAAATACGGATAAAATTATTCGTCACGGTTTCGAAAGAATTCTCGAATTTTTCCTGTAACACGGCTCATTAGGCGGCGCACACCTTCTTCGTCCATCGTTTGTAGCATGTGGGCCAAATAGCTTGTTTAATGAAATAGCTTTTTCTCTTCAAGGAATAATCCATTGTAAATAAATTGTAAATAGTAGATATAAAAATCCTTCAATATTATCCCTAGTATTAATTTACGGTAAGATTTGTTGTTGTTCACGGCTGTTCACTTATATATGTTCACTATTTATGCTAGTAACTGTTCATGAAACAAGAGTGAACATTTATATGACTGGTTCACTACACGCATATATATATATATATATATATATATATATATATATCATATATATATATATATATATATATATATATCAAAATCTCGCATGCAAGTTATTCATTCGAGCCAATTCATTGGTCTGATTCACGAACTTCGACGATCATCAAGTCTAGCTACGGGGAAGGACTTATGCAAATTCAGCCACGAATGGGAAAGAGATAGCCAGAGCTGGGCATCTATGAAAGAAGGAGATGGCAGTCGTCATCGGTTACGAATATAACATTTGAGGATCGGGTTCATAACGTCGTTGTACTTTTTGAGGTTCAACAACCTCTGGTCACGAACATGACTACCACTCGCAACCTATCTGAGGATTACAAGAGCTACACTTTAGCAATTTGATCTGGACCGTGGATAGGAACGTGAGTGCGAGCTAGTTGTTCCGTGTGGTCGCGAATCCATTGTGGTACATAAAATGACGGTAGAAGTCTTAAGTGTTTAGATTTACGTTAGTTTTCCCTTCTTAGTTAGGTCATCTGTTGCTAGTTAGGTAGTTATCGGAGGTGCGGTAATAAGTCGTGTGCAAGTGTTTTCCGTTCAGAAAGAAGGTAATTTGTTTAGAGTGTGTCCTTAAAATTGTGTGTATTTATAAGTCTCGAACAGCCGTTCGACGGCTTCTTGTAAGAAATTCCAGAGCGAATCTCGGACCCACGCTATAGCGTCACCACGCAGCCGACACCACCAGCCACAACCCAATCGACCACCGAGCACTGTCCATCTAGGCCAGGAAAACTTCCCGGATTGCGGAGTTATTCCGAATCGCGGAGGAGAACTGCACCGCCTATCTTGCGTCCCGCGGGAAATCCGATTCCGTCGTGACCATTTTGTCGTCGACGAGCCAAGGACAAGCGCCGCCATTCCGTCTTGCATTGTCTGGTAGACAACCGTCGTTCAGCCGGCCGCCATTGACCGGTGCGACCTATTTCGCGCTGCAACCGCAAACGCCATTCACCGGTAGGGACCGGTAAAGAAGAACGGTACCGTAAGTACATGCGCATGTGAGGAAATTGAGACACACACGAAAAACAAGTTAGACTATGATGTAGAAGGAGATGTTCGCTCATCACCATGAGGCACCAAGAGTGAACAACAATGTTTTTGGCTAGAATGAAAGATATGAAGAGAAAGTTTTGATAGTTCCGCTAGTGTGCGGCAGGATTGGAAATGTAACAGATGTTTTTTTATGAAAATTGAGCGAAAAGGGCATGTATACGGTGGTACTCGAACCAACGACATTTTTGCCTAACATCCCACTGCGGGGTAGGTTAAAGCACGGACTAAGTCCGCCACTTCAACAGGCAAAAATGTCCGGTTGGAAGACGCTCATGTACCACTGTGGCTTGTATAGTTATTCTAGCGATCTATTGTGTGCACTCTGTTTACTGATGCGCACATGGGAGAGGAACTCTCTCCTTTTTTGGGTTTGTTTTGATTCGCACCGACTGACGATCACTAAAGTTTTTCTCGTCGTCTCCAACGTAGAGACCTCGGAGAGAAACACCGTGAAGCGATGCGATACTGGTCCCCACCAGTATAATTAATGTTTACCACCATTTATGGTTTTACATACATTAATTGTTATGTTATATATTCTCCGTGCGAGGAGTAACGATTATGATGTAGAAGGATCAAAACAAACCCAAAAAAGGAGAGAGTTCCTCTCCCATGTGCGCATCAGTAAACAGAGTGCACACAATAGATCGCTAGAATAACTATACAAGCCACAGTGGTACATGAGCGTCTTCCAACCGGACATTTTTGCCTGTTGAAGTGGCGGACTTAGTCCGTGCTTTAACCTACCCCGCAGTGGGATGTTAGGCAAAAATGTCGTTGGTTCGAGTACCACCGTATACATGCCCTTTTCGCTCAATTTTCATAAAAAAAACATCTGTTACATTTCCAATCCTGCCGCACACTAGCGGAACTATCAAAACTTTCTCTTCATATCTTTCATTCTAGCCAAAAACATTGTTGTTCACTCTTGGTGCCTCATGGTGATGAGCGAACATCTCCTTCTACATCATAATCGTTACTCCTCGCACGGAGAATATATAACATAACAATTAATGTAAGTTAGACTAGTTAGAAGCCAGAAATCCGCACACGCCAGAAGACAGGACTAGAAGGGAAGAGAAAGGGAAAACCCTGAAACTAAAATGAACCTAGGTTAAATATAAATTTTGAACTCAAATAAACGTGATCTTGTAAGTTATCTGTATCTAAAAAAGGGTGTTCCGGCGGTCCGCCATGTTATTCGTGAATTTTAGGCACTAAGGAGTGTATCGAAAAGTAGTTATGAACATTCGATGCGTTATTACGCATAAACTACTGTATATATTTTTAGCGTGTAAGCGCCATTTGCTTTGTTTACATGTCAAAAATGATTATTCGGTTCATTCATTTCCGTTGATAAAGTTGTATTCAAAATGTCGCGAATTGAATTTGAGACTAAAAAGAAAATTCTGCACACTTGGTGCACCGAAAAGGGTGTTACTTACAACCAGATTGCGAAAAGAGTAAATGTTCACCCGGCAAGTGTAAAACGCATCATCGAAAAGTTTGGTAAGGAGTGCTCCCTCAAGGATTTACCAAGAAGTGGCCGGAAACCCGGCTCCAGCAACCCCGATTTGGACCAAAAAGTTGTGGATTATATTCAACGGAACAAATCTGCCTCTACTCGCGATCTAGCCAAGAAGTTCAGGACCAGTATCGGAATGATTCAACGAATCAAGCGCAGGAATGACTTGAAGACGTACAAAAAGCAGAAAGTGCCCAAACAAACTCCGGAACAAAAGTCTCGTGCCAAAACCAGGGCTCGAAAGCTGTACAGCTGCATTTTGGACAATGTCGACCAGTGCATTTTGATGGATGACGAAACATACGTTAAAGAAGATTCAAGAACGCTACCGGGGCCGCAGTTTTATACTAAATCTGTTGGAGAACGTGTGCCAACCGCAGATACGACTGTTGCGATGGAGAAATTCGGTCAGAAGGTGCTCATTTGGCAAGCTATTTGCACATGTGGCTTGCGTTCTTCAATTTTCTATACAAAAGGAACTATAAATGCTGAGATTTATCAAAAGGAATGTTTGAAGAACAGGTTGCTACCAAAGTATAGAAAGCACCAGTCCCCTCCTCTCTTCTGGCCAGATTTGGCATCGGCACATTACGCCAAATCCACTCTACAGTGGCTGACGGAGAATAACATCAAGTTCGTAGAAAAAGACATCAACCCACCAAACTGTCCCCAGTTGCGACCGATCGAACGCTATTGGGCAATAGTCAAGCGTATATTTAAGAAGGATGGTACAGTGTCCCAAAACATGACCGATTTTAAGAAAAATTGGGCAGCGGCATCCAGGAAGTGCACAAAGGTCACTGTGCAGAATTTGATGGCAGGTGTCAAATCAAAGGTACGGGCATTCTACAGAAATGAACATGATGACTAGTTTTTCCGTTTGGATCTTTTGTAAACATGTTAAGCTATAATAAACTGAAATAGTATGTTAATTTTAACCATGTTTTCATGCCTATTTTATTATTTGGAAGTTTATAACTACTTTTCGATACACTCCTTAAGATTTTTCCCGTCGTTCGATTATTTTTCCGTTCGTTAGTTATTCTTTTCCGTTGTTTTCACCAAGTCTGGACTGCTTGGGAATCTCAGTCCCTCCATTCACGTTTCCATTGAAGCGCGAAGGGGAGAATTGTGTAAGTGAGCTCTGCCTGTGATGAAATAGGCGGCGTATACACGAGTTGATTTGTGCATAATCGAACGACGGTCTTCTCTCGCTACACTCATAACCGATAGTGGGGCCATCTTTACGCGGAACGCGGGAGTACTTTATTAGAACGTTCAGCGACGCTAGATCTTGTCTCATTCCCTACTGAATTTGTATGAGAAACCTGCCCTGAGGTTAGGATTTCTTGCCGGGCAACCCAACAGACAAGTGGCCCTCTTCGGAGGTGGTGCTTAAGCCACTTGTTAAGGAATTCCAGGGGTTAGAGAACCCGTAGCCGCACGCGGCGTGCTACACGTTTTAGCTATCTTATACCACCAGGTCTTCATCTGATTGATGTCTTTGACAACCTTTCCGTTTGCCTTGAGTCTCCTCTTCATGATTGCCCAGTATTTCTCAATAGGGTGGAACTGGGGGCAGTTGGGTGGGTTAAGGTTTTTCGGAACAACCTGGACCCCTTTCTCTGCATACCATTCTTGAACGACTTTGCTGTAATGACAGCTTGCCAAATCTGGCCAAAACATTCGTGGGATCAAATGAACGGCAAAATTTGTGTTTGGAGACACTCTTTTTGGTATAGTTCCGACGTCATTGTTGTTAAATTTGGCTGGAACATCCCCCCGAGCCGTTGCCAAGTAAAATTTTTGACCTGGGATTTGCCCGAAGTCAGCCTTGACACAGGTTTCATCGTCCATCAGAAGACACCCGTCGAACTTGGTCAGCACCTGGTCATATAGCTTCCGAGCACGTATTTTGGCCACACTATTCTGTTTTATGGTCCGATATGGCTGTTTGCTAGCTCGATACGACTTGATTCCTTCCCGGAGCCGAGTTCTCCTCACGGTACTATGGGCAGCACCGAATTTTCTGGCCAAATCACGGTCCGACAGATTGGGATTCCTCTTAATCGTCTTCAAAATCTTACCACGCAGTTTCCGGTCGACAGTTCCACTCCGACGATTGACTTGAGGCTTCCGAATCGTCGTCAATGTTTCCTTATACCGTTTGATAACGCGCCATACGGTATTTCTGGGCAATTTCAGCTGTTTAGCTAGCCTAGATGCAGACCACAATGGATTTTCCAAATAACTGTGCACATTATTTCCCTTCTTTCGGCTTCCATGTTGAATGTTTACAAAGTACAGTGCGGAATGTCAAAAATACATACGTGAAGCTGACAAAATTCCCGACACGTGGGCGCCAAGAACTTCCAAATCCATCCACCAGGAGCACCACAATATGAGCAAAAGTCTGTTCCAATTCTAAATGAAGCAAGCCTTATCTGAATCCTAGAGGGTTTGAGCTGTTTAGTGGAATACATGTAACTAGAAATTAGAAGAAAAATTAGTATCTTCCATTTAATTCCAACTACCTTTGCTTATCTTCGACAGATACGCGTATTTCGTCTACAATGTGCAGACTTCTTCAGTGTCTCGTACTAATAACTCGACTTGAAGTCGAAGAGAAGGTCGAAGAAGGTAGTTGGAATTAAATGGAAGATACTAATTTTTCTTCTAATTTCTAGTTAAGCCTTATCTGCTCATCGCGAACCCTGAAGGAAAAAACAGCTGCTGGGACACTCTTTTCCGCTGATTGTCAGCCACAAAAGTACCTTCTTTGGTAACGTGATATGGGAGGTATATATGACGTTAACGGTAAGTTCCTTGGTGGAGGAAGTAAAATACCCGATCCCCTGCCATTCGTTGCTCTACAGTGTCAAGTAGATCTCATCATCTATTATCTTCATGACGTCGTGCCTTACCGGAAAAATGTTTTTTGTCAGCACCTTCAGCCGCTCCTATGCACGATCGGCCTCAACTGGCGCTTCGGCATAATAATATCCGTCTTGTCCGGGTACTTCTTCCCCGTTTGGCAGATTCTATCTACCTTTCAACCCTAAGCGAGCACTTTACGGTCACGGAGTATTTTCATGCCGTCGGATCCTGCCCTCTATTCGATGCTCTCACATTTTTGCGGAAAGAAGAAGATATTGTTAAAACAGAGTCGGCAACATACGGCACACACGAATTGCCTCACGATGTCCAACTTCTTTGTTCCGAGTGGAGCTGGCAGTTAAAGTTAAGTTCAGATTGATTGAAATTGAATCTCTAACGGCTGTCATTGTCGATTCAGATTCCTGAAAACACAGCGATAGCTACAAAAAAACAGTTTTCATCGCAAGTAGCAGGTTATGATCCACACGATGGAACGTTGCTTTTTGGTTTGTGTATACATTTGAGCACCGTTCGCCGTATTTCATGTGCAGCATGATAAAATTTAAGTTTACCGAAAATTCATTCGCAGCTGAAAAGATTGCAAACTTGGTATGTAACAAAATCAAATGTCGAGTCCAGTGAGTACATCTCGAATAATTCTCTTTTTGCCCACACATTATAAACACGCTGTGTGATATTGGTATAAAGACTTCTAAATCCATCATCATTATCGTTCGTTATCGGCAATTTATAATGAATGGATGCTTTCAGATTGAGTTTTAAACTAATTTGAATATATATTAGGCGATTATAGTTGCTATAATCGAGCGATGGTTAAACTTATAATAATGCATAATTGATAGAAACTCGGCAAGGCAAATCCAATCAACTAAGAGAGTAGGGAAGCAGTCTGATTATTTCAGCCTTTCATCTTTCTAATACTTTGATACCAGGTTGAAAAAAAATACACGCTGTTTCCGTGGGAACTCACAGAATATTTAATATTTTCACATTCTTCTAACAAGCCAAATTTATCATAGAAGCATGGCAAGGGCCATCCTGCTCTAGTTACGAGTTCAAATTTCACTCCTAAAAACTCCTAAGAGATATATATATTTTTATACAATCTTGAAAAATGAATAAACGATTGAAATAAAAATATCAGCTGTTTGCAGTAAGGCCTTGATTATTGCACAGGCTGTTTAAGTCTCAGTCTCAGAAATAAATAAACAAAATCTGTCGTAGACAATGATGAGCAACATGATGAATTACTGATATGTATTGCTTCCGGAATTGGCGGAATTTCAAATGTATGAGAAAGGAGGCATGTCGCGATAAGTTTGCCTGTTATCAAATGCACATATTTTGAAATCACTATTGGGAAATATATCATACAATATGCCATTTGAAAGATATTTTTTTCAGCACGTGTTACCTACACAGAAAGAAACGATGAGCTATCGTGGGCATTTGAAAAATGGAAAAAAATGCCGATTTTTCATGAGTTTACCTTCACCTGCACTCACAAAACTACTCAGGCAGCATCAACCACAGTAACCCATGAGTCAGCAGACAAAATTTGACAGCTCTATCAGTCGAACTCTAACCGTGATGACAAAAACAGTGAAGCAACTCCGCTCCGGATACACCCGTTCCGGCATCTACAACATTTTGGCATTATTAGACAACAATCAGAGCATCGAAAAAAAGCCCGGTTCCAGACGGCCGACGACCCTGAGTGACCAGAAGCTCCAACGGATGCTGAAGGGGAAGACCGAAGGAAAATTGGCTATATCGCTGCGTGCGCTTGGCCGGGAGGCCGGTTCAACCGACCAAACAGTGAAAAAGTACCTGTCAAACATTAACATACGTGTCAGGAAGTGGAAGTCACGTCCACTGGTGAGCTGCAGGCAATGACGCAGTGGAAACGGATGAATAAGATGGTCAACTCGATTTTCCCGGCGATTCGTGACATGGCGGTGGTCATGGACGATGGACGAGACCTATCTCACTCTGGATGGCAACGACTGGCAAGGCACTTCGTATTTTACTTCCCCCACGAAGGAAGTGATCTCCGAGGTGAAGTTTATTTCACACACCCAGTTCCCCAAGAAGGTGCTGCTGTGGCTGTCAACCAGCGAGAAGGGGATGTCAGAGCCGCTCTTCTTTCGCTCCGGACTGGCAGTGAACGCGGAAATTTATAGTACGAATGCCTGCCGCCAGTTGCGTTCTTCATCAAGAAATACCATAAGGATGAAGACGCGGTGTTCTGGCTAGATCTGGCGTCAGCCCACTGCTTGAAGCGATCGTTGGAGAAGATGGAGCGGCTGAATATCGATGTGGTACTCAATTCGGTGAACCCGTACAACGTCCCCCAGCTGCATCCCATCGAGAATTTCTGGGCCAAAGTGAAGCGTTAGATCTACTTCCACAATTTTGTCACAAAAACTGAAGAGGAATTGAAAAATAAAACGAAGAAAGAACTCAAAAACATGCCTACATGGATTTTTTCGTCCGATATGGCGAATGTTCCGGTTAACTGCCAGTTTTTTGCAAGTAATGCGAATAATGTCCATTTTTTAAATGCAAACGTTATGTCAGTACAATGCATTCCTACAATGCATTCTGTTCAAGCTGAATTAATCTTACCGTTTGTCTCACAAGCTTCTTCAACTATCTCCATTATAAAATCCATCATAGTCCGTAGCGTTGGTTCCCTTTTTTTAAATTCGCCAACCAAACGACTCGTCGCAAGTTGCTACATTTACTATACACGGACATATTATAACTCAGCATCTGGTGAGTTATAATCGCGGTGGAGCTCAACGTGATAAAACCGAATAACTTGAGTATCTTTGAGCGGTCGTGACCGTAAGAGTTCATTGCACAGTGGTCCAATAAGCTACTTTAGGCGGACATGAGGTTTTCAATGGAAATTTGTGGTATTAGAGCTTTGATTACTTCTGAAAACTTGTTGCAAATTATTGTACTACAATTTGTATGAAATTAATTTTTTCTTGCATTAAACGCAAGAGTGGCGTATATTCTTACTTTTTTATGAGCCAATATCGTGAGATGATATGTTGAACAAAGTTGTAGAAATTGTTATTATAAAAAACTTTGTAAAACATATTTTTTGTCTAGCTTCAAAGCCTTCTGCGATAATTCCTAATTTTAGTAAATAATTGTTTTTAGACTAAAAATCATTCATTTATAACTTTTACCAGCTTGCTATGTTCAACAAAATTGTTTTGTTTTAGACATTTGCTGCAATTTTGCTGAATACACCATAGTTGTATTTCTCCTTGTTTCCATTTTGTAGTAAATTTTCAGTTAAATTTATGCCATACTATAGGCCTTACAACATGAAATGAAGCACCTGATAAAATATGGCATACCATGACTTGATTTAACACACCTTAGAGTATGTTTTAGGAGAATTTGGGAGAGATGATATTTTTCTATCTTTTTTAAAGCTACTCTCTGTAACATACAGTTTTCAAAAAAACATTCATCAGGAGCTCAAATAGGATCACAACACACATAAATCATGGCTATTTCTGTTCAGTATATGACAATTACCACGTATTTTCATAGAAAAACGCTTAATAGGATTATTAGTTAATTTTTATTAAGTTTCAAGCTTCTTCAGGTAAATCAAACTGTTGTACGTCTGTTGATAAGTGAGACTACGGGATCGGAGGTGAGAAGAAGCCATTTGAAAACTTCTTTTGCAAGCGTGGAGATTTCAGCGAAGCTTGTTTTGTCAATGGTTGATACGAAGGTGCTGAATGACGTGACAGGAACTTATTCACAACAATGTTACATCTGTTTGCGGTCGGTAAAGTGATTGAATGACTCTTTTGAAGATCAAACATGTAGTACCCCAGTTATATTGAAGCATGTGTTTTCTCTTAATGACAGTTAAGATATTCTGTTTATAAGTAACTGTTGTAATGTAACATGTTTTGTCATAAGGTTTTGATTTTCAATGAATCTTACCTACTTCTTGCAAAACCGGTTTGAAAGTAACGGTTCAAACGCAAACTTCACCGTATCAACCGGGAACACAAGGATTCCGCATATATAATTCTTAGGTTAGGCTTAGTTTACAAATTTATATTTAAGACTTACTTTTCTTGTACTAAATAAGAAATAAATAACAGTTTATTTAGCATTTAACATCAATAGCATTTATGTTTTCAAGTAGCTGTAAGATTAAGATAAGTTTAAATAAGATATTACCCCTTTTTTTACTAGATATACACCTCACAAATCTTAACACTCTTTGGATTCCACTGATGCTGATCTGAAATGATCTTTTTCTGAATTCTGTTTCCCGCCATCCGAACTGTCATCATGACAACGGTGTTGACGGCTGATATCAATGACGTCAAAATAAGGTCTGGGGCAACGCACTGTTTGCTTGTATTGGAAGCGAAAATAATGTAAAAATTGCTGAGCCGACGAGTGACGACGTAACACTATTGAACTCTCTATTGGCGGGCATAGGTGCAGATAAAAAAATCGGTTCAAACGTTTATTATAAATGCTGAATTGTGGAAATAATCCTGATACAAATGCCATTTATTGAGCAGAAGCATTTCCTCCCAATAACATGAATCATTTATAGTGAATTTAAGCCCAAACTTTCAAACACTGGGACTTGACAATCGGGTAGCGATATAGAGCCAATTTTTCATCATCGGTAGACTCGAATCGGTTGAAAAATTATGTTTTATAGCGCATACAATAACTAATCACAAAGCGAACGAATCAAAATAAATAGTATGACGTAGCACTTTCCGAGCTTTTATGTAGTGGCGCAAGGAGTGCTGTGGTATTAGTGTCATGAGCGAATTTTGCTCATTTCACTAATATTGATGTGGCTTCTGTCCAGACCTTATATAGACGTCATTGGGCTGATATCAGTCGTATATCAGATCATGACGAGACGGGTTGCCAATCTCAACACATTAAAAACAAAACGTTGAGACTTCTGGACAATATAACTTCCTCTTGCTTAGAACTATTATGTTATTATTATTGATTTGAATTTATTACGTTATAAATTTAAGTTTTTTTTAGCCGCTTGTTTTGGAGGCACTTGAAGATATGAATTAAAATGACATTTTCGATGTATGAAGAACTTAAATACGAGCACTTAAACTACTAGAAAACAAAGTTGAAAGCAGACAAAAGCTCTTTGAAAAAAGCGACAAGACCACTAAGAGGTATAATTGAAAAAATAGAAATAATTACCCATGCAGAAATCAACATCAAATTTGCTAGCCATGTTTTAAACACTGATCACTGTAAAAGTCTTTAAAACTCAAGCCATCACAAAACATCCCGCTATTAATTTCATCTATAGGTCTTTTAAAATGCGCACTGGATCAGATGCAAAGTTGCAGTATGATCAAATCTTCACTAAGTAAACACAAGTACCGAAAGCTATTGAGAACCTCACATAAAGCAACTACCGACGAAGACAAAATAAGGGTAAGCTTTATCGTTGCAAGATAACATTTGAATAAATAATTTATGAGAAACGTTATCGAGACGCCCGCCATTTCCTCACTTGCTTCGGTAATTCTTGCATAAAATTGAGGATGTTCTTGCTGAGGCATTTTTCGAACCATTTGCAAACTTTCCACTCTGTGGCACAGCTGTTGAAAATAGTTGAACCCTGCTGTGCTGATCTATTCAAACCTGCCTGAGCCTTTTGTTCCGAAAAGATATACGGGTGAAAAGAAGCTTAGTAGAACCGTTCTCCGTCTCAGAACGATAAACAAAACAGCGAAAAGCTGATAAGTAACACATGAAAAGCAACTTTCTGCCAGGAAGTAAGGAAAACAACTTCCGGGGCCGGTAGTTGCTCCTCCTTGTGTTGTGAAGCTTGGAAAAGCGCGTTGAACATGCCATTGAATAGCGTCACTCCGCTGCTGGTGAGAGGCATGTTGACTTTGGTCTACATCGCCCCGGTGTCATGGTATTAAGGTAGGACCAAACATTCGATGAAAATCGGTCCGCATCGCACACCTTCCCTTAGTGCAGGGTAATACAAACACACAACTTATCTAGATTCACACAAACACTAACTGGGGAGCTTTTTTAATCCTCTTCTGTCAGTCAGTCTCTCCCAGCTTACACGATAAAGGATAATCCTTATCGGATCAGGAAGAGAGAATAGAAGTTGTGTTAAATTAAATTTAATTAATTTTCACTTGACACGGCAAAGTGGGAACTGCTTTCAGTTTCTCGAACGTATTCGATACACGATGTTAATGTGTACAGCGAACAAGAGTGTCACCGTTCTATTTTATTCTCTCGTCTTTGCACAGAACAGCATTTACATGTTGAAACAGTTGAACTCATTCGTAGGTTGATAATATTGAGAAACTACATTTTCAATGGACAATTATTCAATTTTTTCTGAATTATTTGAAAAGTTTAAATCACTCTGTCATTTACTTGCTCACAAAAACATACACCACAGCTGTTTCTTAATATACACCATTTATGACAACCAACACCCCGGACCGATCGATGATAATGTACAACTGAATGGTCACTTATAGGAGAAAATAGTGTAAAAAGACGGGTGCTTCGGACTGCAAAGAAAAAAAAAACTTCTTCTCCGAGATAGCAAACGACCAAGATGGTCAACAATTGCTTTCACATACCCCACTCGGGATGAAAATCTATCGGTAAATCGTAACGAAAAACTTAGTTTATGAAAGTCACCCACCCCCCGAGAAAGATTGGCTTCTTGGTGCCGGAAATCTAGAGCGGAAGAGACAGAACCTGAAGTAAAATCATTTGGGACGAAAATTCAACAATTCAATTTCCCTTCTCCTTACAATGGGACGTCAAGATCAGTTCACAGTGACTATCCAAGAGGATGAAAATGGGAAGTGACCATCTTCTCTTGGTAAGTAGTTTTCGTGCAAAGATGGATTTGATTTGTAAAGGAAGGAAGTGATTTTCGATCTACTATTTTCAGCATCGCATTACTCATGGCCTAAGAAAGAACATCGTTCAATATAGGTTTATGTCATTCATACTTGGAAGGACCTGCTTGGTGTAGAATAGGAATCGTTGCGTAATCGGTCGATTGTCGTTAAAAAAATTACACGTACATTGAATTTATTTGATGCATCATACGCTGGCAAAAAAGAATCGAAGGTATAATGAAGGCTCGCAGGCTGGGAATACCTCATTTGCCGTGGTGGAACATACATGACAACATCCTGGAAAAATTGACAATCAATATTGCTGCAAAGAAATCTAAGATATCCAGTTGCTAAATATAAGTGCGCCTAGGTGCTATGATAACCAATCGTATCTGCATGCACCTTGGAGTGTATTCGTGCAGAATTGACGGGTCATTTCATGAAAAACTGCAGAGTGGGAAGCGTATGAATCAATTTTGAATCTTTTGAACTCTTATCATCAGTGATGCATGGTTAGATGTCCAGACGATGGTCGCATATACCAAGGTGCAGAACAATGTTTTTGTGCAAACACATCTGTAAACTGTAACTAGCATCCAATGAATCCGAGAACCAAAAACCTCGAGATCGCAGATAGAGGATACAAGCTCTTGTGGCACAGAATCACTGATACATTGATACATGATAGTGACACTCATACGCAAAAACTTTACTACCTCTTTTTTCCAATGCTGTTACACGTTCCGCTTTCATTCCACCCGCTTCATATATTTATTTTCGTTTCTGTTCATATATTTATTAATTAATTTACTTTTTTATTTAATGATTACTGATTTATTGATTAACATTTATTAATTTGTTCATATATATTTTCATCTATTTATTGAGTAATTTTTTTTTATGAATGCTACCTTTAATGATTATTGCATCACTTTGTGAACTTATAAGTTCAAATTATTCATTTAATTTTTTTGTTCCCCTTCTGGCTTGATTTTTTGTCTTAGAAAGTTCCAACAGCATTCACTGGAATCCCGTACATCATCATTTATATACTGATTGTTTGTATTAAATAATTAAATTATATTATTTTTCTTGCTCTTAACTTAATGATCTTAATGCACTCCCACAGTTATTGACTAAGAGCTTTCGATGCCAGGTAACATTTTTGCACTAGTATGATTGTGTGGCAAGAACAATCATACCTTATGCCCAGGGAGTCGAGAAATTTTCCTCTAAGAAAAATTCCTAGACCAGACCGGGAATTGCACCCAGCCACCTTCAGCATTGTGTTGCTTTGTATTAAATTATGTATATGTGTATTAGTTGACTAATTTATTAATTTAAAAAAAATCATTCAGTTATTAACGTATTTGTCATTTATCTATTTATTTATTTATTTTTTTGTTATGTTATTAATTTTAAGTTTAAATGTATTTGTTCAATCAGTTTATTTATTCTATTTGTTTATTTGTTTATTTACAAATTTAATTATCAATCAAATCTATTTATTGACCTAAAAAAATATTTGATAATATAGATATATGATTATTCATTCCTTGATTCATTTATTTATTGATTTATTTATTCTTTTTATCATTTGTTTTTATAAATATTTATATTTTAATGTATTGATTCATTCATTTACCTAGCTTTTTGTTAATTTGTGTATTTATTTATTTATGTATTTCTTAACTCACTTATTAACGACCTTATCTATTTAGTTCTAAACAGTATTGGACAAAAAATTTACAACCAGTCAATCCCAATCATGAAACTTTACATTGAAGGTTTATAAAAAAGTCAATTGAGAGAAAAATGTTTTTTAGTTTGTAGAAACAGCACTTTTCATGTTTATTATAACAAAAAACAATCATTATTCATACATAACAATTCATGAAAAAAAAAGTAAATGTTTTCCTCCTCGACAAAACAAGTGCAACTTCGCGTGATGTTTACCAAATTCAATTTTGCTTTCAATATTTCGTAGCGAATCCTTTATTTTCATTTACGGCCTTGCATCTGCGAGGCATAGACTCGATCAGATGGTCAATGAAGTTTTGTGGAATTGCTGCCCAAGCATTTTGGATTTGTGCAAACAACTGATCCTTATTTTGAACACCTTCACGATCAATTCGCTGATTCACGATCTCGCACAGGTTCTCGATAGGGTTAAGATCCGAGGATTGGGGCGGCCAGTCCATCACCATTATTTTGTTATCCTTAAACCACTGTTTGGCCACTTTGGCCGTGTGTGGGGTTGTTATTTTGTTTAAATATCCATTTTACTGGCATATTCCATTCAGCATAAGGCAGCATAACATCTTTCAGGATCTAGAAATTAGAAGAAAAAATAGTATCTTCCATTTAATTCCAACTACCTTTGCTTATCTTCGACAGATACGCGTATTTCGTCTACAATGTGCAGACTTCTTCAGTGTCTCGTACTAATAACTCGACTTGTCGAGTCGAGTCGAGTTATTAGTACGAGACACTGAAGAAGTCTGCACATTGTAGACGAAATACGCGTATCTGTCGAAGATAAGCAAAGGTAGTTGGAATTAAATGGAAGATACTAATTTTTCTTCTAATTTCTAGTTACAGGTATTCCACTAAACAGCTCAAACCCTCTAGGATTCATCTTTCAGGATGTTATTGTACATGAAACGGTCCATGATACCATTGATTCGATGAATTGGACCAAGGTCGTTCGCAGAAAAACATCCCCAGACCATCACATTGCTTCCACCATGCTTCGCCGTCTTCTGGCAGTACCGTGAATCTAAGCGTTTTCCAGTCGGTCGACGTACATGGCCAATCCCGTCGCTTCCGAAGAAGTTGAACTTCGACTCATCACTTAACAGAACCGTCTGCCATTTCTGCACATCCCAGTCAATATGAGATAGAGCAAACAGGAGTATTTTCTTCTGATTCCTAAGTGAAATCAGAGGTATCTTCGCAGGGCGTCAAGAGAATATTCCGGCTTCAACGATTAACGATTCAACTGATTGTCCGGTCCGATACAGATAACTGTACATCCGTTTGCACCTTGAAGGAAAATTTGATAGGATCCTTCTTAATGCATCTGACGAACATAGAGTTCTCTCTTGTCCATCTCTATTGTCCACAGAAATCTTCCCGGTTGAACGAAATTTTGAGCACAGTCTTGAAACGGTCCATTTTTCCACCTGGTATTTGTCACAAATCGTTTTTTGTGACATTCCGCTTCTGTAATCATCGATTATTTTCTTTCGTGCTGCCAATCCAAGGCTGTCAGGAGCCATTTTGGTGTCTAATAACATAAATATAAGGAAAACATGAGTAATGACTTTTCTCAATGTTTATCATGCAATTTTTACCTTGTTATGGTGCAATAACGCAAGTAAGAACACTTTTTACACTCAACAAGCCAAACCTTTTCCACCATTTTTTAAACACTTCTAGAGGAATAAGTTTAAGAAAGCGAGAAGTTGCATTTGTTTTGACCAGCGCAAAATGGCTCTTGTAAGCAAAACACTGCCGGTGAAGTGTCAATTGACAGCTGATTGCTCCAATTATCATGTAGCAAACACCTAGACTCCTGAGCCGTCAACTGCTGTAGCTTGCTCCATTTCGATTTCAAAACATTGAAGTTTACTGATGCTTTTTATGATTGCTCCATTTGAATTGCACATTTTTTGTCCAATACTGTATATATATTTATTATTTTTTTCATTATTTATTAACGTATTTATTTATTTATCTATTTATTTATTTTTTGTTTCTTTTATTAATTTATTTATTTATTCTTTTATTTCTGAATTTATTAATGATTATTTAATTAACTTGTACATTATTGTAATTAACGTGTACAAACAAGTAGAATGAAGTGCACGTAAGAATTTTCCGTCCCGGTGCAAACAGTGAAACAAGTTTGTTCTTTCTAAGTAAAATCGCCAAATGCTGTGAAATTTAACAATTTAGTGCATCGGTCCCACGGGCGTGTCGTTTTATGCCAAAATAGTTGCTTATTTCCGTGAAAAGTGCGTTTATCTGTTCCTGGTATTACCATCAGACGACATTTGTGTGATAAACAAAGGAACATTGATTCGAGCAGTTACTTTGCTAGTGGGCACTATCGATCTCGCCATGGCTGACAGAGACAACCAAATACAACTGCGAAGTAACTCACTTACGAAGATGAGTGGAAAGTGTGCCGAAGCTGATATGACTGTTGCAGAGCTCGCCAACCTTATGCAATCTCAACTGGCAAGCTATCAACGGGCGGTGAAGGACGACTTCAAGAAGCTCGGCGAATCGTTATCGTCTCTCACTATACAGATGAGCAAGCTGCGAGAGGACTTAGCATCAGATATCGACAAGTTACGCGAAGAAAACAACCGAACGTTCGATAGCCTAACCACATCGATCGATACAGCAAAGAAGGAAACATCGCTGGCTTTAGATAGAGCTGCCCGAACAAATGATCTTGTGGTAAGCGGAGTCCCATTCGTGAAAGGCGAAAACCTGTTGTTCTACTTTCACACATGGTGTAAATCGTTCGGCTATGGTGAGAAGAACTATCCTCTCGTCGATGTCCGTCGGCTCTCCAAAGGAATCTCAACGCCTGGAAAGGTCTATATGATCCTGCTGCAATTCGCGATAAATGTCCAGCGTAACGATTTCTACTCTCGGTATCTCCGCTCACGTTCTTTGTCGCTCTCTGAAATTGGATTTTCGGTAGAGAATCGAATATACATCAATGAAAATCTGGGTCGCCACGTGAGAAACCTACGAACCAAGGCGCTTCAGCTGAAGAAAGAAGGAAAACTGCGAGGAGTGTTTACACGGAATGGTACCCTATTCGTGAAGAGGATTGGCGACGATAAAGAGATTGTCATATCAACGGATGATGATTTGCATCGAAATGCTAGAACCCTTTCCTTATGAGTTTCTGTTTTTCCTACTTTCCCTTCCCAGCATTCCATGACTCCCCTCCTAAAAGTCTGTTCGAGTTGCTGCAGTTGTGGGCACTAAATGGTGCGACCTGTTTTGAGATGCTGTAATTGTTCCTGTTTCTGGCGATTCACGTATTTAATTGTTTTTTGTTTGCACCACATGCTATATGAAATGATTTGTAAAATGTTAATCGTAATGAAGAATGTAGTGTTTAATGAAATGTCTCTTTGTCATCCTCCTTTATTTGCTAAGTCTTTTTATCTATCCAATGGCTAACAATACCAATTTTTACACCTCGACAAGCTGGTGCATTCCAGGTACTGTAATGAAATCCGCGTTTGTAAAAAATAAGCTCTCTGTATGCAGTGTGAATTCTCAAAGTATGTGTGCTCGTAAACTGTGTAAAATTGAGGAATTGCGTCTAATTGTTGAAACAAGTAATGTCGACATCTTATGTGTTAGTGAAACGTGGTTGAATGAAACTGTGGACAATTCTGTTGTTGCTATTGGAGGATACGCAATTGTTAGACATGATAGACTGGGTCGTTTAGGAGGTGGAGTGATAATTTATATTAAAAATGGAATATCTTACAATCTCGTCACTAAATCCAATAATGAATGTGGAATAGCCAACACTGAATTTATTTCCGTTGAGGTGTTTGTTCAAAATGAAAAATTACTGTTGACTGCACTCTACAACCCACCCGAAGTAGACTGCACTGAAACACTCGAGTACTCGCTGTCAGCATAAGGGACTACATACAGCTATGTTTACTTTCTGGGTGATTTCAACACAAATCTCTTTGTAAATTTACCTAAGACTGAGAGGTTTCGTAACGTATTATCAACCAATTCAGTGCAATGCTTAGGGAGTGAGCCGACATTTTTCCATAGAACTGGTGCCTCGCAATGGGACTTAATATTGACAAATGATGCTACTAAACTGTTAAGATTTGGTCAGATAGAAGTTCCTGTGCTATCGAACCACGATCTCCTGTTCGCATCTCTTGATTTTGAGCTTAATACATGCCCTAAAAACATACAATATCGTGATTATAATGCTATGCAGGTTGATCTATTAGTAAATGCTTTTTACTCGGTCGACTGGAGTGGTTATTATTCTTCGAATGACTCCAACCAATTGTTGGAGTTTTTTAATTATTTATTGACAGATTTACACAACAGATTCGTTCCTATTCGTAATATTTCTTCTAAGAAGAGGGTCAACCCTTGGTTCACCTCTGTCATAAGTAGAGAAATCGTAAATCGCGATCTGTTATACAAGAAATGGAAGAAATTCAAAAATGATTCTGACCTTCATGCTTTTAAGAGAGCACGCAATAAAGTAAATTATCTCGTACGATCGGCTAAAGAAAACTATTTTGCTGAAAGGTTAGACATAAATGTCTCAACTAAAGAATTGTGGAAGAATGTTAAGAAGCTAGGAATAAATTCATCAGAAACACAAACGGTCAATAGATATACTGCTGATGAAATCAACAATGCTTTTTGCAACAGTTTTACGGATAACGACTTCGTAGTTGATTATTCTAATGATACCGCTCATGTTGATCGCGAACATATTTACTTCGATAGAATAAACCAATTTGACGTTGTTAATGCTATGAATTCAATCAAATCAAACGCTCTTGGTCTAGATATGTTGCCAATGAAATTTTTGAAAGCTATTTGTCCGATCCTAATTGAGCCAATTACACACTTATTTAATTCAATTATTACAACGAGTGTGACATCCGGTAAATTATAAATTAGATCGATTTTTGATATGAGGTCGTACCAACAGTACAAGTAGTCCCAAACCAACAGAAAGAATGCTACATTCCAGTTCGTTCAAGCGACACGTACGGACGTGTTTTTCGCTATCTCGGTTCGAAGTTTTGTTTCTCGTGTTTCCCTCTCGTTCGCTTTCTCGCGATTGCGCACCCGGCTCGTGATATTTCGCCAGCTCTTGCCAACTTGCTAGCGTTGGCAAGCCAAAGGGAAACATTGCCAGCGTGTGCAACTTTTTCCGCTCGACCTATTGCCGTCGCAATGGGTCGTAAAAACCAACACGTGGTGACAACCACGCCGGCGGCATCAGCTCCCGCAAGCACACCGAGCTGCTCCAAGCGGCAACGGCATGACGACGCCGATTCATTGGATCCCAGTGCCCGATTACTAGCGAGCAATCGGTTTGCTGCGCTCCCGGTACAGGAGGTACCGTTGAAAGTGAAAATCCCACCGCTTTTCACCACGTCCAAAAACATTGCTGCACTCAAAACTGAGCTTGCAGCAATTAAGCTTAATCCACTGTTTAAGCTGTGCAGTACGGGCACAAAGATAATGTGCTCGACTGAAGCTGAGTACCGTGCTGCTGGCGCTCATCTGGTCGCCAAGCAACACGAGTTTTATACTCATGATGTTCCCGGAAACAAGCCGATGAAGGTGATTCTGCGTGGCCTCCCAGATTACACTCCGGAATACGTCTTTGCCGAGCTGCAGGCTGTGTCATTGAAACCTTTGAAGGTGTTCGCCATCAGACGCCAGCAGCAAGGAAACCACCGGGACCAACTTTATCTGGTCCATTTGGAGAAGGGTTCCATCACGATCGACGACCTCAAGAAAATTCGGGCCATCTCCAACATCATCATCGAGTGGGACCGGTACCGCCCAAAACAACATGACGTGACACAGTGCGGTAAGTGTCTGGCGTTTGGTCATGGGACCCGAAACTGCCACATGAAGCCCCGCTGTGGAAAGTGTGCCGGAGCGCACACCACCATGGATTGTGCCCCGATGGATGAAGGTGCCTTATCAAAGTGCGCCAACTGTGGTGCTAACCACGAAGGCAGCAACCGAGCCTGTCCCAAACGAGCGGAGTATTTGGCCATCCGCAAGCAGGCGTCAACCAAGTCTCGGCATGGTCAACGCCGCCCGCCACCTCGAATGGATGAGGAGAACTTCCCGGCGCTCCGGTACCAAGTGCCGAATCTACCACCAGTTCCATTGAACCATCGCCAAGCAAACCGCCCGCCAGCATCCGTTCAGCAACGATTCGCGGCTGCCGCCGCCGCCCCCAACCCAGCTCCTCCTCCAGGCTGGGGCAATTCGAATCGCAGTACCTCCACGCAACCACACGTCGATGGACAGCTCTACGACTCAGAACAAATGGTCGAGTTCGTTCAAGAGCTCTACCGCCAACTACGTTTCTGCCGCTCCAAGGAGGAACAGCTCAAAGCCGCCACATCCGTGACGATGAAGTTCCTGTGCAAGCATGGACCATAAACGCACCATCAGCATCGCTAATTGGAATGCTTGTTCCATCCGGAACAAAACGACTGAGCTCGGTGACTTCCTTAACAGGAAGGCCATCGACATCGCCATCGTCACCGAGACACATCTCAAGCCGGAACTGAACATTTTCATCCCTGGATATCGAATTGTACGACTTGATCGTAGTGGCTCTACTGGAGGAGGAGTTGCGATCGCCCTGCGCTACAACATCAACTGCCAACTACTTCCGAGCTTCCAGCTGCAGTCCATCGAAGCCATCGGAGTCGAGATCGAAACTGCTGTCGGCCCTGTCACCATCATCGCGGCTTATTGTCCCAAGCAAGCCAGCACCGCTAACGGAACAACAACGATCCTTCGGAACGACATTCGCAAGCTCACTCGGAGGCAGGGACAATTTATTATCGCCGGCGACCTAAACGCGAAACACGAAACCTGGGGGCCCGGCGGAACCGGAACGGAATAATTCTGCAGGAAGACCTGGAAGAGGGACATTACACCGTCCTGGGCCCGGATACTCCCACCCGGTTGAGCAGATCCGGGGTCCATTCAACAATCGACATCTTCCTCACCAACATGGGAAACAACATCGCCCAGCCGATCGCACACCAGGAGCTCAGCTCGGACCACTATCCGGTGGTGGCCGAAGTTGGCTCCTCGGTCAACCGGCATCATATTACCAGACGGAACTACCATCGCGCCAGTTGGGAGAGGTTCCGACAACACGTTGACGACAACATCGATTTCGATATGCGCCTTGAGTCGGTTGATGACATCGAACGGCAGCTACAGAGCATCGAGCAAGCGATCTCCGAGGCCCGGGATCAACATGTACCGGTAATAGATCAGGTGAGTGACTCTGTACCCATTGATAGACCCACCAAAGAACTGATTCAATTGCGCAACGCTACCCGACGGCAATACCAGCGAACTGGTTTGCCTACTTTAAAAAGTCATTGCAATCGGATGACTAAAATTATTAAGGCCAGAATGGTGGACCTCAGAAACAACAATTTTTCCGACAAGATCCGCTCTCTCCCAGATTGTGCAAAGCCGTTCTGGAAGTTGACAAAAATCTTAAAAACTAAGCCAAGACCCATTCCACCGTTGATCCCACTTGACAGCAATCGCTCCACGGATCGCTTAATTACTCCTGCAGAGAAGGCTGTTGAGATAGGTCAACACTTCGTCAGCTCCCACAATCTT
This sequence comes from Aedes japonicus, assembly GCA_034211315.2. NCBI lineage: Eukaryota > Metazoa > Arthropoda > Insecta > Diptera > Culicidae > Aedes > Aedes japonicus. The sequence continues at coordinate 366,223 of JASCZW010004253.1, read as the reverse complement.
GGACTAAACATCGTCAGTCCACACGACGCTGCCGTTAGCGAGCTTGTTAACAATATCCATCAAAGTCCCAATGACTTCTCGGAAGAGTTGGAAATCTCAGCTGACGAATTGTTGACCTATATCAAAGCGTCTAAGAACATGAAGGCCCCAGGTTTCGATAACATCTTGAACTTGGAGCTCAAGCAATTGAGCCCCCAGTTCTATAACCATCTGGCGATAGTTTTCAACCAATGCCTGCGACTTAGCTACTTCCCCTCGTGTTGGAAGTCAGCTAAAGTCATACCCATCCGGAAACCTGGGAAAGATCCTTCGTGTTCCAAAAGTTATAGACCAATCAGCCTTCTCTCAGGAGTATCCAAGCTGTTTGAGAAAGCAATCCACCGTCGGCTTCTTACATCTGCCGATGAGCTGAACATTTTGCTTGACGAACAATTTGGCTTCCGACGTGGTCGGTCGACAATTCACCAACTTAATCGAGTCAGTAACATCCTCAGACGGAACAAGTCTGTTTCGAAATCATCTGCCATGGCACTTCTCGACATCGAAAAGGCCTTTGATAACGTGTGGCATGATGGCTTGGTGTACAAGCTGCATCGATACAATCTTCCCATCTTCCTGGTGAAGATAATTAAAAATTATCTGTCGGACAGAACATTCCGTGTTTCGCTGCAAGGTGCAGTTTGGTGCAGTTTCTGATGCACAGGAGATTTCCGCCGGTGTTCCGCAGGGAAGTATACTAGGTCCACTTCTGTTCAACCTATTCACCTCGGACATACCCCCGCTCCCTGAAAATGGATCTCTGTCGTTGTTCGCCGATGATACCGCAGTCGTCCACAATGGTAGGGTAATAAGAGCGCTTACAGCGAAACTGCAGCGAAGCCTGAATGTTCTGTCTGAATACTTCACCGAATGGAAGATCTGTATCAATGCGGCGAAGACCCAGGTCATCCTATTTCCACACTCCAACTCTCCCAGACTTGTTCCGCCTGAGGATTGTAAAATAAGCCTAAACAACACAACGGTGGAATGGGCCAAATCAGCTGTCTATCTTGGCGTTACCATAGACAGCAAGCTTATTTTCAGGGAGCAGGTTGACAAAACGGTCACAAAGTGTAACGTTCTGTTGAAGCTACTGTACCCATTGATCAACAGAAGGTCTACATTATCCCTGAAAAACAAGCTTGCTGTCTACAAGCAAATCATACTTCCAGTCATCGAGTACGGCATGCCAATCTGGGAGAGCTGCGCAAAAACACATCACCTGAAACTTCAGCGTGTCCAAAATAAGTTCCTCAGGATGATCCTGAACACCCCTCCGAGGACAAGAACATCTGAGGTCCACCGTCTGGCCGAGATAAAAATGCTCGACGCTCGCTTTAGTGAGTCTATCAATCGGTACAGGGCACGCTGCCTGACATCGGATCACCAGATCATCCGGAATCTGGTTCCCCACCCCTAGGATTTTCAAATTGTAGTTTTAGTTGTAGATTAGGTAGGTTATCAAATTTTAACAAACAATGCCCCAAGGGCTAAACAGAAAATTTCATGTAAAACACATAACACTTTAAACACACCAAACACATAAAATTAAACAAAGCTGAAGAGCCCAAGGGCTAAAACACTTAAAATGTAAAAAATAGTATTTAAGACAAACAAATGGAAATATAAAACATGTTAAGTAAAAAAGAAAGAATGCTATTGCGGTCACTCACATAGTGTGTGGATGGTTTTTGATTGAACAAACACTTTCACTGTAAACAGATTCATTCTATTGCTATTCTAATAATACTAATCTGCGCCAAGTGCGATGAAGCGATAAGTGGCATAGAATTTGTCACAAGCCGAGAATACTGCGGTGGCATGTTCCACATGACATGTTCAAATGTGTCACGGGCATACATACATATATTTATTTGTTCAACGTCACATTTAGGATAAGACATAATCAGCACTAACTACGCTACATATGTCACGGACTTTTTTAGGCTGTTTTACGCCGCATCGCAAAAACTTCTTTTGGATGTGCGATAATTGTGCTGAGCCATCTGAAAATTCACATCTCCGTTCTATTACTAAGGCGGCTGATGAAAAATATCCGTTAGTGTCTCTCACTGAGGCAATCAGTAGCTTACATACGGAGATAAAGCTGTTGTCGCATAGCCCGCACCGTGTATGCAATCACCAACGATCAGGCAATGGCCCCAAATCGGACCAACTCGAGCTGCCAAATGACCTCGTGGACCTGATTCCGAACAGAAGGCGTTCGAATGTCAATCTGATTCCAAGCATGTTGACCAGAATGCAGTGGCCGTTTCAATTACCGCTCAACCAGTGAGTACATTTTATCTCTATTTGTCTCGAATACATCCTGATGTCACCAACGAGGAAATTTTTGGCAATGATTCGAGCAAACCTTGATTTGATCCAGGACCCAGAGGTTATCGAACTGGTGGCCAAAGGAAGGGATACAAGCAACATGACCTTCATCTTCTTCAAAATTGGGTTGGACCCTTCCCTGAAGACAAACGCGGTTGACCCTTAGACGTGACCGGAAGGCATATTGTTCCGTGAGTTTGAGGAATATTCAACTCAAAAATTCCGGAAGCCCTCCGCTATATTTCTGAGGCCTACAACCGGTACTCCACCGGTAATTGTAATGCAGCGTTAATTAATAGCAATGGAAAACGATTTGATGCTCCAAGATATGACATTCAACCACCTGTTTTTACACCGGGACGCACCGAATTTAGTGTAATGGAAGTTCTCGATCCCCCCCACCGTAGTCGTGCCATTTGAGCCAGCGACCTGCAGCGGTTCCGGCCCTACTTGTGTGTGAGGGGAGAGGGTCTTTCGAAACGCTACTGCAGGCAAGTACGATTTTGCTGTTAGCCGGACAACACCTGAATCGCTCTCCGATTCCAGCATATTTCCACCGTTTTTGGACGCACCTTTACACGCATGATTCTTAAGCCAAACACCGGGACGCACGGACCTCAGCATTATGGAAGCCCACGAGCCCCCCATCGTAGTGACTTACAGCCGTCAGCCACCAGTGACTTACAACCGTCCCGGCCCTGCGTATGTGTGGGGGAAAATGGTGGTGGCGTCTTGATAGAAGTATCCGAAAGACTTCACAGTTGCCTGGAGCCCACTCCTATTAACCCTTCACTCGAACAGTTGTGGGTCCAGATTACAACTCTACACAGGAAGTTAAGTATCGGCGCCATGTACTTACCTCCCGATAGGAAATCTGTTTAAAGCAGCATTGAGAGCCATATCAGTTCAATTGCGACTGTGTTGTCCCATTTAGATCACAACGACAACGATTACTATTTGGCGATTATACCCAGTCTGGGTTGGTTTGGAATGTTCCCATGATTGGTCATCCCACAATTGATGTTCTTCGGTCGAATATGCCACCTGTCTTATGTGCTTTGATGGATGGATTTAGCCTTCATTAGTTAACGCGCAAATAAATTCAACGTTAAATTGTAGCTCGAGGCTGCTTGACCTTGTGTTGGTAAATGAAGCTGCCGTACTGGAATGTACTGTCATCGAAGCTTCTGAACCTTTAATTAACCTCGACGCATATGACATGAAAACATCGTTGATCCACATGCCCTGAATTTCCGTAGATCTGATTTTGCTATGAGCCAATCCCTGTCCCAAGTCAATTGGCAGTTCCTTGACTCAAGCTCCACTATCGATGAAGCGGTAGATTTTTTTTGAAGAGGTTGTGTCTCGGGGTACATCAGATTTTGATCCGCTGAGGAGACCTGCTCAAAAACCTCCATGGTCTAATGCTCATTTACGGTACCTGGAACGTGTGAGATCGAAGGCTCTTCGTAAGTACTGCCAAACTCGAAATCAATTCACCAAGCAAATTTTCTCGACAGCTGGTACCCATTACCGAATGTATAATCGTCTTCTCTACAAGAATTATTCAAAACAAATCCAATCTATCCTTCGGCGCAACCCAAAGTTGTTCTGGTTATTTGAAATTCATCTTAGTGGCAGAATTGCCAGCACATCAGTAGACAAATGTGATCTCCTTTCTGAGCACTTCAAACGTGTATTCAATAACACCATGTCAGCATTGGAGCAAGTCAGCGAAGCACTGAGAGATACTCCCAGAGACGCGTTCGACTTCAATAATCCTGCGATTACATTGGACCTCGTTGAATCCGCATTCCTGAAGCTGAAACTCTCAATCGTGGCAGGACCTGACGGAATTCCTTCATGTGTACCAAAGAATTGTTCTGCAGTGTTTACGATTCCTCTTTTGAAGGTTTTCAATATCTCGGTATGCCAGGGAAAATATCCAACACGTTGGAAATTTTCGTTCATGTTCCCGATTTTCAAGAAAGGAGATAAAATAAATGCCGAAAATTATCGAGCAAACACATCGCTCTGTGCCTGCTCAAACGTCTTCGTGATCCTGGTCAATGACTTGTTGTTTGCTAATTGCAGACACTACATCTCTCCTGAACAACGTGGATTTCACCCCAGAAGATTGATTTCAACCAACCTGGCACCTTTCGTTTCCTCGTGCCTCCGAAATATGGAAGCTGGATCTCAAGTTGACGTTGTTTGCACAAATCTCAAGGCTGCTTTTGACCATGCTATACGTATCAAAGAATCTGGATTGCAAGGATTGAAGCAGTAAAAAGAAAATTTGTTTGTTATGCTCTCCGTCATCTGCCGTGGAATGATCCTGTTAACCTTCCAGCGTACCAGGATCGTTGCTCACTCTTGGGAATTGAAACATTGGAGCATAGGCGTACAGCCATGCAAGCAGTTTTCGCAGCAAAAGTGCTACTAGGTGGAACTGACTCTCCAGGAATTCTGGTCGAACTCTTCATCTACGCTCCTGAACGAGTTCTGTGAACAAGAAATTCTCTGCAGCTCGGAACTCGTGCTGCAAACTACGGCCAACACGATCCAATTCGATTCATGTCATTGTGCTTCAATGAACTCAATGACTTCAACTGTTCTGCTGAGACCTTCCGTCACCGGATTCAGCGTAGTTGGAAGAAGAGCCACTAGTTCAAAAATGGTGGCATTTACTACGTACTGGCATTAATGGCGAAGACACTAGACGACTGATTCCATCACGAAAGATTATTTTAGGTTTACTGACAAGTTTTGTGTGTACTTGAAATAGTTTTGTTTTGCTTGCTTTGTATTCCTTCTATTCATGTTGATTTATGTGGAGTACGATTTAGAAATAGGGGTTTTTTACGCCACATGACTTTTCCCCATTTCAATAAGATGTTAAGTCAGTTGGAATTATGGCAATAAATAAATAAGTAAATAAAGAACCCAAGTAGCACACCACAATCCTAATTTGTTGCAGCAACTTGATTATGACTAACAAAGGCACATTTATGTTTTCTCAACTTAATGGCAACATGTGTGTTACTAGGGAATCTGCGTTATGCAAGTTTACCGTTTTCACGAATAATTTATTCTTAAAACACTTCAGGATTACGATAAAAAGATTTGGTTAAGTTGAAGTCTCTAAAAGCATTTTGTGCCTTCTAGAAAACTTATATTTTTGTTAACTGCAAAGCTCATATCAAAATAGGTTTTTAAATGAAAAAAAAAAAACCAAAACAAAAATTATCATAACTTTTGTTAGAGTTGTGCACGAAAAGTTACGTAAAGGCTTTTGCTGATGAACACGAATTAAAAAAGTAAGAGCGAAATTGCTTAAAAAAATTAATAGGGACACCCTCACTGGACAACCACCTAAACTTGCTCTCAGTAAGTCATTGTACGTTTGCTTTAAATTCAGCAATCAACAAAACTTCTGAAAATATTCAACTTAATTGAAGCAAATATTAAAGTTCGATGCATTATTTGTATAAAAGAAGGGCCGACTCAGTTTCCATTCGTAACTGAGGAAGGACCTCATTATTAGTTGCTCTTAAACATCTAACCAAATTTAAGAATGCATTTTTCCGTTAAGATTCACATTCAGAACCAATGTGCATTGTTTGAAATAATTCAAATTAAAAGTTTATTGTGAACTAGGTACTATGACGATGTCGGTTCATCTTTATACTCAGCAAACTAGCTATGTATTATCAAGTTGCTAGGCTGTAGTTCCAGATTTACATTTCATTGTCTTTTATAGCTAACGCACAAAAGCACCTTTTTGTTGGAGTACGATGAGAGCGTTAGAACTCTATTCGCGCTGATAAAAGCCTGCACAATCCATTTCAAAAGTGAAAATTTTACTCATGGATCGTTAGCCACCAGCTTGCAATGGTGATGCCTCACCCATTAATCAATTTCATTAAAAGCCTACCTATTACAGGAACAGTATTCAGTGCAAAGGGAGCCATACTGTTGTCCCGAATCACGGTAATCTAATGAGATCGATGCGATTATTGAAATTAAGAGGTATTCGAATGCCGCGCTGGCCAAACAAGGCAAAACCGACCAAATAATTTCAAATTGACTCCAGCTTATTGCGTTCTACAAAATGTGCATTCAACAAAATATCAGGTGCAGAAAACTGTTCGTACTGAATGCTCACTTCTTGGTTCACTGTTCTAATTACTCAGTTTTCAACCAGATTGACAATCATTGATTCAATGATGATTTTTTCTTTAAGGGTTGTTTCTTAGCTTAAACTTCAAGCAAAGACGATTGGTCAAACTTTCATCGCCTTGTGATGATGTTGCGTATCCAAAGAAATATTCCCACACCAAATCATTCGATCAAACCATTTCCCATCAATTCTCACCTTCCAGCTGAAAATTACAATCATTACGATTCAATTCAATTAGTACCAAATTAGACTCCGATCCCATAATATCAAATCTCGACGCCCGGCATCGTTTTGAGAAAAAGCGAAAGCCTGGCCGTAAAACTTTGACGAAAAATTGTTACGACATAATAGGATTATCTTTATAACAGGGTATAATGGTTTTTACCAAAATTGTCACAAACTTATCCCAGTAAAACTTTCCGGACAGAGTCCCCACTCCAACAGGGGTTCGGTTATGCTGAATTTTCCCGGTGACGGGAAATAACTGTGGGGAATGTTCTGTGCACTCACTTCATCCATGTCTAATTTCTGGTAAAAGCTCTTGCTGGTTCCGCCTCACTAAAACATGCAGAGTTTTTGAGTTAAGCCACAAAAATGCCTCCTCTATTGGAATAATTGAATAATCAGTATCAGGCGACTTTTATTTTTTGCTTTGCCTAGTGGTAAACTTTAGCGGTTTGTTTAGACGATGAGATTATCAGGAAATTGATATTGTTATTGAAAATGGAACAAAGTTTCTAATAGTACCCCTACCTCGCAACGATGGACTGAACTTCGCTTTCATATAGCAGATGGGCTTCATTTTGTTGATCACACCTTGTTATTTTGTATCAGCCTATGAATAGGTCATGGGGCCACTTTAAAAATTGTCGTAGATTGCCCTGAGCAGCATTTACGCGATGTTGTTTTAAAGGGGGTTCGTGCTTTGAAATGATTGTCGGCTGAAGTTATACTTTGGCACATTTTGTTCTGCTCAATTCGGTAGGTAAAATTAATCAAAACTAGACAATACTGTTTCCCTGGAGAAACTAATCTTATCTTCGGCTATTCTGAAAAGCGCATCTGCCTAATTTTTTAAGTCAAACGCAAAGTTTACGGAATTTGTCAAGTGAATTGTTTTTTGTTTGTTTTTGTTGTTTGTTTGTTTCGCAACTTTCGGGATGCGAGCCTGCTAGTCGTAAGGAAGCCCTAAGTCCCCTCACCACACTCGATCATTTTTTGCCAGCTTTCAACCAACCAGCTACAAGAGATGTTCCGGAGGTGAAATAATTTCTGTGCATAACAGTTTATCATCGTCGACACTGGAGGTAAACGATCATCATATTGAACATGTTTGGGTCAATATTAAGCTCAGATGTTGCTAAGTCATAATCAAGTTACTAAAACTAACTATAACCGTAGTGTGCTACTTGGGAATCGATTAGTTTGCTGTCTGTCTCTGCACTGAGGTCGATGAATATGTAGGCAAATTTTCGCAGATTCTTCATAAAGCTTTCAACGGCTATCCATGGCCGTTTGTAAAACGGAACGAAATACTGCTCGTTGTACATACCGTTCTCACCGATCATCTCTAAACCAGTTCCGACCTGTGTTCTGAAGAAATGCTCTGCAAGTCTGATTGTTCCGCCACTTCACATCCTCAACTTGTCAATGCTTGACAATGCATTTTTCCAACTCTCTGGAGGGTTTTTTCATGTTCCCGGTACATATAATAAATGCGAAGAATAATGTAAAGCGTTACCCAGGGATTACGTCCTTATGCGCGCGTTATAAATTACTGGAAATAATATTCTCGTGTGAAAGAATACATCAGCCCTAGGCAGCATGGATTCTTTCGTGGACGAAACGCCTATTTTCGCCCATCTTGCAAACGTCTTCTGTTGTGTGGGACCGTACCAGTAATCAGCCGAATTGAAGCTGTACAACGGAAGTTCATTAGATTCGGCTTACGCTTCCTTCCCTGGAATGACCCACTGAATCTTTGGATACATTGGAGCACCGTAGAAAAGTTTCCAAAACTATGTTCGTCTTCAAAATTTTGGCTGGTGAATTTGATGCTCCAAATCTGCTGGCTATGTAGGCCGTGCCGCTTGGCCGAACGCTACTACGCGTATGATCGGAATGAGCCAATTCGGTCAATGATGAACGTATTTATCCATCGGTATCCTGTCTTTGATTTTAATATTAGTTTTTTTAATAGTTCATTTATTTGGTAGGCTCAATTGCGTTAGCTTTACGGCCTATTCATTCATTTTTTATTTTATAATGCAATAACTTAATACTAATATTAGTATGACTTGGGCCGTTTACTCGCGGTTTACCCGAGGTTAATAAAGGTGAAATTTGTTGGGGATGGGTTGAACAGAGGAACATAGAAATAGGATTAGTTGTCATAGAAAAAGGATTAGTTGTCGCCAGCAATTCAACTGTGTGCGATATGATCAGGGCTCCCTTTATTTGTTCGGCCGGTTGTGGTAACCATTGGGCGACGATGAGACTACTCAAGACGTCAGAAAAAAAACGAACACAAACTAAAAGAAGAAAACATAAAAAACAACACATTAAACTCGTTTACTAGCCATTTGAAAAAAATACATAAATCGAGTGCATATAACACAAGTCACGAGATCCCAACACATCTTTTATAGAAACATAAAGTTGTCTTCCTTGTGCCTATAGGGTATTCAAGAATTGCGTTCTGGCGGCGTCATTATCCGTGAATTGCCAGACTGTGTGATCGATCTCATCATAACCGTTTCTACACCGGCAAAGATTGCTGTCCACGAGGTTAATTCGAACGAGAAGTGCATCTAACTGGTAGTAGTTGGACACAAATCTACTCATCATACGGATCGCCTGCACGCCTAACGTGCAGGTCCTTAAACCATGCCCTCAAGGAAACAATAGATTTCCAGCGTCAAAATCGGTTTGCCAAATCAAAAGGGTACTTCGACGTACTAAATGGTAAAATTCATCGTGTGAAATTGCTCTTTCGTACAATTCCTTCCTGGACGCCCACCTTTGCGAACGAGTCCGCTTTCTCATTACCTGGGATTGAGAAATGTGAATGGACCCAAACAAATATGATCTTTCGACCATCACACTGATCTGTTCCCTTAGTTTTGAAAGGTAATAAGATGGGTGTTTACTAGGTTTCAACGACCGAAGAGCCTCAATCAAACTGAGGCTGTCCGAGAAGATGAAGTAATGGTCTGCGGGCTTGTTGAAAATCATCCCCAATTCAAAGTTGATTGCGGCCAACTCAGCAACATGAACAGCACAAGGTTCCTGAAGTTTGTGGAAGGCACTAGAGATTTCATTGAAGACACCGAAGCCAGTGGACCCATCAAAGCGAGACACATCCGTGAAAAACCTTTTTTTTAAGGATTGATGTGTTGCTACTCTTCAGTAAAAATAATCGGAATCATTATAAAGTGAAGAAGATCCGGAATCCCATTAGATGCTTGTTTAATAAAAAGATGAATTGAGGAACTGCTATAGGTAAACTGAGCACGGTCTGGAGTATAGCACGGAAGACACATATCATGATATGTCGTGGTGGTAAATTCTCATAAATCGAGATTGTATGTTCAGCCCTAACATTTCTTCAAAATTTTCTATTACTTATGCGTTTTTCACTCAACATTTGATTAATATTCTGAGCGAAAGCTCCCAGAGCCCATTCTGGAGAGGTTTTTCTACTGATAGAACTTCGAGACTCATGTTATGCTTTGAGTGCATGCAGCCAAGAGCAATACGCAGACAACGATTATGAATTCGTTCCAATTTAAGAAGGTGATTTTTTTCTTGCTGAGAGAAAGCAACAAGAAAGGCAGGCTCTAGAACAGACAGAACAGTTGTTTTATAAAGTGCTTTAAGGTCTCCCGGTAACCACCACCACCATGTGCCACAAATTAATCTGAGAAAATTTATTCTTTTTTAGCATTTTTGCTTCAAATACATAATCTGGGAATTCCAAGTACACTTTGAATCCAACCAGACACCAAGGTATTTGAAAAATAATGATTGGGTAATGTTTCTGCCTAAAAGATTAAGCTGCAGTTGAGCTGGGTAGATCTTTCGAGTAAACACTACCAGTTCAGATTTCTGCGGTGAGAATTCGATCACTTGATTCCTAGCCCAAGAAGATAGTTTATCTAGAGAATTTTGCAATGGTCCTTGCAAGTTAACGGCATGTGAGCCTTTTAAAGTTACCACACCGTCGTCAGAAAGTAGTCCTAGCGTGTATTGTTCTGCCAAACTAGAATGTTGTTAATGTCTTTGAGATAACCGTTATAAGGAAGGGGGCTGAGGCAGACCCATGTAACTAATCTTGGAAGTTGTCAGTTGTCCAAGTGAAATGTTCATTTGCTTTTCTGACAACAAATTGTACTTTCACGAAATTAACATCACTGCGAATTTTCTGACATAGTTTCAATGGAAACTGAATCAAATACCCCCTTAGTGTACAGGAATACAGAAGCCAGTTTCTCCTGGTGCGCAAAGGCCAGTTGAATATCTGTGGACAGCAGCTCTTACGGTTCCCAAACTTTGTGTTTGATAGCAAGTTCCTTTTGGAAACGTTGAGTAGCATTTGTATTACTATTTTTCAGTTTAGGCAATGTCAGAAAGTCTTTACTGCATCCAGGAGTTGGTGCAATAGGAACCTTCGGTTCTACAATTTGTTCGTCATTTGCCTGAGCATTTTTGTGTAGGTGACTTTTGTGATTTTGCGGCGCCCTTTCGGAGAGGAACGTATCCTTTTTGATGATCGGGTGCATGTACCACCGTAGAATCACCTTCAGCAGATGCGACAGAGTCCAATTTTGCAGCTGATTAAATCGGAAATTGGTTTTCGTCAAGAACGGTTGTTGCAGACTTAAGCATTTCTTCATAAGTCTGCCTGGAGCGTCCAGTGATGGAACGGTGCACATTAACGGATTGCCTTCTGTTCCTTTGGCACTCCTGGAATGGGTGAGGATGCTCATCACAATAGATGCATTTCTGCACAGCTTGTGTGCAATAATCCTCAGTGTGGTTGTCATCACACTTGTCACAACCAAATTTGTTGCTGCAATGACTGGCTGAATGCCCCAGTCTCTTGCAGTTGGTATAATTGTATACCCTCGGTATGTAAAGGCGCACCAGGATGAAGGGTCCATTTAACTTGACAAAATTTGGGCGAAGGTCACTCAAAACGATAAGTTGATAGATCGTTTTTTCATCTTGCAACGATTCTGAAGGTAGTTGCTTTACATCCAGTATAGTTACAAGCTTTCGACCGACTTTAGATTTTTTTAAACAACCAGAAGCTCGTTTCAAGTCATCAACCGTCAGACTCGCATCGGAGACAACGCCATCGATCTCCACATCTCGCAAAGGGACATATACACAATATTCGATATTAAAAATTTCGTGGTCAGCAATCTATTGGCTATTGGGAAATTCAGCGCTTCTACACACAGTGTATTAATTGAGATAAATTAATTAATCTCTTTGTGAATTGAGAAACCCGAATATTGACGCAGCAATTCTTTCGAAATGTCTAGAGTTTAGTATTAGTTCTAACTTGTTTAGAACTAGAATATAAATTCATTAAGACTATCAAATAGTGTGAGATGAATAGAATAAATAAATAAATAAATAAATAAATAAGTGTTCAGCTTAACATACATTAATTTAGTCACGTAAAAAAGTGCGTCCGGAGGGAGCTCCTTCTCCTTGTCGCGTTTTTTGTATGGAATTTAAATTTTGTGTGTGTATGGATTGTCAGGTTTTCTCAAACCCCCTTCTCCTTTCTGCGTTACATAACCAATGGAGCTTCCCTAAGTGTTTTCAACACGTCATTGATTTTATTTGTGGACCACTGATCAATGGTCCGTTGTACGTGTGTGTTAAGTAGACAATAAGTCCGATGAGCTAATATGATTAAATAAATAAATAAATAAATTTCCGTCCCCGTCAGCTGCAGTCGTTATCTCTGCATGTGTATACTTGAAGGCGACCTACAGAACTTACGCGGCTTACGTGTGTGACAACGGCTGAAGAAAAAAGACTTAACATAAATGAATTTTTCAATAATATGTAATCTGAATTTCTTTTTTAAAAACGATGCGTAGGAATATTCCCAACCGATTGATGAAAACAATTTCAAAATCTTTCGAAAACCGACTGAGATATTACCGTTCAAAACCTGACAATTTATCGTGGTCGCAATTCGATTTTTTTTTAAATTGTATAAAACCAAAGACTGAATTTAAGTTTGTTACACAACATCAAACTACAACAATAATTTCAAAATTAACAGCTTGAGATTATTTAAGATATGTGCCTTTGAAAACGTGTGGTTGGGGGGTGCTCCTGTTAGGCATCGAACGATGGTTAATATTGAGCCGTTCTACCTTCACACAACACAATCCGTCAAATCGAATGTTCTGGACACGGTGTTACAAATGGGGAAATCGTTAAATTGATTTAGAAACTACCCCGTACCACTCACTTGTAACCGCATGCGGAATACCAACGTGCAAGAATTCGGATAAACCAAAGTTGTTTGATAATAGAGTTAGCAAAATACTTTGACCGAAATGGATGCGCTGGGAAATTTTCTACGATACAGCTAACGAAGTTTAGTGAGGGTTTCCCATCGTACCACTTACACATTTAGTTTCCAGTTTATGGCTTTACCACTCATCACACACTTTTGTCCACATTGAACTTCAGCCTGCTCTCGTGTGCAGTTACTAGACTCTATACGATACATAAACTCGTGTGGTTTGAGTGCCAAGAAGAACAAAGTTTTCCATTCCGATCCAAGTCCTTCCTGTCTGTCCGTTGAGTGGCGTAAAAAGAGAGGGATAGAGAGAGAGAGAGAGAAAGAAGTTTCAAAATTGAATTGTTGTTCGGGATTTTCGGTTTTCGATGAAATAAGCAAGATTTAATTACTAGCGGATGCTTACTGTGGGGTTTTTCTTGTCTTCTTCTTCTTAATATGCTTTGTGTGTTATGGAATGATCATTTTTGAAGAACTTCTTTAAAAATTCGCATAGCGAAGCTAGAGAAGAGACCAAGGTTTTTTTTACAATTTTCAACTCCCTTTGCGTTTAGTAATTAGCATTTTCCATCAGGAATCTTCTGTCACGACGCAGGAAAGTGCAGGAATGAACGCCAAAGAAAAGGGTGCAGCTTATTTATTTCTTTCTTGTAGCTTAATTAAAACTTTGTAACTTTTACCGACAGAAAGTTCAGAGGCGTGAAACTTTGGCTTTTCTTGGTGTAAGATGGATTAAATTTAAATTGCCAGAGGCATTCATGACCAGAGTTAATGATGCTGGTCGCTGGTTAGGCATTTCGGATACAAATATTCAGTATCAAAATAAAATGTTCATAATCCTTGATTTTTAATTCGAGCTAACTGGAAATTTATAAGAAATCGTCGAAGCATTGCAGCTTATTCTTCAACTCGTTAACATTTATTTTCCTTGCCTGATTACAGGTTCTTCAGCTTTTCTTTGATCAAAAACTTTGCAACCCACCCAACCTAAGAAAATTTCTTAACAGTGACGCACTAGTGTTAAGCTCTGGATATTTCGGGGACATGGTTTTTTTTTATTCAAGGCTGGAAAATGTTGAAACAGAGAAGAATTTTATTTTTTGAACTACTTATTAGAAAAGTCTCATGTTTGATTTGAAACATTTGATTCAAGAAAACAAAAATTGAAAAACAACAAAAAAACAGGCATATACCTGGAATGTTACGATGCCAGATGTTAGCATTTTACTTGACAGTGAAATCGTTTTGTGCCATCGTTTGAATCTCTATACTGGTTGAACACGACATACCCTGCCAACTAGTTGTATACGGCAGCTTGAATAGGGAAAGTTGAAACCGCACGACAAAAACACTTCTCCCAAACCACTCGATTTATTGCAGCTTAGTAATAAATTCTCAGCTCATTTTCTAATGAACACAATATGCTTCGGTGTGGTTTCCTGCTGTGTTCTAGTTTGCGTTTTGCCAGTTATGCAGCATGTTGGAACGGTGCCTGTGTAGCAGCTACCAAGACGGTCAAGATGTTACTGGGTTCTGTCCTCTGCAGCATGCTCGATCTGCTGGTGCTATCCTTTCATACGTGTAGGGAAATAAGATAGCTTATAAAAGAACTCTTTTTTTTCCAGCAAAGGGATTGCTTTTCAAATTCTTGTGCAATCTTTCATGTGATGACAATTTGAAGAAGCTTAACTTTTCAAGGGAACACAAGTGCTAAGAAATAGAAATGATGAATAGGATGGATGATATGTTGAGCGGCAATAATTTACCAATTAAAGCTATTTCCCCTATTGGTTGTAAATACCATTGGCATCAAAGTCATACCAACAACTTTCCCTCCTGATGTTGAATTCCAAAAGATTCGCATGAACCAAATTGATTCTACATTTTTAAACCAGCCCACATAGGTTTACGCTCTAGAAAGTGTATCAACTGGGTCCAATGCTCAATGTAAGAGTAGTAATGATTTTTGTGATGAACAAATTGGACTTATAAATGTAAGATCAAAAAGACCCTGTGCTAATATTAACATCTCAATTGGCATGCATCAACAATCATTCTGAAGCCTCTTCAGCTACTTTAGAAGATTGAATCTAACTAAGGTGAAATGGCCCATTCTACCCAATCGTACAAATGGAAGCAAGCATTGTTGGATTTTTGGCCTTTGGACCTTTTTTATATTCATCACACAGGAGCTGGATTCTGAGCCAATTCGCTGACATAAGAAATTATGTGCGATGTCCAAAAAAAAAAAAACAGTGAAGTGGTACTATAAGCATGTGAAAAAAAAATCAATCAGTAAATTGAACTGGCGACCAGGGGCAGCGGAAAGAATGCTGAGCTAGAAATATTTTCATTTAGATCTGAATATCTTACTCTGTGGAAGAAAATGTCATCTGGAATAATAGGATAAGTAACTTTCCATTCCATTCCATGCAAATCTGTTTCCAACG
The DNA here is from genome assembly GCA_034211315.2 of Aedes japonicus. Lineage (NCBI taxonomy): Eukaryota > Metazoa > Arthropoda > Insecta > Diptera > Culicidae > Aedes > Aedes japonicus. Next base: position 350,661 of record JASCZW010004253.1, on the reverse strand, counting down.
AGTAGCATCTGTGGCACAGTCGAATATGCAAAATGCATCGTTGTCATTATTTGCATGGCTGCATGTTTTATTCATGCGTTAAATGGTCATGATTCTACTCCTATTTTTATCTCGCCCATGGCAACCGCAGATTTTTCTATTTTGAATAATTATCTTAAAACAAATAATGGCAATGGTACTAAGGATTCACTGCATTGTGATTTCTTCTATGAATGATAGAATTTGTGTTTGGTTGAAACATCTGTCAAGCTTATAAACTGATTCTGCCTGCAAGTGAGCATCTGTATAGCGCAAATTTTATGCAGCTATTCAAGGAGTATGGCACAAGCATTAGCGGCAGGCAACTAGCAGTGGATGGCTTATTTTCATTTGAATTGCAAAACTTTGAAACCAGCAATCAACTTGATCCAAGAGATGGTAATAGATAAAGCTGTTGGGAGTAAAAGATCTCACTGATTTAGCAATGCCATTTTTGCATAATTGAATCAGAGTGAGGTTGCATATACAGGGTGGCAACGTAGAAATGATACACTCGGAAATTGTTATAAAACTTAAACAGAATTGTATTTCTCATTCATTTCACTTTTAATAACAAGACAAAATGTTAAACTTTTATTGTGCTTAGTGAAGTTCAAACCTTTCACCTTTGTATTTAATCACGGTACGGAGACGCTTCTCAAAGTTTTTGCAAGCCGCACGCACCACCGCCTCCGGCATTTGATCCCAAATCTCAACCAAGCGTTTTTTAAATGAGTCCAAACACATGTACTTCATATTGCCCAGTTTTCCAAGCATGTAGCCCCAGATGCTGAAGTCCAGTGGGTTCAAATCAGGAGACGATGCAGGCCATTCTGAGCAGCTGATGAAACATGGTAAATTTTGCTACACCAATGCTGAACAACTATGGCCTTATGCGCTGGAGCTGAATCTTGCTGGAAGCAAAACTTTCCGCACCGAAAAGTTTCTTAGCATAGGGAAGTAGGTGGTCCTTGATGACGTATTGTAAATAGTACTCTTTGTTTATTTTCACCTCCCGTCTATGAACAGCAGCGGTAATTTGCCTTTTGACGATATTGCACCCCAAACCATCACCGCAGAGGCATTTTGATATCGTTCAACCCCTCGTTTGTCAGCTGGTATTTCACGAAGATTTGTTCCATATACACGATCATTTTGTTTGTTCAGGGACATTTCCAGAGTAAACAATTTTTCATCTGAAAAAATTATGTTATGACCAGCGTGCGTCTTAAGCAACGCACGTGATCTGGCAACTCTGTCTTCAATATTCTTGCGTGTCAATCCGTGAATCCTCTGTTTTTTGAAAGCTCCATATCCAAGGTCACCTTTCAATATATTTTGCATTGATGTGTGACTCATTTTTCATTTCACCGCCATTTTTCTCGCCGACCGAGCCGGATTCCTTCGAATTCGCTCATCAACTGCCTTGATCGCTGAGGGCGTCCGTACACTGCGTTTTTTACCGGGTTTCTTCTTAGAGGACAACAGTACCAGTATCTTTGAAACGTTTTATGGTCCTGTAAACAAATAATCTGCTCAACTTCATACGCGACAGCTTCCTTCTGATCTCCAAATTAGTCAATCCGTCAAGATGCAAGATCCGAATTTGTTCTCTACATGAATCCATTTCTATTTTCGTCAACTTAAGAGCACTAATTCAGTTTGTTGTTTACGAATGAACTGACAACAAGTCACTGTTTCAAATCGTACACAAAGGGTCTACCGATAATGGTATACATTGTAGCGAGGAGATCACAAATGAGTGTATCACTTTCAATGTTGCCACCCTGTATATACATAGTCATTCATCAGTAGTCAGCTGTTTGTTGCTGAAGTTTTAGCTGACACTGAACCAGGAAAACGTCATATTAGGATGGAACAAACTATTAACAAGGAAATGGTGGCCAGTATCGCTTTAAGTGAAATCAGGAAAAAGGTTCCTAAAATCAGTATTTTCCATTTAATTCCAACTACCTTTGCTTATCTTGACAGATACGTGAATTTCGTCTACAATGTGCAGACTTCTACAGTGTCGTGTACTAATTACTCGATTTCCATGATCTTCGAAAGATCTAAAAAAACAAGTGACACAATCTAGATTTACAGAAAAAAGTCACACGTTATGAACTAACTGTGCTCGTGGATGCTTTAAAATTGATTTATCCAAGTTGTTTCGGATAAAGGATGGGCACCGCTCGAGAGCAGTAGTAACAGCTTCAACTGAAATTTATTCTGAATTAAGTTACTGACGAAATACAAAGAAATGCAGCCTAACATATTCGTGTTCCTTTCCTATTTGAGGTCCGAAACTGTCTTTCGACTACCGCTCACTACCTGATATTCTTTCTGTTCTACCGAATGTATGAACCAGTATCTCCACTATCTCCACAATTTCAATTTTACTCACTTTAAGCATCGTTGCACTTAATGTACTGACTCCGTCCTATAGCTCCTATGCTACAGGTTTATCCCACATTGTCTTTTTTAAATTCACTTACACCGTGTCCAATATATACTCATACAAAATAAAACTCTATTTATTTCAAATCGATAATCCAGATTTTGTTGATAACTTTACCCATTATATTGCAATATAATTCTGATCAACTGCAGCATATGTTTTGGAATAACACCACCTCTAACCTTCTTGGCCAGCTCCAGACGTTTTTCGTAACCGTCCATCGGCATTTCGTCCCAAATACGTTTGATTACGGTTTTGAATTGGTTCATATTAGACGCCTTGTGGTCATTTACCTTCGCCAGCATGTATAACCACACGAAATAATCCAAGGGATTCAGATCTGGTGGACTGGGAGGCCATTCATTCTTGTCCAAAAAGTCGGTCAAGTTTTCTCGGCACCAACGCTGAACGAGATTTGCAGTATGCGATGGTGCTCCGTCCTGCCGAAACACATAGTGATCATATCCAAACACCTCTTGTACATATGGCTTGACACATTTCTCCACAACTTCCGTTTTATAATATAATGAGGTTACGAACCAATCTCGTTGCACCGCTCTCTACAGCAAATCTTTATGCTGAGTTTTTCCGTTCCGTATACGACGACAACTCACCTCCGCTGGCACAGCATTACTTGGAAGGGTTTTCGTTGTATAATCTTCGTCTTCCTTTTGTAACTTTCAATAATGACGATATTTTCGATGCTCTCAGCGCAGTCAATGCATCGAAAGGCCCCGGTCTTGATCACATTCCATCTGTCTTTGTCAAACAGTGTGCTCAGTCGCTGTCTTGTCCCATCGCTACGATCTTCAATCGATCCTTGACCGAAGGAGTGTTTTCTGACGCTTGGAAGCTGGCATCAATCACTCCTATCCACAAGGCTGGAAATACACACAGCCAGCGTTGAGAACTACCCACCAATATCAATCCTCAACTACCTTGCGAAAGTTTTTGAGAAGCTGTTACATGACGCCATGTACCCTGTTGTGCAGTCAGTGATCTCTGAGCATCAACATGGCTTCATTAAAAAGCGGTCAACGACACTGTGACGGTACTGTGATCAACGAGCTTGAGAAACGAGCCAGGTCGACACCGTTTACATTGAATTTTCAAAAGCGTTCGCCAAGGTACCTTATCAACTGGTCATTGAAAAACTGAACCGCCATGGATTGCCCACTTGGATTATTCAGTGACTTTAGTTGTATTTGTCTTCACGTAAAGCTTTTGTCATGGAGCACGACGCTAGATCGGACTTATTTGATATTCCCTCCGGTGTATCTCAGGGCTGCCACCTTGGCCCTCTTATATGCATCCACTTCATCAACTTCATCTTCATCTGTGTGGATTTCTCAACTCCTTTAAATTGCTCTATTTGGATGACTTGAAGCAGTAATTAAATCGCTTGTAGATTGCTGTGCTTTACAAGCCGATTTAGAACATGTGTCTAGATGATGTGATTTAAACGGAATGCAGATGAATACGGCTAAGTGCAGAGGTCGTTGCAGGGTGGCCACTCACCCGGGAATTCCGGGAAAACCGGGAATACCCCGGAAATTCGATTTCACCGGGAAAAACCCGGGAAAAAACCCGGGAAAAACCCGGGAAAACCTGGGAAAAACCCGGTAATTTCGCTTTGCCACCGGGAAATTAAACCGCCCTTTTGAATTTCATCTCTGAAAAACAAACTCATTTTAAGTGATTCTATTTATTAGTGTACTGTCAACCCTGTCGTGATAAATTTGATGGTTTTAGCAACACGCTTGTTTTCTATTCAAATGTCGTCTTACGCATATTAGGCTTTCTGACATCTATCATCTTTCTCTTTCAAGCAAGTAGAAAGAATAGGATTGTTTTCGTGGTGTGCCGTTGATCCCAAAGATCCCAAAAGCGCGCGTTGTTGTTGGTGCAACAAATCATTCAAAATCGGTACTATGGGAAAAATGGCATTGCTTGTGTTTACAGAAATCACTTCGCAGTCATCCGGCGTTATTGATCAATCACAGAACCCTGACGCCAAAGTTAGCCGGCAACAAGAGCTTCCCGTCATCAAACGCTATATGCTCGAGGAAAAAGTAGTGAGAGCTGAAATATTGTGGGCTGGAAACGGTTCACACCCATAGCTCATTTCGCAGTGCTGGTGCAAATGTAGCGCTATTCAGGGAAATGTTTCCAGATAGACAAATTGCGACCAAAATGGAGATGGGCCGTACGAAAGCTGGATCCATTGTGACGCATGGACTGGGCCCATATTTTTCCAACCAGGTTTTGAAAAGCGTGGAGCATTGTACGGAACATGTAGTAGCATTTGATGAAACGCTGAACAAAATTTCTAAGCGCCAACAGCTGGACGTCGGTATCCGTTTTTGGAGTGCAGAGAAGAATCAAGTTGAGGTTGCGTACGTCGGATCGGCTTTCCTTTCGTCTACTCGATCGGCGGATCTATCGGAGGGCTTGAAATCATGTTTTTCTCCAAATACAGCGTTGATTCCAAGAATTTTTCAGATCTCAATGGAGGGCCGAATGTGAATCTCAAACTTTCCAAAGATTTGTGTTACGAAATCAAAAATCTTCGCAACAGCATTTCTTCCGATCTTTCGAACATCGGAAGCTGTGGTCTTCACGTTGTTCACAACTCATTCAAAAATGGAAACAAAAGAACGGGTTGGAGTATTGATGATTTTTTGCAGTCATTGTACTACTTGTTCAAAGACGTTCCTTTAAGGCGAGTGGACTATGCGGCAGTAACCGGCAGCGATGAATTTCCCCTAAAGTTCTGCTCTGTTAGGTGAGTAGAAAACCAGTCCGTTGCTGCAAGGGCAATCAAAATGCTGCCTAACCTTCGAGTGTACATCAGAGCCGTCAAATCACAACAGGAGAAGAAGCTGAAAGAATCATCGACTGATTTCAAGAGAAGTTTTCCGTCCGTTTCCAAGTCCAAAGCCTTTCGTGATGTAGCTGACGCTGTTGATGATCGTTGAATTGGGCCGAAACTGACTTTTTTCATGTCTGCAGCGGCAACTATTGACCGTTCCTGCATGAATTCCAGACAGATGCGCCTATGGTTCCTTTTCTATTTACTGATTTGATTAGACTTATCAAACCTGTAATGTCAAAGAGTGTTTGAAGGTCAAAGTCATTGGTTGATATTCAATTAAATGACGCAAATTTGCTCGATGCAGTAAAAGTTGACATAGGATTTGCCGCAAAAGCTGCTATAAAGTCCAAAATCGAGCAGGGCAAGATTCCTCAGCCAAAACTGATTTCGTTCTACAACGGTTGTAAGCAGTACTAAGCAATGTCTTATGGCATTACTAAAGATATTGCATTAGTTTGATTTTAGTGGGGCCCTTTTCAGCTTTAATTCAACATCAATGATGCAGTAGACGTAATGCATATGCCCTATATATGCATGCTATTACAGCCTCGTGGTTTCTTGGGTGCCTTCCATCTTTCAAGCAGTCGTGTCTAGCTTACAAGAGATGTACTCGTTTGGACAACTTCTGGTCGACTGTGCTAAAACTGTGATGGAGTGGTACGAAGTAATAATCAAGTAAATATTGTAACAAAAAATCGCAAATCTGACAAACTGTCCAGAAGTGCAACCAATTGAGAGATATTGGGCTCTGATGAAGCGGAAGCTTTCTGGAAAGAAACATGGAATCAAATATATCAAACACTACAAATAAAGGACAAAGACGGCCTCAAAGACAAATAAAGGACAAATACGGCATCTGAAGAGTCTGTACAAACCCTAATTGATGAAGTTGTGCGAAAAATGTTACGCATTTGCGAATAACTTTGTGAATGCGTAAATCAAATCTCATGAATCTGAAATAAATAATTGCAATTTAAATATAATTCGAAACTTGTTTTAAACTAATGTTTCGAAGTGTCCGGATTGTTGTGGATACAGACCTTAATGTCGTGGAGTAAAATTTTACATGCTGCTGAAATCAACCAGTTTTCGGATGCAGATGCAGTTTAATCATAATGCAGAACTGCCACAGCCGTGCTTTTTTTTGGCAATGCCCTGTGTTTACCCGCATGGGGTTTGTTTTTATACCTGTGAATTGACACGAAATAAATCTTACTTCTTACAATGAGTTTTATCAAACATTATCATTCTGATCTATTTTGGCTTGTCCTATTCTGGTGAGAGATACAGATATAACCAGAATACTCCAATGTATGCATTCAATTAGGCCCAATGTAACATTTATAGAATTGAGTTTTATTGGCGTTCCTAAAGTAATTTTAAGATATGTTCAATTGGCTTCAATACACTATGAACAGATAAATGTTCATATCGATACAAGGTTTTATAGCAAACTTCGTTACAAAGAGAAAATCGATTAATGTTTGAAACCTACGGCATTATCTGTTGGATTTGTCCCAGTGTGCCTAATTTTGTTCATGTAACGTTCCTTTCCATATCTAGCCTAACCGTTCCATTGCAATGAGAACAAAAATATGAATTCCCAATGTAGTGCTAACTATAATGTTCTTTAAATTTGAACCTTCCGTGTGATTTGTCTAGGTATATGTTTTCTTAACCATAACAGGCAGATTACTAGTTTGATAAGTCAGTCAGTTAACCTGTAAATGTCATAAGTTAGATCAACTTTTTGCAACGGCCTTCTCTTTATCTTCAGAATCAAAAATCTCAACAGCCGTTCATCATTCATCCAGCTACATACCTAACTTTTCTACACATCCGTACGTGATAACGATTGCTCACACGAGCAACGGTTGTAGATAAATTACTAATTGGAAAAGTTGAGCCGTATAAAAGTTTACCGATTCGGTATCATCTTCACCGTAACACCTTTGAGTTTGGCATACATTCAACTAACAACGCACGGCAGAATAGACTGATATACCTACCGATGAACATATAAATCTGTTGTTGGCATGTTAATTTTGTGGTTTATTTTTGTTTTGTTTTTTTTTTATTGCAAAAGTATTCAGCGTTTACGGAGGGTTTCGGAACCTGGAAATTTATTTCACCTCAAGATTTTGTTCTCCTGTATCAAGTTTAAAAACTTAACCTGCTTTGGATATTTAGTCATCTGAATTGGTAGAACCACCGTTGGGTGTTGATCATTTTTATTAGATCATGGATAAAATTAACCCCAATCATGAATTTACCTAACTAACATTTTCCTTTGTTAACTTCCCCAAGCAATAATGTTAGATTATTAATAATATCTCAGCAGGCTAACAGTTTTTTAAATCCATCAGAATGTACAAGTGCGGAAACAAATTGATTTTTGACAATCACAGTCACAGAAAATGGAACCTACTAAATATTACGATAAATGGATTTCAACATGTTTTTACATGCCTTAGCCACTAATCATGTTTAATGGTAAGTAGGTTGAAAGGAGTTTGTTTGCTAGCGTTAATTTTTTTCTTTCTTCGAATTTTTGGTAAATTCAGAAGCGTAGCATTTCCAATGTACAATCGTTGTTCTCTTTCATCACTTGCATTATTTATGTCGGTCTATGCTGAAAAACCAACATTTCATCGGAGGCCGGAAGGCTAAACTGCCGGATGATGTCCCTTCAAGTTAACATCATATGAATAACCAAATAATGGTGTTTTGGGATGTGTGCAAACACTGTCACCAACGGATGGAGCCCAATTACCCTTGTGCGTGTCTTTGCTGAAGTACACTCGACTAGAAGAAAAATCCTTTGTCTATAGACCATCCGCCGGGCCTGTCAGAACTGTTGAATCTGTCCGGATGTCTGCAAAATATCAGCCCAAAGCATGGCACTAGGAGGCACGTAAACATATAAAAATGTGAGGAAAGAGGATGAGTATTTTTTATCCCGCTCGGGTTAGGAAACTTCACATGGAGGAGAAAAAAATGATGACAGCAGACGGCTCACATTCTTCATATGAACGCCCTTTATCTCTCTAGTGCGATAGACATAAGAGCAATGTCCTTGTCTGTCGAGCAGCAAATTGTGGTGGCTGTTATTTTCCGCTTTTCACACATTCTTGGTGAGTTTGCTTTCAGAACTTTGCCCTCGAGTTTGCATGCCTCGATTGTGTGAAATGCGAAAAAAATGTGCAAAGAATGCAGGTAGTCTCGAGACGCCTGACACAAGAAAGCTATGATATATCTAATGTTTTTGTCATATGAGACTGGGTTAGGTGTGCAGTATGCATATCGGCCCAACCACCATGGAAAGCGAAACGTTTCCTGTTATTATTGACAATCTGCTGTGAAGAAGTCAGGTGAGAAAATTGATGTTGATAGAAAAACAAATACACGGGAAGTTAGGGTGTGGCCAGAAATTACATAAACTTTCGAGCCGCCTATTTCCTCTAACAGCAAATTTCGTTTTATCTACTCCATGAAATATTTCGTAAGTTATTTAAGATTCCAAATACAGGTGATAATAATGGATTTCTTTACCATCGAGATTTTCAGGCTTGAATATCGAGTCAGTTTTCGTGCTTATGTGGATTTATTCACATGGTACTGAGAAGTGCTCGGAAAAGTGCAGCTTACTATAAAAACAATAAAAAGTGCATCTATGCAAGCAGCAATTTTTGTTATGAAGAAAACGAAACGCGTACACAATTTCAATTTTAGAGAAAGGCAGTGAATTCTAGTGAAGATCTACTTTCAGAATTGTGCGGATCACTACTTATTATGTAATTCTATGTTTTTGAACTTTTTTTTAAAACTTTCTATAGTACCATACACGACATAACCAGTGATACGGTGGAAATACCAACGGTGTTTAAAACATTGTGTTGACATATTAAATAGAAAACGGGTGCAGAGAAGGCATAAACATTTGCGTAAAATTATCTGTTACCATAACTATTCTCACTACTGAACTACGGTTTTGTATCAATAGTTTCCGAGATAACTTGTGGAAAATAACAACTGAACAATAAAGCTTCAGAGCACAGAGTTGTTTCCAAAACAAGTTGAATTCCGTGTTTCAAGAATTCCAGTGTTCAGTTGAAATCGCTGATGAAGTAACTTCATTGTGTGTCGTAATGGCAGCATAATTAATCATCAATTAAACGAAAGATTTGAGCAACAACTCTTATTTGGCATGTATACGTTCATTAGTCCATTTAAAAAAATATCATTGTCTTTTGCACATTGTTGAATATTCATTGCTCATTTAATCACTTCCATTTGGAAATTTTTAATTTGTCCTGAAACACATCATAACTTTTTATGGCTCATTTCCAATTTTATGCATGAATTTGTTTTCTGCTCTCTGGTACCTATTCAGTTTTTAAATGATGTTTTTGATTATTTAATGGGAAAGTTTTCACGATATCAAATTATTTTTTAATTTAAAGATGCGTTGCTGTATCTACTACTCAGGACATTTGAGTTTTTTTATTGTGGTTATTCAGTTATTTATTGCTCGTTTTACTATTTTTATGGGAAAATCCAATAAAATTCAAAGACACATGCGAGCAGTTTAGTGCTCAAATTACATCATTTGGCGGAAATTAAGTCATATTTAATTGCACATATACTAATAGCTGTTGCTTTATTTGACAGATTTACCACTCTTAATTAGATTATCCGAAAATCTTTTCTCATCTTTTATTGCTCATTCCTAAATTATTAATGCTGATCACACATTATTTGTTGGCACAGGTCTTAATAACTTAGTGGCACTTTTTTCATTTTTTAGTGCTTTGTCTGAATTAATAAGTGCAGGTAAATATTTTTGTCGTGTTGTAATTGTTCAAGTAACCTGTGTTTTTTTTTTATGAATTCATTTATTTGTACAGGCTCAATCGAATCAACTTTACAGAGCCAAGTTTTCATGTTTATATACATCAGTTATCTTAGAACTAAGGTTAAGGGGTGGAACCGATTACTCGCGGCCGTCTCGAGGTTAATAGGAATTACAATTTTATGGATGGGAAAATTGGGGTGGAAATTTTGAACAAAGCATAAGGAACAATGGTTTTCTTATATCTAGAACTTCAAGTTACAATTTTTTAATTGAACGTTTTAATTAATAAAAAAAAATCTCTCACTCACACACACACTCACACACAACCACACTCTTACACACACTGGCGCACACATTCCTCACAAATTTAACCTAAACAAGTAAGTTAATCAAACTACAATCTAAGGCTAATGTTAGTCAAAAACACATAAATAAGTTTCATAAACTCCAGATCGCGACCAGCCAAAATGTCACGAATCGGTACATTGGGTTGTCTACCTCGAGCCCGAAGGGAATCATAAAGCTCAGATCTGACTCCACGATGCTCAGTACAAAACCAAATAACGTGATCTGCGTCCTGGTAACCTTGTCCGCATTCACAGAGATTGCTGTCTCCCAGCCCAAAACAAAACAAATGAGCATTTAAAGAATAATGATTGGACATGAGGCGAGACATCACACGAATGAAGTCTCGACCTACATCCAATCCCCTGAACCAACATTTCTTAGACACCGTAGGAGTGATAGAATGTAGCCATCGCCCCAAATCTCCTTTATTCCATTTATACTGCCAGTTATCGAGTGATATCTGACGAAAAATAGCAAAAAATTCGTTGAAGGCGATTTTTCGGTCATAAATATCGCCATCCATAGCGGAGGATCTCAGTATGCTTTGATCGCGAATGGACGTGTTTGTTTTAGCTCGTGTCATTTTTTCCAACTCGTTTCCATTAAGTCTCGCGTATGTTTGCAGTGTTTCGAAGTTTTGGCAAAGTGATTGACCGGAATTCGTTTTCATCAATTGATCGGGTTGTGAAAAGGTCAACAGCATCACAAAAACGGATTCCACCTTCGGGAGAAGAGCGTGAAGCGAGCGGCATTAGCAGCGGTTTCTTCCTTCAAAGACGGGAGGCTGGGCCAGCGAGTGCATGCGTTGTAACGCATGACCAAAGGGAAGCAGATGGAATCTGGCTTCGTGAACTTCTGGAAGGAGTGCGAGAGGACAAGGATAGTGGACAATGAACGAATAAGTATAATCTATCTGATGGCATTATTTGGTAAGTAGGATAGGTAGGAGGGTAGGTAGGATGTGGGATACAAGCAAAAAAGAGCAAAGTGTCTTTGTAGGTTATGCCATACGAATTTATTTTGGCGTTACGTGAGACATTCCAAATCAAACTTTCAAAGCTCTACACGCCCAAAACCCCCTATCTTTCATTAGTATTTGTATTACTCAGTTTTCGTAAAACGTAAATGAGTTGATCAATTTTTGAGTAGATCCAGTTTTTACGAAAATTGAGTGGCATTACCGTCTGAAGGCTTCAAATGGTTAGTTGACAACCAGAAAGGGGGTGCGATCTGCCTCCAGTACTCACAAGTTCCTGCCTCACGCCTTCGTGAGTCATGTGATCACAAAGGACTGCCAGCGGAAACATGGAGACGTTGGTTGGCGTGGCTTGGGCAATGTTGTCAATTGAGTGCGACTGAAGATCGTGTCATATTGTATATTTTCCATTCTCATTTAATTGATCATTTCAGCATACTTTGGAACCATCTCTACATTCCAAAATCATTTATTTTAAGAGCATGGAGTTCAATTAAAGGCTCAATTTGTTTTTGAGCATTTCAGCAAGAACATATAAGTTGCACTAATGGACTGACATGCGACCATAAGCAGTGTGGGATTGTATATAAATATATTTGTTTGGTGGTATTATGATTGGATGGTCCATTTATTTCAGGGGTCATCAGGCCGGGCTCTTCAATCAGTTATGCATACTGCTATCCTTGGAATGTGGCTGAAACAGTATAAAGAAAACTTTTTGAAATATGTATTTTGGAATAATCTGTTGCTTCTCTAAAAAACTTCGTACATTTTTTTAATTGAAATTTCATCTAAGTATTTCCAGGTATTTCCAGTACATTTAGGATAATAAAACATACCCAATTTAGTTTTTCAGTAACAAATTAGTGGATGTCAGATGTATTTTGTATATACATGTTTTATATGTTTTAAAATGTATATGATTTAGTATTTCACTATGACATTGTATTATTTTCATTTAATAATTGTATAGAGAAGCGGAACCTATGCTCACCATAGTACATATATTCATCACATTCTGCGGTTCTCCAACGTCAAACGTTAAAAGATGTTTAATTTCTCCAATAAATGGACGCAGTAACCAAGATATAATCCTGGCAAATAAAATTAGGTCTTGAATATAATTAAAAGCTACAAAAACGTTTCGGAGAACGTTAGCTGTACCATGTGATAGGGACGGTAGAAAAAAAGAGCAGATCTACGCAAGAACTCGTATCACGTATGTGTATGATCAGATCGTGAAAAGACATTGCATCGCTCGTGGCAGGTTGCAACGTTCACACTAGAGAAGCTTTGGACAATAATTGGGTGATATCCTACCGTTACAAGCTATGTATTAACATAATTTTCAAGTATTTTGCATTGGTAAGTAATACTTTCATTCATTCAATTCTAACCAAATTTCCAAACCAAACCAACCAACCAACCAAACCAAAAATATATCAAAGGTAAACTCTCACTAAATACGCGTCAATCAAGCATTGCACATACGCTTGATTGAAAGTTTCAGTATGTCACTACTGGAGCGGGGCTTATTGTGTACGAAGATAGCTTCGGAATGCTTGCGTTCTTGAAATGGGCTATTGGAGTCGCGGTAGAGCTGTCACCTTCTAATCCCCGGATTTAAGCTTTTTGCAACTGTAAACAGCAAATATGAAACAGTTGCAGGAAGATTCTATCCATAATACCGCTGCCAGACAGTGGGAATTAGATTGTAAACACACACACACACATAAATATCGCCATCCATAGCGCCCACCCTTGCAAGCGAGTCCGCTTTCTCATTGTCAGGAATCGAACAATGAGATGGGACCCAAACAAAGATGATAATAAAAGTACGTGAAGATAAAGCACTAAGAAGACCTCGTATTTTCATAAGAAAATAAGAGGTGTGCTTTACCGGCCTCAATGAGCGAATAGCCTCTATAGAACTAAGACTATCCGTGAAAATGAAGTATTGATCCGGTGTAAGTGAGGCAACAGTTTCTAAGGAAAAATGAATTGCTGCCAATTCTGCGACAAAAACAGAACAAGGTGCTTGAAGTTTACGAGCGACGCTATAATTTTCATTGTATACACCAAAGCCAGCGGAGTCCTCTATCAAAGACCCGTCAGTGAAAAACATTTTGTTGGAATCAACTGGTTCAAACTTTGCAGCAAATATCACCGGAGCGATCATAGGACGATGATGCTCTGGGATTCCACGAAGCTCCTGTTTCATGGATAAATCGAAATGAACCGAATTTCCGAAATCGAAGAAGCAAACATGATTGGGAATATCCAGCGTAGGGCTGAAATCCTGTGTTATGTACAAATGGTACAAGGTCATGAAACGGGTTTGAGGATTCAACTCAAGGAGCTTCTCAAAATGTTCGATTACCTGAGGGTTCATAACCTCACACCTGGTGAGGAGTCGGAGAGATAATTCTGAAAACCGATCCGAGAGTGGCAACATGCCAGCCAGCACTTCAAGACTCATGGTATGAGTCGAGTGCATGCAACCTAACGCGATACGAAGACACCGATACTGAATACGTTCCAGTTTGATGATGTGCGACCGAGCCGCTGACTGAAAACAAAAACTACCGTATTCCATAACCGACAAAATCGTTGTCCGGTACAACGTTAGAAGATCTTGCGGATGCGCTCCCCACCAGGTCCCGGTAATTGTGCAGAGAAAGTTGATCCTCTGGCTGGCACTTTCGCTTCAGATACTCAATATGGGATCTCCAGGTGCACTTTGAATCGAACCAGACCCCAAGATATTTAAAGGACATAGAATGAGTTACCGGTATACTCCGAATTCGAAGCTTCGGTTGTGCAGGGTTATGCTTCCTAGAAAAACTACCAACTCAGTTTTCTCCGTAGAGAATTCGATACCTAGCTCTAGAGCCCAAGTAGACAAATTGTCTAAGGTATCCTGCAAGGGTCCTTGTAGATCGACACCTTTGGGTCCCGTGACAGACACTACGCCGTCATCTGCAAGTTGTCTCAACGTACAGTTGTCATTCAGACAACTGTCAATGTCTTTGACATAAAAATTATACAAAAGGGGGCTTAAACAGGATCCCTGGGGGAGACCCATGTAGCTAAATCGAAAAGCTGTAGAGGTTCCATGAGAGAAGCTCATATGTTTCTCTGACAGCAAATTGTACAAAAAATTATTCATTAATGGTGAAAAGCCACAAGCGTGGAGTTTATCTGAAAGAACTTCAACAGATACTGAATCAAAAGCCCCCTTTATGTCCAAGAATACAGAAGCCATTTGCTCTTTTTTAGCAAAAGCTAACTGAATATCTGTGGAAAGCAACGCGAGACAGTCGTTCGTTCCCTTACCCCTACGGAAACCATATTGAGTATCTGAAAGCAGGTTATTCGTCTCAACCCATTTGTCCAGACGGAAGAGGATCATTTTCTCCAACAACTTTCGAATACAGGATAACATCGCGATGGGTCGATAGGAGTTGTGGTCGGACGCGGGCTTACCAGGTTTTTGAATGGCAATAACTCTCACCCGTCTCCAATCATCCGGTACAATGTTGAGTTCCAGAAACTGATTAAACAAGTTCAACATGCGCCTCTTAGCGACGTCTGGGAGGTTCTTAAGCAAGTTGAACTTGATCCTATCAGCTCCTGGAGCCGTATTGCCACACGAAAGGAGTGCGAGAGAGAGTTCTACCATTGAAAAGGGTTGGCTAATCTCATCTATCGAATTCGTGTTTTCGCGAGGAATTATCCGTGCCGGCACCGAATCTGGACAAACTTTTCGCGCAAATTTAAGGATCCATTGGTCCGAGTACTCTTCGCTCTCGTTGTTCGTAGTTCGGTTACGCAACCTTCGCGCCGTGTTCCAAAGAGTACTCATCGACGTTTCGCGCGATAGCCCGTTCACGAATTGTCGCCAGTAACTGCGTTTCTTGGCCTTGATGAGGCTCTTAAATTCTCGTTCGAGAGCCGTGTACCTTTCAAAGTGCTCAGGTGTTCCACGTCTACGAAAAACTTTGAACGCGTCGGACTTTTTGCGGTAAACCTCGGTGCATTGCTTATCCCACCATGGGGATGGAGGTTTCCTGCGAAATGACGTTCCTGGAACTGGTCGAGTTTGAGCTTCAAGCGCGCTTTCCAAAATCAGGTTGGAGAGGAAGTTATATTCCTCCAGCGGTGGAAGCCCTTCTACCGTTGTTACGGCTTCATCTACTGCTGTCTTGAACCTTGTCCAATCGATATTACGAGTTAGATCATACGTGACGTTGATGGATTCCGGCGGAGTGAGCCCGGTGGCAACCGAAATTTTTATAGGCAAATGATCACTACCGTGGGGATCCTGGATCACATTCCACGTGCAGTCCAACGATAATGAATTCGAGCAAAGTGTGAGGTCTAACCTACTGCCAAGTGAGGATGGACCAGCCAAGCGTGTAACTTCTCCATTGTTGAGAACTGTCATATTGAAGTTGTCACAGAGGTCATATATCAAAGAAGAACGGTTGTCATCGTACAGTTCTCCCCAGCCTGTACCGTAAGAGTTAAAATCTCCCATGATCAACCGCGGAGCAAGAAGAACCGAACAAATATCTGAAAGTTGTTTTCGGTTAATTGGTGCTCTAAGAGGAATGTACACAAAAGCAATGCAAAGGCTTTTATTTCTAATAACAGCCTGACATGCGACAACTTCAATACCTGGAATTGGAGGAAAATTCACTCTATAGAAGGAGTAGCACTTTCTGATCCCCAAAAGTACTCCTCCTCCACGTGAATCCTCACGATCAAGACGAATAATGTTGAAATCGTGAATCGGAAGATCGATTTCGGGCGAAAGCCATGTTTCACAAAGAGCAAATGCATCACAACCGGTAGTGTGAGCTAAAAATTTAAATGAATCCAATTTAGGAACAAGACTTCGACAATTCCACTGCAGAACAGTGATCAAATCCCCGACCTCTTTTGGAAAATTATCCATCGAAGGAAATGATAGCTGCAAGGAGGGGCCACTTTAATGTTAATTTCTTCAAAAAAGATTTCACAGTGGGAAGCATTGCCATAACAATGCTTTTAAGAGGGTCAGACATCTCGAGGTACTTGAAAATACCTTCCACAATATCATCGAACGAGAACAGCCCAGATGAAGGGGGGGCATCTGTTCTTAAAATCGGGGCATCAGGGGATTTAGATGTCCCCGGGAGAGATGGGAAATCCTGTGTGTAGTTGGCACTACGAAAACCAGGAGGATTCGGATTATCCTTCTTTACACTGCTCTTTGGATTGGGCATGTTGATTTGGGGCTTCTGTTCAGCTACTTTCCTGCTCGGATGCGTCTTCGCTTCCGTGGAGCACCTCCCGGAAAACTAAAGGATGTCCCTCTTCAACCAAATCCGAATCAGACTCGTCATCTGAAAGAGGAGCGAAAGGATTTGTATTGGTATCGGGTGGCGAAGCTTTCTTAAGCATTTCTGCAAAGATTGCCTTGAACGTTGTTTCAGAGAACGTTCCAATTTTTCTCCGCGTTGTTTATACGCCGGGCACGACGAAAGAGCATGAGGAGGAGTTCCCTTGCAGAAAACGCATTTTAGTGTATTATCTGCACAGGGACCAGCCTCATGTTTCTCCCCGCAAGTTGAGCAGCGCGCCTTATTGCCGCAATGGGAGGCCGTATGCCCCATCTGCTGGCAGATTTGACAAATCATTACCCGGGGTACAAACAACCGCACAGGTAGCCGAAGTTTGTCCAGTTCTAAAAATTTAGGGAGGGCAGAGCCAGAAAAGGTTACCCGAAACGAGTCTGTGGGGGTAACTTTTTGTTACCCTCGCTGTGCGATATTTTCACTAATTTTCTCACTTCCAGTATCTGAACTGGGGGAGCAGAGGGTTCTTGAATCGGCCAACCGCCCGCTTCTTCAAAATTTCAGGGCACAGACTCGCCTCTGTGACCACTCCTACAATCTCCACATCACGAGCTGGAATATAAACTCGATATTCGAGTGTAAAATGCTGGGAAGCAGCAATCTCATTAGCCTGCTTCAGGTTAGAGACGACAACACGGAGTTTATTAAATTTAACTTTCGTGATCTCAGTCACGGCTGAGAATCGCTTCGTCAAATCAGTAGTGATTTGGTACACATTCAAAGGTTTCATTTTGGGCTGAAAGTAGACAACCCATGGACCGACCGAGTCGATTGGATACGATCGCGGTCGGAAATTTGTTTGTGCCACCCCATCATCGGGTGGCAAAGGCACTTTTTCAGCCAAACCGTCCATGTCGAAGAAACCTCTTCCACATGCACGATTTGCCTTACTAGCCAACAATTTAAATCACACACAAATACAAACAAAGAACTCACAAATTAAAGCTAAACTCTAGTGGAATGAGGGACAAGGGAAAAAAAACTTAACTAATATTACTGATCTGCTGCTGACGCACCGTATGCGTGAACGTCGCACTTCTATGCGGGGAGCGGGAAGCGGTGCGCTGAAGCGATCGCCTTCGGGTGCACTCGCTCAACGGTGTCGGATGACCGTTGGCGATGTAGTGGTGTATCGCTGGTTATCGTCACCACGCGGAGATGAAGCGAAAATAAGCCGGATGATAATTCGCCAGCTAGCACTAATTGATTTTCTAATTGCACTGCAAAACCACTAGAACTACTTAGAAAAACCTGAATTAATCCACCGATGGTGCGACTGAACCCTTCTTACACTTTATCAGAATTACGAACTCAAATGTGGCCAATATGGTACTGGATACATATTTTCATCAGAAATTCCAGGAATGTCCAGGAATATTCGATATGTCATATTTTGTGTTTAAAAATGATTCCGTTCGACAATCCTTAACGTACTGTTCATCGATGTGATTAAAATATAACCATTAATAGTCTTTAATGACCTGTTTCTGTTAGTTATATAAAAGGAGAAATTACATAAATATTAGCCATTTCATATAATCGTCAATTTTGATTATCGATATGGATTCAAGATGCTTAATAAGTACATATTCGTTGAAAATAGTAAATGGAGACTTTGTGTAATTTTCGAATATACTCGTTGCAGTTGAAAACCAGCCACTCGAGCCAATCGATGCTGCTCTAATTCTATACAGTAGCATAGTGTGGCTAGTCCGCTGTATGTGCTATACAACGCTCCAGATACGACACAATAGAATGCAAGCGGCATCGATTGGTGTGATTGGTCTTGTTCGGTTTTGCACTGCAACGAGTATATTGTCATCTCACAATTATGTGCTCTCAGGTATTGTTTTGGTCATATCTCCATGAAGAATTATCCAATCATAATGAAATTTTGACCAGTTATTTGGAAATATCATAGCTTTGATTTGACACCAACAAAACTAAAATCGGTACACAAATAGCTCAGTATGTAATCGGAGACTAAACTGTTTTGATTACTATTATAATAGGCCTTCAAGTACTGTTTCGTTCATATCTTCGTAACGAAATGTCCGAATGAAAAAATCAATAGCGTTCTATGGGAATGTTGTAGCTTCCATTTGCCGTCAACAGAACTGAAATCGGTTCACAGATGGCTGAGAAACCGATGTGACATTATTTGTAACGCACACACACACACACATACACACACACACACACACACACACACACACACATACATACACACAGACATGTGCTCAGTTCGTCGAGCTGAGTCGAATGGTATATGACACTCGGCCCTGTGGGCCTCGGATAAAAAGTCGAGTTTTCAAGCGATCTTAATACCCTTCTATTGATGTAAGAAGGGTAAAAAGGGAAGTTAACATAATGAAATTTTGAACACTTATTTGGAAATTTTATAACTTTAATTTGGCGTTAACAAAGCTTCAATCCTGAGCTTCAATTTTGATTATCGATATGGATTCAAGATGCTTAATAAGTACATATTCGTTGAAAATAGTAAATGGAGACTTTGTGTAATTTTCGAATATACTCGTTGCAGTTGAAAACCAGCCACTCGAGTCAATCGATGCTGCTCTAATTCTATACAGTAGCATAGTGTGGCTAGTCCGCTGTATGTGCTATACAACGCTCCAGATACGACACAATAGAATGCAAGCGGCATCGATTGGTGTGATTGGTCTTGTTCGGTTTTGCACTGCAACGAGTATATTGTCATCTCACAATTATGTGCTCTCAGGTATTGTTTTGGTCATATCTCCATGAAGAATTATCCAATCATAATGAAATTTTGACCAGTTATTTGGAAATATCATAGCTTTGATTTGGCACCAACAAAACTAAAATCGGTACACAAATAGCTCAGTATGTAATCGGAGACTAAACTGTTTGATTACTATTATAATAGGCCTTCAAGTACTGTTTCGTTCATATCTTCGTAACGAAATGTCCGAATGAAAAAAAATCAATAGCGTTCTATGGGAATGTTGTAGCTTCCATTTGCCGTCAACAGAACTGAAATCGGTTCACAGATGGCTGAGAAACCGATGTGACATTATTTGTAACGCACACACACACATACACACACACATCACACACACACACACACACATACATACACACAGACATGTGCTCAGTTCGTCGAGCTGAGTCGAATGGTATATGACACTCGGCCCTGTGGGCCTCGGATAAAAAGTCGAGTTTTCAAGCGATCTTAATACCCTTCTATTGATGTAAGAAGGGTAAAAAAGGAAGTTAACATAATGAAATTTTGAACACTTATTTGGAAATTTTATAACTTTAATTTGGCGTTAACAAAGCTTCAATCCTGAGCTTCAATTTTGATTATCGATATGGATTCAAGATGCTTAAATAAGTACATATTCGTTGAAAATAGTAAATGGAGACTTTGTGTAATTTTCGAATATACTCGTTGCAGTTGAAAACCAGCCACTCGAGCCAATCGATGCTGCTCTAATTCTATACAGTAGCATAGTGTGGCTAGTCCGCTGTATGTGCTATACAACGCTCCAGATACGACACAATAGAATGCAAGCGGCATCGATTGGTGTGATTGGTCTTGTTCGGTTTTGCACTGCAACGAGTATATTGTCATCTCACAATTATGTGCTCTCAGGTATTGTTTTGGTCATATCTCCATGAAGAATTATCCAATCATAATGAAATTTTGACCAGTTATTTGGAAATATCATAGCTTTGATTTGACACCAACAAAACTAAAATCGGTACACAAATAGCTCAGTATGTAATCGGAGACTAAACTGTTTGATTACTATTATAATAGGCCTTCAAGTACTGTTTCGTTCATATCTTCGTAACGAAATGTCCGAATGAAAAAAAAATCAATAGCGTTCTATGGGAATGTTGTAGCTTCCATTTGCCGTCAACAGAACTGAAATCGGTTCACAGATGGCTGAGAAACCGATGTGACATTATTTGTAACGCACACACACACATACACACACACACACACACACACACACACACACATACATACACACAGACATGTGCTCAGTTCGTCGAGCTGAGTCGAATGGTATATGACACTCGGCCCTGTGGGCCTCGGATAAAAAGTCGAGTTTTCAAGCGATCTTAATACCCTTCTATTGATGTAAGAAGGGTAAAAAGGGAAGTTAACATAATGAAATTTTGAACACTTATTTGGAAATTTTATAACTTTAATTTGGCGTTAACAAAGCTTCAATCCTGAGCTTCAATTTTGATTATCGATATGGATTCAAGATGCTTAAATAAGTACATATTCGTTGAAAATAGTAAATGGAGACTTTGTGTAATTTTCGAATATACTCGTTGCAGTTGAAAACCAGCCACTCGAGCCAATCGATGCTGCTCTAATTCTATACAGTAGCATAGTGTGGCTAGTCCGCTGTATGTGCTATACAACGCTCCAGATACGACACAATAGAATGCAAGCGGCATCGATTAGTGTGATTGGTCTTGTTCGGTTTTGCACTGCAACGAGTATATTGTCATCTCACAATTATGTGCTCTCAGGTATTGTTTTGGTCATATCTCCATGAAGAATTATCCAATCATAATGAAATTTTGACCAGTTATTTGGAAATATCATAGCTTTGATTTGACACCAACAAAACTAAAATCGGTACACAAATAGCTCAGTATGTAATCGGAGACTAAACTGTTTGATTACTATTATAATAGGCCTTCAAGTACTGTTTCGTTCATATCTTCGTAACGAAATGTCCGAATGAAAAAAAAATCAATAGCGTTCTATGAGAATGTTGTAGCTTCCATTTGCCGTCAACAGAACTAAAATCGGTTCACAGATGGCTGAGAAACCGATGTGACATTATTTGTAACGCACACACACACATACACACACACATACACACACACACACACACACACACACACACATACATACACACAGACATGTGCTCAGTTCGTCGAGCTGAGTCGAATGGTATATGACACTCGGCCCTGTGGGCCTCGGATAAAAAGTCGAGTTTTCAAGCGATCTTAATACCCTTCTATTGATGTAAGAAGGGTAAAAAACTCTTTTTTCACTCTATCCACTGGAGTGGATCAATTTTGAGAAAAAGAACTAATAGTTTCGAAGGATTGCACTCGAATAAATCTTCCCAAATAACGGAGCGCTGGATCGAACGAACTTTTTCCTTTCGCTGAACGAAGTGGAAGGAAGTAAACTGTGTTTTACCCGTGTAAAATTGGGTTTATTTTGTCGTGTTCAGTGGCGCTTAATTTATTATTGTATCGTCCGTTCATACAAATTAAATTTTGATTGTTTGGTGCCTAATCGCGTATATAATTCGGGTTTTTAATTTGCATGTGTAGTGTCATTTGCTGCGTCATCGCATTTTGATCGCTTCGCGACCCATTGTCTGCTGGCCAATAGCAAACCTATTGTCATTGGCATCAGGAATGCCATATTCACAGACATGTCTGTAAATTTGCAGACTTTTCATTTTTGTTGCAGACTTTTTTAACGATGCAGACATTTAGCAAACATTTCATTTATGTTGCAGACTTTTACAGACATTTGAAATATTTTTTAAATTTCAAATAGAGGTATTCTTTGGAGTTCGGATTTAAAACGTACGAGGATCTGAACACGGTAAGAAGCTTAGTTGAAATATTTTAAAATATCGTAGGTATCATTTAATGTAGCAATCCTTGCAGAAACGCAAGCGGTGGGCCACTTGGGGACACAATGGGCCCGGAGATAAGTATCGTATAGGTCCTTTCCGAGTGTAACATGGAGTCCTTATGGTACTTATGGTAGTGTTCAATCCCCCGCGTGTTCAAACTCATGCGAAAAATTACTGTCAAAGCGTTGGTAATATTGATCTTTTGCCATTAAGTCACACCGAAATTTAGAAACTTCCTCGCAATAAAACTTCTCCTATGGACAGGTATAAGTATTGGGAGCAAGCAGTTCATGCAAGAAGTACCTTCAAATATTTATTACCGAAATACTTACCAGAATTTCAAGACAGAACTTCCCCAATAATCAGGAGAGAACTTATCAGAGCTTCAGAAAGAAGTGTGGGTGAGAGGACTTCTCTGATGTTTAGAATTTTTCAGAGGTTTTGGATCCTCAACTTTCAGACGGGAGTTAACCAGGAACGGCACTACCTGTAATTTCTCAAAAATCAGGAAACAAATTATCATCAGGACGATGTGTCATAGAAGTTGAGGAAAGAACTTCTCTCAAGTTCAGGAAATAACTGCTCAGAAGCTCCAGAAGAAACCTCTCAAAATTCTTCAGAGCGAAAAGAATGAAACTTTCCAGGAGCATTGGAGGTACTTCCTTCTAATTTGAGCACGAACTTCCCAATAGTTCCGGAACAAACTTCCCCAAAGTTCTGGAGTAAACTTCCCAAAAGTTCAGAAGAGGACTTCTCAGAAGTCCAGGAAGAAACTTCAAGAACAAATTTAAGGGAATATTGCGAAGAGACCAAAAGTTTAGTTGGAACTACCCAGAAATGCTAGAGAGCTTCATTAAAAGTCTGAATCGAACATTCCAGTATTTCAGAATCAGAACTTCTCGAAGTTCTCTAAATCCCAGAAGGTATGGTAGATACTTTTGATAAAATCAGGGAGAAACATTCCAGAAGTATAAGGGGAACTTTTTAGTATTTCAAGCAGGAATTTTTCAGAAATACAGGAACAAACTTCCCCAGAGTTCAGGAGAATACTTCCCTAAAGTTTAGAAGAGATTATTTCGGCAGTGTTTCCAAATGTTTTTGGAAGGTAATGTTGGGTTCTTAAATGTTAATTTTGAAGAAAATAAGAAGTGACTGCCACGAAGCTCATGAGGAATTTTGCCTGAAGTTCTGGAGGAAACTTCCCAGCATTTTTGCAAAGAGCTTTGCAAAAGATCAGGAGAGAGTTTCCCTGAAATTTAAGAGATGATCACTGACTAACCGAAGAAGCAGTCTATACAAAAATCATTGATATGACCATAATGATATTGATGGTCATGAGCGATGATGACACCATATTTAAATATGGTACACACCATCTGCCCAACCGTTCACATCACACTATGAGGACACACACTCATGCCGGAATTACAATCCTTATTTACTATCTCACCTCATTTGGAAGATTTGATCAGTAAGAAAATTTCCCTGAAGTTTGGCTGAGAAGCATAAAAACAATTCAAGAAGTTTATCAATATATCCACAAAGTTTTCTAGAATGTTTCCAAAGTTCAGAGAATCTTTATATCCATATAAAATGAACCGAACCTATTTATATAAAAATAAACTCGAACCGATCATTGTGAAAATTCATGGATGAGTTTTTAGGGCGGGAAAGGTTCTTATAATAGTAAGAGACCTCTCCCTTCCCTGATAGGGGGGCTCCCATACAAATAAAATACAAATGTATCAATCGAAAATGACCTTCGACTTAATCTACAAAAATAATGAAATAAAAATAAAAATTTTGAATTCAACTTTATAATTTCTGTAACGGAAGATTGACTCTGTTATTCATTGTAATTCAAGGGTTATTTTTGAATCGAAAAGAGATTCTGTTGAGTTTATCAAATGAAAACTAAATTGTGATTTTAAAATATAAAACTGGAAAGAACGTTACAGGGGAAAAAAACTATAGAAAATTGTGTCATCTATGCTAATGCTGTCTGTGTCACTTCAAAAATTTGAAACAATTGTGTAAAATTGCAAACAATCCAAGAAATAGATGCAGACATGCTAACATAATCACACGAATAGCGAAAATGACATAACTCGCTCTCGTATTACGTCTTTTCATTGAAAGAAGTCTAATTTTCTAAAAAAAAAATTACGGATTTTCATAGACATTCCCAGACATTTCAAAGTTTTATCACAGATATTTGAAAAAATATCTGGCATCCCTGATTGGCATTGAGCCAAATCCGTCCGTCGTTATTGCGATGTGTGCCCCTAAAGGCGATTTCCTGAAACGACGTGTGTGACGATGAACGGAGAAATAAATTGCGTCAATTGCTGCGAAGCGATCGCTGGCATTGAATTCATTTCTTGCCGCGGATATTGTGGTTGCATGTTTCACATGACATGAGCAAATGTGTCTCGAGCTCTGTTAGGATATTTCACGCCTCACCGCAAGAATTTGTTCTAGATGTGTGACAAATGTGCAGAGCTGTTCGAAAATTCACATCTCCGTTCCATAACAAAAGAGGCCGATGAAAAATCACCGCTGTTGTCTCTCACAGAGGCAATAAGCAATCTGCACACCGAAATAAAGCAGTTGTCGTAAAAGCCCGTGCCTTGTATTCAGTTACCATCGATTAAGAACTGGCCCCAGATCGGTCCTATCCGAGCTGTCAAACGGCTTCATCGACCTGATTTGGAACATAAAGTAACCGAATGCCAATGTGGGTCTTAGCAGCTAGAGTGAAGTCTGTTCCAGTCTGCGCAAAGCCATCGAACAAATTCTGGCTCTACCTGTCCCGCGTTCGGCCGAATGTTACAAATGAGGAAGTTTTGGCAATGGTGAGAGCAAACCTTGACACTACCCAGGACCCGGAGGTTGTCAAACTGGTTTCCAGAGGGACTGACACCAACAGCATGACCTATGTCTCATTCAATGTTGGACTGGACCCATAATTGAAGGCGAACGCACCGGATCCATCGACGTGACCGGAAGGAATCATGTTCCGTGAATTTGAAGACAACTCTGTCCAAAATTTTCGGAAACCGTCAGCAGTTTATTTGACGCGAACATCCAGTACACTGCTTTCAGTGAACATGAAACTATAAATTACAGTACTTCACACGTTCATACCCTGGGACGCACCGAACAAAGCACTATGGAAGCTCTCAACCCCCCCACCGTAGTTCTGTCATTCCAGCCAGCGACCAGCAGCCGTCCCGACCCTTTGTGTGGGAGTGGGGAAAGAGTCTTCCAAAACGTGAATACAGGCAAGTATGAATCCACTAATTGCCCCCCAAGACCTGATTCGCCTTCGGTTTCCAGCATTATCTCATTGATTCCTGACGCATCTCAGCAACCACAGCTTAACAGACGAACACCGTGACGCACCGAACATAGTCGTTTATGGGTTTACTATAAAAACGTCCGTGGGCTGCGGACCAAGATCGACGAGTTTTACTGCAAAACCATGGATTGCAATTTTGACGTCATCGTTATAATTGAGTCGGGGCTCGACGACGTAATCAAATCAACGCAACTTTTTGGGAACAATTTAAATGTATACCGATGTGATCGAAGCCAAATGAACAGCAGTAAATGTCGTTTCGGAGGGGTTCTCATTGCTGTGCATCATCGGTTTATCAGTAGCAGTGTTGAAGTGTCCAGCGGAGAACCGTTAGAACAGGTATGCGTATCGATGAAGATTGGTTCCAAACGACTTTTGCTTTGTGCCATTTGTGTTCCTCCAAACAAAAGTAAGGATCTCAATATTTTGACCGGGCATATTGAGTCGATCCATGAGCTTGTTAACAGAGGCTCTGACAACGATTGTCTACTGGTATGCTGTGACTATAATCAACCTGGAGTGAACTGGATTTTTCTGATGGCCAGATTCAACCCGTGAACTCTATATCTTCATCGAGGGCTAGCACGATCTTGATTGACGGTATGGATTTCTTCAACATGCATCAAAGAAATCTCGTGCACAACCACCTAGGGTGCATTCCTGTTGAAATCTCAAGATCTGATTCACCACTCTTACCATTTGACCTTCATCACCCGCCACTGGTTGTCTGTGTACCATCTTTAGTTTATGACGGTGTACCATTGCATGGCGTGAATGAGAATGTGCTGGTGTTAGACTATAACAAAATTGACTTCGATGCTCCTTGGGATTTTCTGTCTGCCATTGACTGGGATGTTCTTTTTGAAGGACAGAGTGCTGATGAAATGGCTGAAATGTTGTGCGCTGTACTGAATGATTGGATGGACACGAATGTTCCATATCGTCGTCCCGCTGTTTCTCCTCCATGGAGCTCTGCTTTGCTACGCAAACTTAAACGAATACGAAATGCTTCGCGGCGTAAACTCCGACGATACCGTTCCGTGGCAAATAAGCGTAGTTTTCACTTGGCATGTAATGAGTACCGTAAACTTAACTCGTCACTTTACAAATCTTACGTTTTTCGCAAACTTACTTAAGGCATCAATAGCGTCGTTCTACAGAGAATCGACCAGTTCAACGATTTAGGTGTTCTACTGGATCACAAATTATCGTTTAACCTCCACCGCTTTGCTGTGATCTCTAAAGCTAATCGCCAGCTAGGGTTTGAGTCAAAAATCTCAAGAGAATTCACTGACCTGTACTGCCTGAAAGCTCTCTGTTGCTCACTAGTACGACCGATCCTAGAAAATGCCGCCTTGGTCTGGCTTCCTTATCAATTGACTTGAAGCTTGAGGATAGAAACAATACAGCGCAGCACACAAAATTAGCAATACAAAATTAGTTGTAGTTACTTGAATATGACTTAGCAAGTAATATTTGTGTTATTTCAACTGAATTGCAACAAGTGTGCTACTAGGGAGGTTTATCCGGATGGCATTGCGCAATCTACCATGGCGTAATCCGCAAAACCTCCTGCCGTATTCAGATCGCTGCAATCTGCTACAATTGCATACTTTGGAACGCCGACGGAAGAATCAACAAGCGCTTTTTATTGCAAAACTTTTGAATGGAGAGGTCAACTGCTCGAGGCTACTCTCTCAACTGAACATCCGAGTTCCTCCGAGAGCATTATGGAGCGGTACTTTTCTCCAACCTCGATTCCATCAAACAGCGTTTGGAAACAACGAACCTCTAACAGCTATGATGCGAGCGTTTACGACTGTCGAAGAATTGTTTGAATTTGGCGAAACTTCCGGTCACTTTTTGGCTCGTATTTGTAATGCTCGTTTTATTTCGTTTTAAGTTTGTCTCATGTAGACAATAAGTCCAATGAACTAGTTGATTAAATAAATAAATAAATGAATAAATAAATTCCAGAGATTTGCCAATGGTGTTTCATTCTTCGGTTGAAAAAAAGGCAGTTTCGTTCAAAAACTGGGAAAATCATTGATCTTCGAGTGAACTTTAAATGAAAAGCATATAGCGCTAGGAACGTATAAACAACTCATGGCAAAATGAGTTTCAGATAAGGTTGAACATTTACAAAGGCATATTCTGCACACAGAACTTCACGATTCTTGTAATGGCTTATGATGTAGCTTCTAATGTAGCTATCCTTTTTGGGTCACGATGACGTAAAAGTGAGTTGACATTGTTCTACACGCAATAAGCTTTCAAGGGAAGGACCCCAAAGAAAACTTGAAAAAAAAATTCAAGGCGGCACTCCATCATCGTTATGAAATCGGCTATGAGAAACTTACAAGCGAAACCTATGGTTGGATGGATTGTAGTGGTATCTTGCAGTTTGATGCTGATTCTGTGAGATCAAGAGGTTTCCAAAATGTTTTGAAGTGACAAGTAATCAGAGATTACTTTTATTTCCGCAGAATTTCATATAATCTTAGGAAATCACAAAAATCAGGAGTAATCATAATTAGTAATGAATAATCATAAGTAATCTTTGAAAATCATTTGTAACCATAAGTAATGTGTAACCCGTAACGCTGGTAGATCACCTTTTCGTGGTGCGTTACGGGTCATCAGATCTACCACCGAACCCTAGTCCGAATTAATTCAAACTAGGGAACATATTTGTTTTTGTAGTCAAAGGAACGTATAATAGTCTTTATTACATTTTATCTCTTGTGAAAAGTGACAATACTCAGGTTGCGCCACCGAGGATGAGCTTGGAATAAAGAAATCATGGTAAGTCTTCATTTATGTGAATTCTCATTTTGTATTTGATGTTCTATAGTTTGAATTGGTTAGCACTAGGGTTCTGATGCATGGTCAGTATCGGCGTTCTTGTTTGTTTTGTTTGAAATTAATCCGGTATTGACTGATAAAGGGGCGCGCCTTTGAAGAGTGCTATCGCTCACAAAGGGTTTAAACAGCGGAAACTTTCAATTAACCTTGATTCATTGCCAACAAACAAACAATGACAACTGTAACAACACCGAATACTTCATCATTTTGCAATAGTGATGAAGTAACTCGACATGCACTAAACAAAGGCTACGGGATATACTACAATAGATCAAAGTACTGGTCGCAGTGGTTTATGTCCCGAACAAAGGAAAAAAAACATAAGTAATCACAAAAATCAGGAGTAATCCAATGCAATCATAAGTTATCATAACTAATCATAAGTAATCATAAACAATCAACGGTAATCAAATCAGCTAACAGTTGGAAATTGAATTGAATGACATTCGATTTTACAATTGATCTATAAGTTGTATATAATGTCGAAAGTATCCGACGCGCTATTCAGTACACTATTTCAGACACTATATAACTTAAGGACTGAGGGACGACTTATTTCGGACTTTAACTGAAACGATAAGAGTAGTTTACAGGGTGCGGCAGAAAATAATGCGAAATTTTCTTCTATTTCTTTCACATCCCATTTTCAACTAATTAAAGCAATAATATCAACATTTTCGAGTGCAGTTATCTTTATAAAGTCCTTTTCAAAAAAATTAATGAACGTGTCCTCGATTTTTATTAATAACATCCTCGAGCCGACCCCGGAAACCAGAACATGCCTTTCGGACGTAGTCCTCCGACATTGACTGCCATGTGCGTGTTATGGTCGACTTCATGGGTTTCACACTAGGGTGTGATGTTTTGCAGGCTCGTGCTTCAACGTATGCCCAAATCGAATAATCCAACGTATTAAGATCTGGACAGCTAGGGGGTCACAAATCCTTCGGCCAAAACTTCATGTTATCGTTCAACCATTGTTTGGTTCGATTGGACGTGTGACACGGCGATCCATCCTGCTGTAGGACAACGTTTTGGTCCTCGGAGATGTTGGCCTTCACCCAGGAAGCACTTGGTCATTCGGTATTGGTTTTAACTCCAGCATCAATGAAAACAGGCGGCATTTTCAAACCGTTGGACGCCACCAAGCCAAACATCATGACACCAGCCGGATGTTTGGTTTGTAATTTGAATTTCACTTTTTCCGGAACGTTCTCCATTTTCTGCGGTGAAATGAACCGGTCCGTGCGGCTGTTGGCCACAGCATCGATGCTGAAAAGCTTTTCGTCGGAGAACAGGATTATCATGTTTTTCTTCTTCAACAAGGAAAGCAATCTCTTGGAACGAGTCACTCGTAGTTCCTTGACCCGGACCGTAATCAAGTGGCGTTTCACTCTGGCTCTTGAAGATGCATGCAGGTCTTCTTTGATGGTTCTCCGCATAGATTTCTCCGAAATATTGGCTTCCTTTGCAAGTTTTCTTATGGAACGCACCGGGTTGCGAGCCATTTTTGTACGGACCGATTTTACCACGTTCGGCGTGCGTGCAAAACGCGTACGTCCACTTCCCGGCTTCCGCTGCTTTGGACAATCCTGTAGGGACTTTTTTATGCGGTAAACTGTTGCCAAATGGCATCCTACCACTTTGACAATCTCTTTCGGCTTCTTCTGGGCGAGCAACAAACTGGTGATCACTTATTTCGCGAACATTTTGACGAACTTGCAATTAAACAAATAGAATGTTTGGATGCAGCACTTGAAAGTAAACATTAATAAATACACCTTCGACAGAAATTAGTCACTAGCTACACGTATGAACCCAATACTCAAGTTTGAACATTTTCTCATTATTTTCTACCGCACCCTGTATGTTTCGTCGTCCGTTATGGTACAAGAAAATGCTTGCAAAAAATTGGTGTAAAGCTCCTTAGCACGAATTTTGGCAGAATATTCTGCTTGTCATCACGGTAGGGCACCTTTTTCACTTTGTACGCCTTCAGTCCCTGCCTCTGCTTTATTTTTTGCACGTTTGATTTTGACTTTCCTACTTTGCGAGCCAAATTTTGCACAGGAAGATTGGGATTTTTCTCAATAATGGCTACCACCTTCTTGTCCATATGTCGGGAGCATACTTTTCGATTTTTCCTACTTCCAACAATGATTTGCATACACAAAACACGATATATTTCGGATGTTTTAGTTTCTTGGCAAGATTTTGTTCGTACAAAATGTGTTTGCGCACTTCTACTTGATTCGACACCATTTTGCTGAATGTAACAAGAATGTAAACATGTTGTACCATGAAGTTTCAGTTCTCATATAAGTGAAACGTTTCAGTGATCCGTGAAATAATTCAAAATCTACACTGATACAAATCTGTCCGAAATTTAACGTGAACAGGCTTTATTGCAATTACATTTGTTGCATTCAGGCTGGAGATGTGGATACAACTAGTTTAGAATCACAAGAAAACAACATCAAAATTAGCAAACCAACCGGTCAATATATAATATGGTTCTTGTGTTTTACAATTGTTCTTATGGCTCTGCGCTAAAATTTAAGAGTACCTACAAAATTAATATAAATCCGCACGTATAGCATGCATTTTAACTGTCCTGCTTTCTGTTAGTTTGACAGCGAAGGCTGAAATAAACACAAATTTGAAAAAGTTGGCTTGATGATTGTTATACTAAAGTTTAATAGGAAGTGGTTGTAAAAAGGAATTAATGTGTTACAATTAAAAGGGATGAATGTTAAGCTCCTCTTCCCAACACAATTGTCAATTGAATGTGAAATTGTATGACCCTGATAGAAGCAACTCCTGTAAACAACAGAGGCCATCCAGGCCTTGGCCTGATTAATGAGTATTGACAAAAGCCTAGTTAAGTAAATTTTGTAAACTTAGATTAGTTTCTTACTTTTCTACAATTCTTCGTTGAATTATCTGAACTATGGTGATCTGTCCTAAAATTATTCCAACTTTAGTAAGGTTCCAGTCTTTAATCCTGCTTTTGTGAAGTGTGGTGTGAAGTGAAGTGTGACGTTTGATGAAGTTCTGAGATCTTCACTGAAGCCCTTTGAAGTTCACTAAACTTATCTACTTGTGTTACACCCTTTGTTCAAGGCAGTACGTTGTTGTTCTGCGAACCATGCTTAAGCTCTACCATGTATCCCATAAGGCGTCAAGGGAACTAACATTGAGAAATCATAGATCCTGATCTAGTTATGTTATAATGAATGTCTTATCATCCAGCCTAGGTTTTCGGAACATTTTGATTTTCAAGGTCGTGTTCCAGTGGTTCCATACTTTTGCTCCAGTTGTTGTACTGTTCCGTTGTTTCAGTTGCGAAACTGATGGAATTTATTCCGATGATTTTTGATGACCATCTGCTGCGAAACTATGGAAGTTCGTTTAATACTATATAAATTGAATGATCGATGATAGTTTCTTCATACTGGTTTCTTTCCATGTGTAGTGCTTCATGACGCGATTTTCATCGACCACGAACCTTTAACATTGGTCTTTCAGAGCTTCAGAGCTCCGAGACAGAATTAATTTGGGGAACAACTGAAAGTCGGATTCAACCCCGATACCTCAAGAAATGTTTGCAATGGAATTTCAATTCAGAGCTTTCAACCGGTGGGAATGTTTTATTTAGGCATGAAATCGTTTTAAAAATAGAGTTGACTTAGTGTCGTATACAGATAAAAAGAAACATTGAGTTTTCTGCGTTATCTAATGCACATAAAGGGAATGCTAGATTTGGCAGAAAATAATTGGATATTTTATGTAAATTTAAGCCAGATCACGCCTGAATCAAGCCTGTTGTATGGAAGATAGCAAACATTGTTGTATAGCTCATAAAAGACTACAACCAACTATGTTGTTTACGCCTTCTTTGGCTTGGAATTAAACAAGGGAAAATTTTACGCGCTTCTTAAAATTAATTATTTTTTTCTGTGTAATTGAGGATGTGAAAGAAAATGTGTTTTTATTTTAGACATAAACTTTTATAACTAATTGTAACAATGATAAATTAAAACCTGACCCTGGTGTTGTCCGTCTGCCGAAGATATGTGAAAACATTTCGTCGATTCCCCAGCACACACAGAAAAAATTAATTAATTAATTTAAGAAGCGTAATAAAACAATGTTTGAAATCTTGCATACAAGAGGCTGGATTCAGGCGTTATCTGGCTCAAATTTACATGAAATATCCCATTATTTTCTGCCAAATCTAACATTCCCTTTATGTGCATTAGAAAACGCAGAAAATTCAATGTTTCTTTTTTTCTGTGCACTTCCGATGGTTTATGTCTTGTTAGTTAGTGCCGACCTCTCATGCAGCCAAACATCATAGTTACGCCTATGAAACCTTCCTCCTTAAAAGGGAATTACCATGGAAATTACTTATCAATTTTGACTGCAAGAAACAACGTCCACCATAAAACGACTCCTAGCAGCCCTGGTATTCAATACTGTCTGGAACAAATCGCTCATCCTTATATTCGCCTTGTACTAGCCAGAATCGTTAGGAATTCTCACTATTTTAATCGTGAAACTCGGAAACTTATTAGATTTATTTCTTAAAATCGAAATAGCTGAATTAACTCCAACTAAATTGAAATGAAGCATGCAATGTTCCAACACAAAATACGGAGAGGTAAACGCAAAAAAATTGAATTATGGTTAAACTGAAACATTGTGGATCATTTTCAACGCCTCTCTCCATCATCACGTACACAGATAAAAAGAAACATTGAATTTTATGTGTTTTCTAATGCACATAAAGGGAATGCTAGATTTGGCAGAAATTAATGGGATATTTCATGTAAATTGAAGTCAGATAACGCCTGCATCTAGCCTGTTGTATGACAGATTACCAACATTGTTGTTTGGTGCAGGGAAAATTGCATACAACTTTGTTGTTTACGCCTCCTTTGGGTTGAAATTAAACTAGAGGAAATTTTACGCGCTTGTTAAAATTAATTATTTTTTTCTGTGTACACAAAAAAATTGGGTTTAAGAAGCGCGTAAAATTTTCCCTCGTTTAAGGTGACCGTTTCAGCGGGGCGAAATCATAAGTCTTTGAGTTATTTGTTAGGGAAAATTTGAGAAATGAAAAATTCTACGCACGTCAGTTTCTAGCTATTTTCAATACCTTTCATTTGGTGCAAAGAAATTCTCGAAATATTTTGTAGATTTCGAGTCTTATCAAATTTGGTGACAGTACTTCAGGTTTTTCCTTCCTCCCCAGAATTATAGCAAAGATAATCTTAGCTCACTTTGTCAATTGCTATCAAAATCAGCGTGGTGTGCATCCAAACATTGAAAGTAAAAAACAATTTTAGTTTGATCAACATTGAGAACCATGCTGGGAACCAACTGGCTCTCCAGAAGATCCGGAACATCCGTAAAAGTGGCCAGTTCTTCGAAGTAGTCCCAAATAGACGATATTTTTTTTATTTTTGCAATCAACATTCAGATTATTAAAGTAGGATAAACTTCACTTTGTGATCTGCAGATGTCCATTGAGAGGTCATATGGTGACCACCCGGAAGATCCGGAACATCCGTAATAAAGACCAGTTCTTGGAAGCAGCCGCAAAAGGACCTTTTTTTTGCAATCAACATTTAGTTTACGAAAGTAGAATGAACTTCAATTTGTGGTCTGAAGGTGTCCGTTCTGAGGTCATGTTGTAGATCCGGAACTTCCGTAAAAGTGGCCAGATTTTGGAAGTACAGCCATACTTCGATATAAGCAACTTTTTCATTTGACTTTTTTTCATCGATTTTTCGCAAACCACAACCCGATCACAAAAAATATGAGATCACTGATAAAATTTAAAAACTACTAGTATCAACGATTTATATGGTTGAGCTATACTGAGTAGTAGTATTTGAGTAACTATAAACGCGTTTGAAATATCTGCAAGCAATATGACTATTATGCACATTGAATATATATTACATTTCAAATTTGTTTTTATTTTATGGGTTTTAGAGTATTTTCATGTTTTACATATTTGCAAACTTTGGGTTGATATGTTATTATTTTAAAGATCACTATATAATCAATAAATCTTCACTTAGGGAACACCACTAATGTTGCAGCATATCAGGGACAGGAATGTTTTCAAAGTTGTGGCAAAGAATGAATTCAATCATTTAGGGTAAGTTTGACTCATTTGCCAATAACTTGTTTCAAAAGCTAAATTTCAAAAATATTTTGCTAAATTTGCAGCACTTCAACTTTGTCTAACAGTATATTATTTGAATGCTGTGAAAAGCACAGTGATCTATACTCAATCATTGGATCATTCAATTTTTATAAACCCTTATAGATGGAACCGTGTCTGCAAATAATATAGATTGCGCATCTTCGATGGAAGAGATAATATCATTTGACGACTATGTAATGGAAGAGGATGTCCAAGATTTGAGTGTCGATCAGCCTTCCGAATTTCCGCCAATCATACGAAGCAGTGTGCTGCAGCAGTCTTTACCTATGTAGATGAAGAATGCACGAACATCATTACGTTCTTCTACATCTCTTGCCAAACATGTGGTACAAAATTTCTCAGTCAGACAATCGATCCACATAGCGAAGAAATATTCTTCAAAAACATTGTGTATGGAACACTTGTAAGTGGACAGACATATCAAACGATTGCTGATTTTTTCGGAGTCTTGGATCAGAGCATGTTGAGAAAAAGATGTTCTATGAGTTGGAGATCAACATGGATGAAACATTGGTGAAAGCAGTTGACGAATCCATGGTGCGTGCCCTGCCTGGAGAAAGAGAAGTGACAATTCAAAACGATGATGGCAATGATAGATACTCCACGATTGCGAGAAGTACATACCGCAATGCATATTGCAAAAGTCGCCGAATGTGTATTGTATCTTGTCGATGGAGCTGATCCAAGTATACTTCAAAGGCATATTATTCAGAGAGATGAAAGCATTTGGGAACAAGAAACCTAAAGTACTTTTGTTTGAAAAAGTACTTTATAGGCAAGTGATACTAAATGATTATAATGTTCATAATGAATAAACAGGACATATCACATCACATTCGAACAAACAAACACACATTCGTCCCGGCCGCAATCGCTCCGGTTACAACCGGCCTGGTTGCACATGTCCCAGCCTAATGCAACGAATTTAAAAATAACCGAACGAACGGAAAAGAGCATCCTCACGATTATTCAAGTAGTATTGTTTGCCCGAGAAATTGTGTACCACATGTTTGGCAAGAAATGGAGAAGAACTTCAGCTAACAGATCAAGAATCAAATCTTGGTCATCCTCTTTCATTACATAGTCAACAAATGATATTATATCTTCCATTGAAGATACATAATCTGTACTATTTGCAGACACGGTAACATCTACACGGGATATTAAAAATATCTTTGTACTACTGATAATTGTAAAGCACCGGAA
This sequence comes from Aedes japonicus, assembly GCA_034211315.2. Classification (NCBI taxonomy): domain Eukaryota; kingdom Metazoa; phylum Arthropoda; class Insecta; order Diptera; family Culicidae; genus Aedes; species Aedes japonicus. The sequence continues at coordinate 314,378 of JASCZW010004253.1, read as the reverse complement.
AAGTATTTGATGAAATAAATTCAAATTCAATTCAAATTCATTTCATCAGCTGGAGGATGTTTGTACCATCCCTTTCTTCTGGCGATATCTTAGGGAAATAAGAGTAGCCACTGATTATTTATTGATTATTTTGGAAAATACTGACCCGCATTTATGATAGCAATTATTAACTATCCCACCCGCTATCACACCGGTTGAATCCGTCTTGATCGCAAACATCTAGGCCGCTAACATCCTGGATTTCTGGATTGCCGCCACATGAGCTCTGAATAGAAATTATCAGACAAAATTGGGATTTTTACTACCTTCATAAACTGATAGGTGATTACATGTTCCTGTTCATTCAGATAACCACCACATGACCTCTGATGTGACATCTTCAGATCACAAATTGGAGTTCATTCTACTTTCAGAAACTGAATGTTGATTATAAAATAATAAGATCGTCCATTTGGGACTACTTCCAGCATGGTTCTGGATTTTTGATTGAACTAAATTTGTTTATATTTTATCAATGTGCTGATGTACACCACGTTGATTTTCAATGCCATTATCCTTGCTATGGTCCTGGATAGGAATAAAAACATCCTGGCGTTTTGGGTTTCCACCCGAATGAAAATGTACAAATCACAAATTCATTCATTCTGCTCTTATAAACTGAATGTAGATTGCAACAAATAATAAATTACAACAAGTACATACCTCAATATAAAGCATACCTACAAGCATACCTCAATATAAAGCAACATTATTTTTCGGCTTTCATCATCGTTTTTTTCTAAATTGTTTCTAAATTGTCTCATCTATGCAGTGCTCTCATCATTTTTCATGATCGGGTTGTGATTGGCGAGTCGATGGACGAATAAAGCCCAGAAATAAAGTTGCTTTATATCGAGGAATCGCTGTACTTCCAAAATCTGGCCACTTTTACGGAAGTTCCGGATCTACCACATGACCTCAGAACGGACACCTTCAGACCACGAATTGAAGTTCATTCTACTTTCACAAAATAAATGTTGATTGCAAAAAACTAAGAACTGGTGACTATTACGGATGTTTCGGATCTTCCGGGTGGTCACCATATGACCTCTCAAGGGACATCTTCAGACCACAAATTGAAGTTCATTCTACTTTCGTAAACTAAATGTTGATTGCAAAAAAAAGGTCCTTTTGCGGCTGCTTCCAAGAACTGGTCTCTATTACGGATGTTCCGGATCTTCCGGGTGGTCACCATATGACCTCTCAATGGACATCTGCAGATCACAAAGTGAAGTTTATCCTACTTTCATAATCTGAATGTTGATTGCAAAAATAAAAAAAATATCGTCTATTTGGGACTACTTCGAAGAACTGGCCACTTTTACGGATGTTCCGGATCTTCTGGAGAGCCAGTTGGTTCCCAGCATGGTTCTCAATGTTGATCAAACTAAAATTGTTTTTTACTTTCAATGTTTGGATGCACACCACGCTGATTTTGATAGCAATTGACAAAGTGAGCTAAGATTATCTTTGCTATAATTCTGGGGAGGAAGGAAAAACCTGAAGTACTGTCACCAAATTTGATAAGACTCGAAATCTACAAAATATTTCGAGAATTTCTTTGCACCAAATGAAAGGTATTGAAAATAGCTAGAAACTGACGTGCGTAGAATTTTTCATTTCTCAAATTTTCCCTAACAAATAACTCAAAGACTTATGATTTCGCCCCGCTGAAACGGTCACCTTAATTCCAAGCCAAAGGAGGCGTAAACAACACGGCATTTGCAATCTTTCATACAACAGGCTTGATTCAGGCGTTACCTGGCTTAAATTTACATAAGATATCTAATTATTTTCTGCCAAATCTAGCATTCCCTTTATGCGCATTAGATGACGCAGAAAATTCAATGTTTCTTTTTATCTGTGTCCAACAACTGACACAATGAACAAAAACGAGTATAAGTACGGAACCTGTTTGTGTCTGTTGCTTTTTATTATGTATCACATCGGTAGGAAATAGTTTTATGGTCCGCTGATATTGATAGGTTGACAATTTAATAACATTTCAGCACGTGTTCAAAGCAAAATTCCTATACACACGTTATTCTTCAATCTTCTACAAACGAATTCAAAACCATCGGATAGCAATGCCATATTTAGCCAAATTAAGGGATTCGTTACGTATGACATCGAAACTTCTGCATTATCGATAGTATGTCCAAGATTTCTCTTGATTTGTGATCGTACCTATAGGAAAAGTCCAATGACGTTGATAACAACATCGTATCTCGAACGACGGTAAACATAGCAGAGAAAGAAAATGGTGCAGTGAAAATTTTCATCTTGCATCCCCAATCCTGTTGACGCTGGCGTTTACCGCTCCCGGATACGTCAATCGGTTTTCGATTTCACATTATCACATCTTGTGTGCCACATCCGAGAAAAGGTCATACCTACCAAACCAACTAAATCGAACATGTTGATGGTTTAGTCGCTATAATTGCTTATCTTCCTGATTGGATTACGGTACACGAAGACTGGAAAGGATAATTGAATTTCGGTGCTTGAAATTCGTGTTAGGTCAACTTTCTCTGTGTTGAACCGTTAAAGTGGGATAGATTGATCAAGACCACATGCTTTAAGAGAGAAAGAATGCCTGGAATGGAATATAGGTATATATCGGGCTGTCCCGAAAATAAATCACTGTCGGAAGATGTGTTGCACTAACATGAAATGAAGTATAAACATATTTGAGGCATTTTTGTAGATAAAACTGAACAATTGTATCCGTAAGCATTAAGCGCCACTCTTGACTACGAGAGACCACTGGCTGTGTTTTGAATTCCCGACTAAACATCATGAAGCTTGAGCGTAATATCTAAGGGTGATGAACGGTCATTGTACTCAACTTAATGCCACAAAATTTACTACATCCGCTGTAGTTTCCTTTCACAGACTTCAAATTTAAGTAACGAACGCCTCGTACAGTTCATGGGACGATATGAAAAGGGGGCACCCTAAAATTATCTTCGTTCGCTCGGCAGTTACGGAGCTGTGCAGAGCGGCTATAATCAGGAATGCCCTGGCAGCTGGTGGTTGCGCGTGCTCTGCAGGAGGGTACGCGGGCAAGCAAACAAAAAGAATGACGGCTGTTGCCGGCGAGTGGCTGGCTGGACAGCCAATTTTAATGCAGTCGTATGCTATGCCATGCGCGTGGCAAATTTGGAGGGAAACATACATGTATGAACCTGTTGGTAGCCATATCACGATATGATGTACATGTATGTACATGATGTACAGATATATATATGTAGATGATATAGGTATATATAAAGATGGTATAGATGTATGTGCCCACACATCACCTGTTTATCGATTTCAAATCAGCGTACGACACAATTGATCGAGATCAGCTATGGCAGAGTATGCACGAATACGGTTTTCCGGACAAACTGACAAGATTGGTCAAGGCAACGATGGATCGAGTGATGTGCGTAGTACGGGTTTCAGGGACATTCTCGAGTCCCTTTGAAACTCGCAGAGGGTTACGGCAGGGTGATGGTCTTTCGTGCTTGCTATTCAACATCGCTTTGGAGGGTGTAATAAGAAGAGCGGGGATAGACACGAGTGGCACGATTTTCAGAAAGTCCGGCCAGTTACTTGGTTTCGCCGATGACATCGACATCATGGCACGGAATTTTGAGAAGGTGGCAGAAATGTACACTCGACTGAAGGCTGAGGCCAAACGGATCGGACTGGCCATTAACGTGTCGAAGACAAAGTACATGCTAGGAAGAGGCTCTAGGGAAGAAACGGCGAGTCTCCCAGCTCGAGTTTGTATCGACGGCGATGAAATCGAGGTGGTCAACGAATTCGTGTACTTGGGCTCACTGGTGACCGCCGATAACGACACCAGCAGAGAAATTCAGAGGCGTATTATGGCAGGAAACCGTGCTTATTTTGGACTCCGCAAAACTCTCCGGTCGAAAAAAGTTCGCCATCGCACGAAATTAACCATCTACAAAACGCTGATTAGACCGGTAGTCCTCTATGGACATGAAGCGTGGACTATGCGCGCAGAGGACCAACGCGCCCTTGGAGTTTTCGAACGGAAGGTGTTGCGTACCATCTACGGCGGAGTGCAGATGGAAGACGGATCGTGGAGAAGGCGAATGAACCATGAGTTGCATCAGCTGCTAGGAGAACCTACAATCGTCCACACCACGAAGATCGGGCGATTACGATGGGCCGGGCATGTCACCAGAATGTCGGATAACAACCCGGCAAAAATGGTTCTCGTCAATAATCCGACTGGAACACGACGAAGAGGTGCGCAGCGCGCAAGGTGGATCGACCAGGTGGAGGATGATCTGCGGACACTTCGCAGACTGCGCGGCTGGCGACAGCTGGCCATGGACCGAGTGCAATGGAGACGACTTCTATGTACAGCAAGGGACACACAGGCCTTAGACTGATTGGTAAGGTAAGTATAGATGTATATGGTGATGATATTAAAATAGTTGAGTGTTAAAAATCTGCAATCAAAATGTTTGTACAGGCAGAACGGTATTTTTCGGAGAAGAACCAACTGCACCACGGTCCCGAAATTTCGATAGAATGCCTTTAAGTATTAAAGGATGGTTGTGTACCATAGCTGAACTGGCTACCAACAAATTGGTCAGGTAGATTGCGCTGCAGGCAGTTGCTAGCAAGCCGTTGGCTAGGCAACCGTTGTTAGGCTGCCATTAATTATGCAGTGGTCGGCAAAGCAGTCGGTTGGCAGATATTTATTAGTAGCCTACGGGTTCAACCACGAGTAGCAATATAAGGTATGCGTGCGGGCGTGTGTGTGTGTGTGTGTGTGTGTTCTCGCATAACTGCTCAAGTTCCTACCAGTTGACTGACAGCGGTGACTAAAATAATTTTCTCTCCGTTGCATACATGAACATTATGTACATTTTTCAAATGGCTGCCGTCACGAAAAATTGAAACAGCGGATGCTGATAATAATTCGATCATTTCTTGATTGTTTTATTTTTTAGATTAACAATGTTGCAGTGTTGTTGCAGTGTTCCGCTATGAAACTAAAGAAACTAATCAAACGGTGTAACGAAGTCTACGTCAACCGGTCGTGTGTAATACACAACCCCACTGATTGTTTTCCTTGGGAGTTGTCCGAGACCAGTTGTTGATGAAGTCGTTGGAGAGGATTCCCGCAGAGCACCCCCGACGGAAGTAGACATTTTGTACCCCACCGCCGGCAGAGATGAGGGAGCCGCCGAAAAAAGTGGAGTTTGTGGTGGAAGGTAATTTCCAGTAGCGGTGAGGTTGAAATTCGTTGCGGATTGGTGGTGTTCCGTGAGATTGGTTTTGGGAAACGCTTGATTCGACCTTATCTCCGTAGCTATGGTTGTTGTTGGAGGTTGCTTGATCAGCCGTTGAGGAAGAGTAATTGTTTTTGGCGCTCGTCGTCGCGATGGTCCCGCTATTTGGCAAAGGGGGCCACCCGATCTGGCGATCCATATGTCGTATGCGGTGGGGTTTGAGAGTGTATTCAGCGGCATTGGAGGCGGTTTGTGTCGATTAGATAGTCGGTTGGATTTGCGAAGTATCAGTTGGTTGTATGGTTCCCGTTTCTGTTTCCTCGGTGTCCTTGGGGGTATGGGCTTTTACGCCCTTGTTCGTCCCTTTTCCGAATTGGTTCCATCTGTTTTCTTCCGGTTTTGTTACTTATTTTCATATTTCCTATTGCTCCCCCCCCCCTCCTCCCCGATGCCGAGGGGTGTCTGCCGTTCCGGCTGGGCTTGACGTCCGGTCGACAGGGTCGAGGCTATCGGGGTTTGTGCGAAGTATCGGTTTAGTGTTGGTTCCCGTTTCTGTTCCCTCGGTGTCTTTAGGGGTATGGGTTTTTACGCCCTTGTTCGTCCCTCTTTTCCGAATTGGTTCCATCTGTTTTCTTCCAGTTTCGTTTCTTGTTTTCATGTTTCCTTTCGCTCCCCCCCGATGGTTGAGCTTGACGTCTGGTCAACAGGGCCGAGGCTATCGGGGTTTGTTGCAAATGTTTTCTTCGCACAATTCGCTGTGCTCTTCGTTGGCAGGTTGTGGGGGTAGTCCAGCAGTTCCGATGGGTCCAAGACTTTCGCACCACTGGAGCCCGACATACCTGGCGTGTTTCTTTTTTTTTTTTCGTCAGCAGTGCCTGAAGCCGGACGCCTGGGTCGGTTGGCGTGGTGTATTTAGTTTTTTTCTCGGAAAAGTGGTTCGGAGACTGCCTTTTGGTTGCTGTTTGGAGATTTTCAGTTGTACTTGGTTTTGTGGGCTGTGGCATTGTTATTTAATTTGAGAGTTCAATTGGTGATCTGGATCTCCTTTTGTTGGTTTCTCCGTCGGCTGGTTTTTCATTTTTCTTTTCGGTTGTTTTTTTAACTGCCTGGGGGTGTGGTTTTTTGGGTTCCGGGTCCTGGTGGTATTATTGGTCTCGGTGTGTACTTTTGGTTTGGTTTTGCTATCCTCCGATGATACTGAGAAGTCGGAATCAATTTCTGTTTTTGGCATGATTTCTATGTTGATTCTTTTTCGTTTGCCGGGTTGGACGGGTTGAAGATTGTTTGGTTAATTTCGGTGTCTGTGGGAATTATTTTTTGGTTGGATGGAGTTTTTGGAGATTTAGTCTGTTGAGTTTGCTTGAGGAGTTCTTTTGTGATTTTTAGTGCCTTTTCCTGTTTTTCGATTGTTATAGTGTTTGCTTCTTTTTCTAATTCCAGGTCTTCTACACGTTGTTTCAGCTCTCGTACCGATGTTTGGATCAGCTTTCCGATTTTGGTTTGCATTTCTGCGATGGATATGGAGACGGCAGCAGCGACGGCAATGGCCACGGCTTCTTGAATGTTTAGTGTTTGAGTTTGCTGTTTGGAGATTAGTTGATCGATAAGAAGATCCTTCTCTCTTAGTGCGCCTTCTATTTTTTGTAGTTTGTTGTTCATTTCTATTAAAATTGAATTTGTGCTTTGGCTGGGTACCGGAGAGGAGTTATTGATGACGGTGGGATTTGCAGCCACTTTAGCGTATGAGCTTGAGTTCCGTGATTCTTCGTACTTTCGGCGGGCGTTTGGATATTGCAAATACCATTGCCCAGGGGGCAATTATGGCCACCTCACGACATATACCACAAGGAAAACGTCCGCCTAAACCTACACCGAACACATAATGTAAAACCAGTAACTCACCCAATCGACAATCTTTCCGAAATATTGCACCAACTCAGCACCTAAAAATATAAACAAAAAAAAAACAGGGGATTAGGGTTAACAAGCTTGACTTACCGGATAGGCTAGGGATCGGCTGAAATCTGGATCATGGGGGGCCAACGGCTACAACAGCTATGAAACCCCCCCACCCAGCTTAACGGGGGTACTTTATCACCGAGGAATTTTGCATCACGGGTACCGGCCCGGGGTGTTTTTCACCAGCCAAAACAAACCAAAAGGTTTTCAAACGTCGCTCCCACCATCTTCACCTAGCATCCCGATGACATTCTCAACTTTTTCATCCTCGGCCATATACTCTGCACCACTCCAAGACACCATCCAACGAAAAATCCGACCATGTGCGAATTCCGCTCAACCACAATAAAATTCCTCACCATGAGGCATCTGACAGCAACCCGGAAAACACACACCAACACCGACGACAACGATCGAACTACAACGTCAAAACATTCAGCACGGGTTACCATCTCAGTGGCGCCGTCGCGCGGCCGGATAACAAACCAACAACGAAAAGTCGACTACACGGAGAAAACGGAAAAGCCAAATCTACAAATAGAAACTAGATAACAAATTTGTAAAAAAAACCCACTGGAACACTCAACAACTAGGATAACCAACCAATATCGATAATCAATGTAATTCGAACTGTGATAACGCAAAACAAAGCATTAAACTAGGGAAGATCCCTTCAGGACTCCCTTTTTAAACAGTTTCTTGCGGTGACGAACTAGCCCAGTCACCATAATAAAAACTAAAAAAAAATTCTCTGCGAGTTTAAAAAATAGCGAACTTAAAATGAATTTTTGGTGATCATTTTTGTATCGTGGATATTTCCGAGTACAATCTCTATGTAAATAAACACTCCGACCGAATCATTTTTTTTTCAACGACGGCGATGAGCCACAGCGAAACAATTTAACATTGCAATATGTTTGTAGCCGAACAAAAACCGTCAACTCAAATTGAGCTTGAAAAATTTTCTCAAGTAAAATTTCCTCGAATGTTCAGGTAAACTCTTTTGGAAATTTTTAGATTGATGTTAACCGAAAAACGAGCGGGCACACGACGTGATTGTGCACTTTGCCCTTGTTTTTTTTTTTTTTACCCCGTTATTTATCAGCCGTCGAATAGAACAGACTGGATTTTCAATTCGGCATAAAATTGAATAAAACTTTTGAAATTATTACTCCTTTTTGTGGACACTGTTCGGAAATGAAGTTTAGAACGCCTGAGTGAAATTGAAAATTTTGGTCTACAATTAATGTCATAACCAACAATAGTAGGCGGCCACTAAAATCGGCCCAATGTTGATCTGGTATTATTTTCTCCTATATAATGAAATCGTCAACTTAACGCATGGAGTCAACAAGAAATAGGATAAAAAGTAACGAATTTGAAATCCAAACACCTATTTATCCCTCTCTATACATACATCAACGTTTTATTAAAACAAAGAATCTAATATCACTAACCATACGCTGGTTTCATATTAATTATAGCGCGTGGTTTCACTATTATTGTTCTCTTTTAAATTCAGCAGCTCTACATAGTTCATAACTTATACAAAATATAGCATAGTAGCGAAAACGTACCTTGAAAGGCTGATGCTCTGAAAATAGTTTATCGAAAATCCGGCGAGACAATGATATCCAGCCCCGGTACTTTTGTTCATCTGTGCCTCTGTTTAAGGCAAGCGTTATCGGGGTTGGGTGAATAGGCAGGAACGTCGGCAGCGGCTTTCCACAGACTGTGGTCTTGGCATATTTGCACGCAATGCTAGCAACGTTTCCCGATGAGGGAGTGTGATACAACGAGTTCAAACAATTTAGTTTGCTATGAAACACATTTTTCATAGAATTTGAATTTTATGTCGGTACATAAGAAATACGAACCTTTTAAGCGAGTTTAATCTCGTATCGAAATAATAAAAATGTTATATCGCACACCCTACGAAGCTAATGGGATCGAGGCGAAAGTTAGCTAGACAAAACCCTATTGCACATTGGAGAATGAGCTGAGAATTTATAGTTAAGCTGCAATTAATCGAGCGGTCCTGGCCATGCTTATGTTATGCGGCAGAAGGTTTCCACATCAGAAGCTCTCGATGCAAGTAAAACATCCCAAATATTGCTCTGAATAATGTTGGAATGATTTGTATGGTTTCTACTCATGTATTGTGCGAAAGCCTAGAAAAATATGAATGTTTACTTGTTTTGCTGAAAATCCTATGAAGTGAGTGCATTTTGAAAGTGTTTGTCTAACATTATATTTTCGAAATTCAATCAAAGACTCTAGAAGTATTCAAAAGAATAAACTGTCAATCAGCACGCAAAGTTTAATGGGTATATTTGTTACAGTGTAAACAATTTCTCCATTTTCAAAGTGGAAGTAATGTTTAAAGATCTGGTCATGGATTGTTGCGTCAACGTTTTTGAAAGATTTCTGTTTGACAATTTGTATACAGAGGATCGATGCATATTTCGGAATTCAAGGTTTGATTTGTGTGCTTCTTAATTATGTTTTTCATGCACAAGTAACCTTTCGATTTGGGAGTCATTCAACCACTATAGGAAGCATTGGCAAGAGGAACTTAATACGTCTCCAGAATAAGAAAAAAATACTGGTTCGGAATTAACACGTACGTCCCCGACCCCTCTGAAACAGAAAAATTCAAATTGAAAATTGATGATACTACATCGTTAGCCGTCGGATTTTGATGCGGGTTTTTGCAATAGATCAAAAAATTATCCTTGTTTGTAGATCTGCACTGGTTTTTCCGAAAATGCCTGTAGTTTTGGATTCCAAGGTGGGAGTACTGGGATAAGTACCTAGCAAGGGATGGTGGACAAAATATTTTTGGATACGAAACATGGCATATGGCATAACAAATTTAATGATTTAGCAAAACTGGGTAATCAAAAGACATTTCGAGGATTTATGGCCATAATGGCCACTTAAAGAGGCCTTGCTGGATCCGAGTTCCTCCGTAGATGTGCCAATATTCAAATCTTTCCCATAACCTGGCTTGCGATATATCAAACTTCAGGGTTTTGCAAAACTTGATCTTCGGTGAACATTCTGAGTTTGTCTGACCATACAGGCAACTCAGGGAGGTTTATTAAAATATTTTCCAAAACATGGCTTGCGACATATCAAACTTCATGATTTTGCAAAACTTTGTCCTCGTGGACATTCTGAGGGTATCTGACCACACAGGCCACTTAAGAAGCTCTCCAGAAAAGAGTCCAAATTCAAATATTTTCCAAAACCTGGCTTGCGACATACCAAAATTTATGATTTTGTAAAACTAGATCTTCGGAGGACATTTTAAGGATTCCGGACTACACTGGCCACTTAGGGTGGCCCTGCGGGTTCCTCCGGGAAAGTGGCCATTTTCAAATCTCATTTCCAAAACCTGGTTTGCGACATATCAAACTTCAGGATTTTGTAAAACTTGGTCTTCGGAAGACATTTTGAGGCTGTCTGACCATACTGGCCACTGGTGGCCACGGTGGCCCTGCGGTACCCGGATTCCTTTGGGAAAATGGACTTATTCATATCTCTTCCAAAACCTGGCTTGTGACAAATCAATTTGTCAATTTTGCAAAACTTTGTCTTCAGAGGATATTCTGAGGATTCTTGACTGTACTGGCCTCTTAAGAAGCTCTTGCGGGATCTGAGTCCCTCCGGGAAAGTAGCTATATTCAATTTTTTTCCACATCCTGGCTTGCGACATACCAAACTTTATGATTTTGTCAAACTAGATCTTCGGAGGATATTCTGAGGATTCCTTTCCATACTGGCCATTTAGGAAGACCCTGCGGGTTCCTCCGGAAAAGTATCCCAAATCAAATAATTTCCAAAACCTGGCTTGAGACATATCATACCTCATGATCTCGCAAAACTTTGTCTTCGGAGGACATTCTTTGAATATTTTACCATATATCTAACCAAATGCTTTTCCAGGAAAGTAGTTTATCACACTGCCTATGCTCGTAGGTTATATTGAACAAAGTAGACCTCGCCTCACTTTTCAAATCCATCCGTCCTCTTCGTACTTTTTTTCTAAATTTTGTTACGCTCTGGTGCATTAAAATGTACGTCTCTTTTCCAGCGCGACAGTACCCTTCTGTTAAAACTGGTATAGTTGGGGCATGTACCGCTAGTCGAGACAAGCATAGTTAGAAGAGCTAATATCAACACAAACATTTTGGTTTTGCGGTTGAAACAGGATTTTCGTTTTTATTATGTTGTTTTCGATAGTGTGAATTATTTATGTGCCAAATTTTGAATGACTCGGAATTCTATAATATGAGCATCGCGCACCATATTGATCAAAAGATAAAGTTTTGCAAAATCATGAAATTTGATATGTCGCAAGACAGGTTTTGGAGAAGATTTGAATATGGACTCTTTCCCAGAGGAATTCGGATCCCGCAGAACCTATAAGTGGTCAGTATGGTCAGAAACCGCCAAAATTTCCTCCGAAGTTAAAGTTTTGCAAAATCGTGAAGTTTGATATGTTACAAGCCAGGTTTTGGCAATGATTTGAATATCGCAACTATTCCGGAGGAATTTCGATTCCGGAGGGTCTCGCAAAGTGATGGTCAGAAACACTCAAAACGTCTTTTCATGACCTAGTTTTGAAAAATCGTGAAGTTTGACGTGTCTCAAGCCAGGTCTTGGCAACGATTTGAAAATGGCCACTTTTCCGGAGGAATTTGGATACCGGAGGGTCACCCTTTGTGGCCAGCATGGTCAGACACCTTCAGAATGTCAATCGAAGACCTATTTTTGCAACATAATAAGGTATGATGTGTCGCAAGCCAAGCTTTGGAAAAGATTTGAATATGGCCACTTTTCCGGAGGCACTCGGATCCTACAGGGTCTCTTTTAGTGGCCAGTAAAGGGAGAAATCTTCAAAATTTCTTCTGATGGCCTAGTTTTGCTAAATCATGAAGTTTGATATGCAACATGCCATGTTTCGCATCTAAAAATATTTTTTCCATCATCCCTGGACAGGTACTCACCCCAGTACTCCCACCTTGGAATCCAAAACTACGAACATTTTCTGAATAACCAGTGGAGATCTATAAACGAGGATAATTTTGTGATGTATTGCAAAAATCACATCAAAGTCCAACGGCTAATGATGGATTACCATCAATTTTTAAGTTGAATTTCGGGAGGTCGCGACGTACGTGTTAACTCCTGGCCTAAAGCACGCAATCCAGTATTTTACGAGTACTCATGGCCGCCTCGGTTGAGCTCGGTTTCTGGTAGGGAGCAAGCGATTCGACGTTTGGCTTAGGTCGTTTGACACGAGTTTGACAGCTAATCGATAAGATTTGATCGATTCTCTGTCAAATGGCCTAAGCCAAACGTCAAATAGCTTGCTCCCTAACAGAAACCGAGCTCAACCAAGACGGCCATTAGCACTCGTAAAATGCTGTATTGAAGTTGTCATGTCATTTCTTAACATGAGTTATTTATTTTCAATTTTTTGCTCTATTATGTTGTTTACTACACCGGCTGTAGTGGAGACAGGTCTTAATAACGCAGATAAAATATTTTATTTTTCTCGCTCCTAAAAGAAATATCATTTTAAAATCAAGGCTCGATATTCTGGAAATCTCCGTGCCAACATTTATAACTGACATTATTCACTTTCACTTTGTTCTAAATACTATATAAAAAACTAGTTTGAGCGTATTACTACTGACATAATTGTTTTGTTTTTTTAGATTCCATGTTTCATTGCCTGCGGCTTCGACAAAAATGGCCACGGATCTGGATAACGAAGAAACCATGTTGATTTCCTTCCTCCAAAAAACAAAATTTCAGTTGGATAGACATAGACAATAGACAATGCAATAGACTCAGGATTGTGGCAAACCCTGTATTCAAAGCGGGCCAATACGTCCGTGACTTTTTTTAATTTTCCGCCTCTTAGCTGAAAGGAAAACACTGCTATTGTCAACAACTTTCAGTTACCTCCTGTCAAAATTTAAACATGCTGCTTCAATTTGTTTGTGTTGCCATTGACAGCAGACTACCGTGTATTTTAAGAAGAAAGTGACAGAAGTGAATTTCATGTGTAAATTAATTATTTTTTTGCGAAGAGTAACCATCACTCAAACTAAGACTAAGCTTGATCAATCGAATGGGAACTCTACACCATTGATTTCGAAATGGTTTACTGACTTTCGTTGTGTCCGTACAAGCACGGAAGCTGCTGAACGTTCTGTACGCCCTGCTGAGGTCTCTACATCCGAAACAATTGCGAATTGTGTGGTGGCGAATCGGAGATTGCAAGTGAATGAGATTTTGAAAGCAACAGGCATCTCACATGAATCAATGGTTTCTATTTTTTACAGTTATGAGAAAGCTTTCCGCAATATGAGTGACGCTTTGCTGACATTCAACCACAAATGCATCCGTGTGACTTCCTCGCAGTAGTGTTTGATGTTGTTCAATGGAAATATGGACGAACTTGTGTACCGTTTCGTAACCGTGGACGCAACGTGAATCCACCACAACCCACCAGAGACCAAGCAGTAGTCAGTACAGTGGGTTTCTTGCGGTGAATCGGCGCCAAAGAAGCCCAAAAAGTCTGCCAGATCTTAAGTCATGGCAAGCGTCTTATGTTTGTTTGATGTACGCGTATAAAGTTCTACAGCCCATAAACAAATCTCGAGTACTTTTTCAAACAGACGTATCTGATTTTGTAAACAAAGAGGGGAAGTAAGATTCAAACGTAAATTTCTCAAAACTCTCAGTACCCTCACGGAAAGTAGCATCACCATCATGTGAAGGAAATGTTATTCCTTGTGTTGGTGGCCATAGTTTGCGTAAAAGTGCTAAGGGTTTCATGAATTTTACGTTTGCATTTTACTTCCCCTCTTTGTTTACAAAATCAGATACGTCTGTTTGAAAAAGTACTCGAGAAATGCAATAAGGCGGACTTGTTGACAGAGGCCTAGTTTATCAATGAGACTTTTTTGATTCGAAATTGTTCTCCAATAGCTACTGATGGCGCTATCTAATGGAAAACGGTGGTTTCCTATTTGCACCCCTGATATTTTTTTGTAAACCATTTCTAAAACGTAAAAATGACTGGCCTTCCAAATCTTGGTAATTACCCAGTGTAGCTCCCTTGCTAGTGCTTCACCACCGTATTTTAATAGCTCTCATGGGAGATGGTCTACAACCGCAGGTTTGTTTTTTTCTTCAACCGATCAATTGTCTCCGCTACATCCTGAAGTTGTTCTATGTTCTTCTTGTTATTGCGGAATTCCGTGATTTTCCGGGGAATTTTTAAAGTGTACGACCGTAGAATCTATTCCCTCTAGCGGACCAGCAGGCTGAACTAAGGGTTCTATAACGTATTAGAACGACGTGAAGTGAAATTATATACTGTCGAAATTAGTGCACAGAAGACTCAAACAGTTCAGTTAACGACCTAAGCAGTACATACCCTCCCTCCCTTCTCAACCCTAGCATACTGGGGAAAAAGGGGGCCGTACAGTTTCGCGCGATTTTGAAGATCGGTTTCCTTTTTTAATTGGGCCAGATAAGCCAAAAGACCGAACTTAATTCGCAACAAAGAAAAGCATAAAGGCGCCCATAGTGGTTGAGAAAGTGCTGTGATCGCTGGACTGGTGAACAATAGAGACAATAGCAGTGAATACCTCCTGCAAAAAGAGATTAAATTCTAAAGGGTGAACGCATGGTGGTGGTTTCGGGTGGGGGCTATATTTACTGTCTTCTCGAAACATGAGATACTTACCCATCCTGGCCGTGGTCTCCATTGATGAGAAGTGACTGGGCCGGAAAAATCTTGGATCTTGGATAAGGGACACGAAGGAAGAGAGGGAGAACGGCAACCATCATCGACGGTAGTCACACTTTAACTCTCTTACCGGAATACATGGACCCTCTAGGCCGTTATGGGAACTAATTATCCACCATATAACCGGAATAGATATCAAAAAAATAGAAACGGACCTACCCAAAAACCCACTGCTCATAAGAAAGTCGATAGAAAAGTTCGCCTGAAAAATTGACAGCGCTTTTTCCAAATGCGACGGCGAATCGTATGCAGTAAAACACGGAGTAAAACACAAGCCGATAAACTGCTTACCATGACAAAATTTAACCATAAAACCGCGGCCAAGGTAGTTCTTAGGTTATCCAACTAGAAACACGACCGTTATTATTTGCTGACGACAGCCAGGATGACCAATGAGGAAATCACGGAAATGTTGCAGTACCAGAACGTCAAAAAATTCCGACGTATCATACGACTAGAAGTTACCGATTACATAAACACGCTCACTATCATCCTAAACGTGCAATAAACAACTTATCCCGAATTCATGGATTTCGGATACATCAGGTGCTGTACACGCCCTACTACCTGTCCCTCATGTAGTGCTTCAACTGCTGGGCCTTCGGGCATACGAAACTAAGATGTCGTTCCACAACCGGTTACTGCGGAACCTGTTCCGGAGATCATCTCCGCGCCGAAAAAGAAAAATGCACAGAACCGGATATCTGAAGGAAGTGCAACGTCAGCAAGCAAAGTCTTGCCTCCGTTCATGACCGTTCTACCGAAAAAAGAACGACATCAAGCACACTTTGGCGGACAAAGAACTTCAGTATCGAAACGCCCGCCGAATGTATGAGGACTCACACGGACAACTTTCATACGCAAAAGCTGCTGCAACTCCCATCGTCATCAACAACCTTACCCCGGTACTCGACCCAAACATGAGTTCGGTTTTAATAGAAATGAATAATCAGCTACAAAAAATGGAAAATTCACGTAAAGAAACTGACTCCCTGTTCGCATAATTGATCGCCAATCACCAGACACAAATACAAAACGTCCACGAGGCCGTCGCCTCAGCCACCGTCTTCCAATCCATAACCGAAATGCAGGTTAATATCGGGAAACTGATCCAAACTTCAATTCTGGATCTGAAACAGCGTGTACGGGACCAAGAAGAAGAGAACAAAAAAGAATGAAAAAACAATCCGGGAGCAAGAACAGGCGCTCCAAATTACTAGAGATCTACTTGAACAAGCACAACAATCCAACACTGCAGTAACACCCACTAAACAAAAAACAGTCCTCATTATCATCGAACAATTCAAATCAACTCCAGTCCAATTGAACCCGAAAAACGCAAATGAACCAACAGTCCCAACTCAGAAATCGACATCGATTCCGACTTCCTGCTCTTCTCGGAAGAAACTAGTCCGAACGATTCGCCCCATCCAAAGTGGAATCATGAGGACACCCCGAGACCGAAAATCCTACCTGACCCAGAAACTCCCAAAAACACGACCGGTAAGCAAAGTAAGCATCCTTGTCAATAACCTAAAACAACACCAACAGCACGACAAATCTCCCAATGAAACCCCGAAACCAGAACGAATAACAATCAAGGGAAACGATGAAAGTTTGGCATTGCCCGGAAAATGATGCTTACAGAGCCCGACTATTGGATTCACGGCCAGCCGTTTCAACTCAGTTTTGAGTTGTTTTTGACTCACTTTCGTCAAAAGTGGAAAACATCGACTCAAATCAGATGGATGTTTTTGATTTGTCGACTTGTCAATGCCAGTAACATTTACTCAAATTTGAGTGACTCCACTTTTGACGAAAGTGAGTCAAAAACGACTCAAAACTGAGTTGAAATGGCTGGCAGTGTACCCTAGTGGCCCGAGTTAGACAACCCTTCCGCGAGGTCAGAGATGTTTTGGGAATGCGTGATCTTCCCTACATGCAAGCGATTTACGAGTTCCTTTGTTTGTTTAATGTAAGAGTGTAAGGTCATCATCCCCTTCCTCCCAATCAAGTAAATTCCCTGCCATTGTGTCCCAGTTATATTATCCTTTTGTTTCCGTGCTACTTGTACCTGCCCAGCAAGCTGTGGTCGCCCATCTGCTGCTTAATTCCTGAAAGAGACTACAGGTACCGAGGATTTGGAAGATGCGGCAACCATGAGCAGCAATTAAATAGGTTGCCTGTCTAGCCACATCCAAATGATAATGTTACCCATTAACCTCGAGCTAGCCACGAGTAATTGGCACCCCACTTATACTGAAATCTAAAAACTAAACAATGTTAATTACAATATTGAATATCGGTTCAGCAAAGTGTTACACATGCCTGAGCCTAACAAATAAACGAACTGACTATTAATAAAAAAAAACGGAAACGACGAGCCAGCTGGTGGCAGAAAAAACCCGAAAGAGATCGAAGTCTCCTATCTAATCGCCGTCGAACCAGAAGCTATACCCCAACCGGATTCTTTGGACCAACCCCGGCATTACATGCTGAGACATGCTGACGAAGAAAGAAGAAGTGCACCCGGTATGCTGGGTGAAGACCATTCAGAAGAGTACGAAGAAAGATCCCGCGATAGCCCCTGTTAGCGCTATCCCTATCGACCGGACGTCAAGGTCGACCGGAACGGCAGACACCCCTCGGCATCGGGGGAAAGTGGCCAAGAAATTGAAAAATGGGACGGACAGGAAACTCGTTTCTCATCCCCCAAATGACAAAAAAAATGGACCAAAACACTCGGAAACAAAGCGGAATACAGGGACGGACAAGCGAGTAAAACCCCATACTCCTAAGAACACCGTGGAAGCACCGACAGAAAAAAGAAAACGACAAGGAAACGCTACAATTGCACCAAACACACTATCCAACACGTCAGCATATGACTCGTGGGTCGCCGGGTCCGGGGGCGCTCCTCCTCCGGTAGCCAGACCATGGCATCGGCGGACACCACCAACAACGATACCTTCTCAATGGTTTCCGTTAGGGTTATTAACATCCAATACTGTCAGCAGGATACGGTCGAGCCCAACACCGCCAAGCTTTGACCCTTTTGGTCCAAGTCAAACAGTAAATATTTACGACCTCTCTCTTCTCGAGGATAGTCCTATTCCGCAAACTCCGCAAAATCCCATTTTACTGGAAGCTGCTCCATCTCTGCCGACAGCGGGGTCCTCACCGTTTGTTCTGTCGGTGGAGCTACGCTAGGGTCCGCTTCTGATGAAACGAATTTGGTCAACACCGGTCAGAATCGGATGAGTGTTCTCCAGCAATCGGCGAAAATGCACTTCCATGTCTGCACTACATGATCGTAATCTCCACTCAAACAACGAATAAACATTCGATCAACTGACTACACAAAAGCAAACAGACGGACTCCCTCCCTGTTCTCGGGAAGGCGGCATCAGGAGTCCCGTTCAAAATATCACGGTGGCACTTCCCTCCCCCAAGGAATAACTCCATTCACAGCCACTCAATCGGAATCTTGAAACGACAGGAACAACAAACAACAAGAAGCGCACACTAATTACCTCGTAGACAAACAGCAGAGTTACTCCACAGCAACAGCGATTGTAAACCTAAAAAAAAAAAGAACAAATACAATTTGGGGGTAGGGTTAACGGGATACTCACCAGTTGGGCTAAGGATTGGCTGGAATCCGGTTCATGGGGGACCAGCGACTACCAAACCTATGGAATCCCCACACCCAACTTAGCGGGGGTACTAAATCTCCGGGGAATTTTGCGTCTCGGGTACCAGCCCCAGGGTGTTTTCCGCCGGCTTAACAAGCAATGAAAATCATCGATCTCCCACCATCGTCGCCAAAAATTTCCGCAAGCCGGCCCAAACTTTTCCAGCCAGGGTATCACCGCCGTTGTCCGTTCAACTCGGTATCACTGATGTAGAAGGAGATGTTCGCTCATCACCATGAGGCACCAAGAGTGAACATTAATGTTTTTGGCTAGAATGAAAGATATGAAGAGAAAGTTTTGATAGTTCCGTCAGTGTGCGGCAGGCTTGGAAATATAACAGATGTTTTAGGAAATTGAGCGAAAAGGGCATGTGTACAGTGGTACTCGAACCAACGACATTTTTGCCTAACATCCCACTGCGGGGTAGGTCGAAGCACGGACTAAGTCCGCCACTTCAACAGGCAAAAATGTCCGGTTGGAAGACGCTCATGTACCACTGTGGCTTGTATAGTTATTCTAGCGATCTATTGTGTGCACTCTGTTTACTGATGCGCACATGGGAGAGGAACTCTCTCCTTTTTTGGGTTTGTTTTGATTCACTAAAGTTTTTCTCGTCGTCTCCCTCCAACGTAGAGACCTCGGAGAGAAACACCGTGAAGCGATGCGATACTGGTCCCCACCACATGTTATATTTCCAAGCCTGCCGCACACTGACGGAACTATCAAAACTTTCTCTTCATATCTTTCATTCTAGCCAAAAACATTGTTGTTCACTCTTGGTGCCTCATGGTGATGAGCGAACATCTCCTTCTACATCATAATCGTTACTCCTCGCACGGAGAATATATAACATAACAATGAATGTCAGTATCACTACCAAACAGCATCACGAGACATCCACACCGAAGCGTCCACACTCAGCTTGGCCTCTTTTGATAACAGTTCCAGCACAATTGTATTATTCTCTCTCGACCGGGTCGTCTCCACTATCATACGATCCAAGCTGGATTCGCCGGCAAAATTGCGACACCATTGGTCCGCATAAAAAAAAATCATCCGCAGGTTCCGCTAACTCTTGAACAGGAAACTGGTCTTCCGGTTCGCAGCAGCACGATCCGTCTACGTCGCAGCCCATTTTTGCTGCATTCTTCTCCTTTACTAACTGCTTACATTCGCCATCAAACCAGTCATTTTTTCGATTCAGTGCAGAAGTACAGAGTGCCGCAGTGCTACCAATGACGGTTTGAATATCTCTTCAGCCATCCTCTAGAGTAGCTGCGCCAAGCTTGCGTGAATTCCTGGGCAACTCCGGTTTCCCGTCGTAGCTTAATGTTTGGTCGTGATGTCTGAATTCAACGGGTGTTATACCCAGTTGAGAGTTTTGAGCGCATAGCTAATGCAACTAGGTAGTGGTCCGAGTCTCTATTCGTTCTGCAGTATGTGTGAATGTTGATGATATTGATGAAGAATTTCACGTCGATTAGAACATGGTCGATTTGATTATCTGTTCGTTGGTAAGGTGATCTCTAAGTGGCTTTGTGGATGTCTTTACGGTGAAAGTAGGTACTTTGAACTATTAAACCACGCGAGCCCGCAAAGTTCACGCATCGTTAGCCGTTATCGATCGATGTGGAATGCAGACTGTTCGTCAGATTACCCGGGTACCCACCAAATGGAAAAGATTGTAACTCTTGCAAACTATTTCCATTCCATTGGGGGCTATATTCCGACTTGTCAACGGAACGGCCATTCTGTAACAGGTTCCCCTCATAGCTTAGAGCGGCCATGAACATTTGCAGAAGAAAACCCTTGCAATATGGGTTCCAAAATTCACGAAATTTCTCCAGTAGGATATTTCTCAACGTTTTGTGGCCATTTGATGATTGGTCCTCGGACCGGTCATTCCGAAACATGTTTCCGTAGGGCTTCGAATGACCAAGAACATTTTCAGAAGCAAAACCCTGCCAATATGGATATCGAAATTCATGAGATTCCTCAGGATTGGATCGAGCGCTAAGTGCTAAGCGCATAAGTGCGTTGCAGTCACTGGGGAGTACTTTGAAGGGGACAATATTTATGTATTCCGCATTTCTCTAATGACAAGGCTGCAATGAATACAAAAAAAGATGACTTATTTTTATGTTTTAATTCCACCCTGATACTCGCTCAGCATATTTATTTGTTTTATTGCTTATTTGTTTTCTACGCGTTCGTATTGGATTTTGAGAGATATAAGGTTTCCGCGCCGTTTCACGAATACATCAGTCTCTACCAAAACAGGTAGACAGAATAAGTATCTCAAACATCAACAAATAAATAAAATTAATTAAATAAATAGCTAAAACTATCACAATTAGAGTTTGAGTCTACACAGAAAAAAATAATGAATTTAAACAGGCGCGTAAAATTTCCCCTCTTTTAATTTCAAGCCAAAGGAAGCATAAACAACAAAATTGTTTGCAATCTTTCGTGCGCCATACAACAATGTTGGGAATCTTTCATACAACAGAATAGATTCAGGCGTGCATGAATAGTACATTTTTTTTTCAAACTGTGTAGTTTTCTAAATCTGAATCCAAGATGTCAGATCCATTTCTTAAACACTGTTGACGAATACCACATCTTTGTTTTCTAATTATGCATATACCTACGAGAACGAATCAATAATGATCCAAGGTACTTTAAATCTTCTTCTTTTTTTAACTTTTCAAGCTTATCGCTTTCACAATTAACGTATTGCTTGCTTTCAACTTAGTCTTCTTAATGTACTTCCACAATTATTTATTGAGAGTTTCCGATGCCAGGTACTATTTTTGCATTAGTATGATTGTGTGGTAAGTACAATCATACCCTATGCCCAGGGAGTTGAGAAATTTTCCTTAACGAAAAATTCCTAGATCAGACCGGAAATCGAACCCAGACGCCTCCAGAATAGTTGTTAAAAATAAAAATATAGAACTTTTATAGTCATCATTGTAAAAAACATTTAAAATTCATTTTTTTCTCATGGTTGCCATATATTGTTTAAGTTTTATGGCTCATAATGGATGCGCAAGTTTGTCTTCAATCGCAACAAAACAGCAGTCGGCACACATGTAATTTTCAGTTCATATTATAATATACCTTCACTATATATATTATCTGATATGTCATTGTTTATTCATTACCATTCATCTTTACCATCATCACCACCATTTTTATCGTTACTTGTGTTTTCGTGATTGACATATTAACATTAAAATAATTTAATAATTTTTAGCTAATAGTTTATATATACTTTGAATTATTATGTCTTATCTGTCCAATTATTTTTTTGATCCTTTCTTCTCCTCTAATGATTTAGAAGTATCTAGTGCCTTGCATACAAGAAGCTGCAAAGGAATCTGTGGCAGGCTTTTGCACTTATTACTGAGAGTATTTTTCATTTCCGGTTTGCGAATGGACATTTACCCAAATCTGAGCTGATCTGATTTGTGCAGCGCTGTGTGTCATTTGAATAGTTTCTTATTTTAACAGTTCAATTTTCGTCAACTGTGTCATAACTCACAATATCATTGCAGATAATTTGAACATTACTTATTGTTTTTGTTTATCCATTCGTCTTTAACTTACTTTCAATCAATTCCCTGTTTCAGGAGCAACTTCTAACTCATGAACAATAACTATTAGGCAGCAAAAATAAAAATGGATTGCTGTTATAAAATCAACATCAACAAGCAAATAGTGAATATGGCAAGAGTAAATTAAAATGTATAAATGTTAGTTCTGTGAAATTTCAATAGACTTAACAATCTTTTTCAGGATATTTCAAATCAAGATGTTGGTTAATAGCTGCTATTGCTGAAAACGAATGAAAACGTGCAACAATTTACAACATTTCTTGCATTTCAGTATCAATCGACGAATGAAGATCATATATAATAGATATGAATGGTTGTAGTATTTTTCATTTACATGAATATATACAATATTAAATAAATAATTCATGGGAATGGGAAGGACCATCAGGGCACCCGATTGAAGCACTCTGGATGGGGAGAGTGGAAATGCCAACTCCCCATTGCTAACAGTTTGTGAATAGAGGGCGGGCTCTTCTCCCCGCCCATTGGGGCATCCTCCTGTTAGATGGCTTGCTTTTTTGACCAATTGTTCAATCTTGTTGTTGGAAGGAGATTCTTTATATCCCTGTGGATACGTATAAG
The DNA here is from genome assembly GCA_034211315.2 of Aedes japonicus. NCBI lineage: Eukaryota > Metazoa > Arthropoda > Insecta > Diptera > Culicidae > Aedes > Aedes japonicus. The sequence goes on along the minus strand of JASCZW010004253.1, from coordinate 291,382 downwards.
TGATGTTGCCTATCGATCCACCCAACCCCTTTTTGGCACTTCATACAATGGCATGATTAGGAGAATCAGTGGTTATTAAAGCTTGATCAAGTCTAACAGCGAGGAGAGCTCACTGCTGTCGGACTTAGTTTCCGTGCTACAATGGGTGGAAGTAATTATCATACAACAGTTTGTACAACCCCGTAAGGCACTGTCCAATTAAATTGATCCTATCCAATAGTGCGAAACAACGGTCAACATTCGTTGGATAACGTGAAACATATTGAATGTTCCGATGATAATGACATCTTTGTTGGATAGAATGTCACACAAAAAATATCATTACTGCCGACTGTTATGACACAATAATAGACATGCTGAATGAAATCATCGATAACAAGCCGCCTTGTTAATAAGGCGAAATCGATGACAAAGCACAATATTTGACCATCAACAGACGAAGTTCCAATGGCTTCATCATTCAATGGGAAATTAATTCCGAGAAATTCTCCACACACGTTCCAAATTTTTACACATAAAGAAAAAGATAAATCCTTTTCCTGACAGGAGGCCTGAAGTATACACCCATTCTGGCACCGAGATTTTTTCATCATTGCCATCTTGTATGGAAATGTTGTCATCGTCGGGAAAAGGCAACGAAAGCCAGAAGCAAAATGATATCGAAAAGGCCATTCGATACAATGATTTGTTCGATTTCCTCAAACGTTATCCTTTTGCTAGCCTAGCTCCAGTCCTCAAAAATTGTCATCCCACCAGTGCAAAATCCTTCCTTACGGGCATTTCCCGTGCGGAACTAGTCGATTTATCCCTCTATCCCACTTCCATATGCTTTCACCTCGAAGACATGACAGGCCATACTGGACAAGTGGACTCAATCCGGGGAGATAGATAGGAAGGTTCACTGCTCTTTCCCTTCGGGCCATCTTTTGTTTGTTTATGATTGTCATAACCAATAAAATATACCTTTTTTCATTTCCCAACCCGTACGGATCTGTGAACGGAACAGCATCATCGCTGCAAATGGAGACAACTTTGTATTCATACTCACTTTTTCGAAGGTTGTTTCGCAAAGAAATAAGCCTATCAGGAAAAAATCAAAAACAAACAGGTCAACATTTCGTTCGTCTTGCCGCCGTGGGACTCCATTTCAGTCAATCGGATTAAATTGAAGTGTTTTGCGCGCAAACCATATGAGATTTTCCCCGGATCAAAAACAAAACAACACCTTCGTGACGCGTTTGTGTAAGCCCTTGAGCGTTAGAGTTTTGATTCTGGCCTGACATTTATGAAAACAAAAACAAACAGATTTTACCAACTCCAAAATAATGGCACTCAAGCTTTGCTCCGAATTTATATCTTCAATCTGAAGAACTGTAGGTTGCATCATAAACATGTATTATACTTAATCGGATTGAGCAATTATGTGTAGAGTTGCCGATCTTATTTCAGTTCTACTAAGAGCAATCTGTAAAATTTTATGTTCAGCTAGTTTTGATGCTTGTTCTACACGGAAAAAATCCGTGCCCGGATCCGTGAACTGCAGTCATGAATTCTAGAACAAGCAAAAATACACCGTGAACTGAATCACGTAATCATGAACTAAATCACGTTTTTAGGTAAAAATCCTGAAAATGTGAACTAGTTCACGGTCCGTTTTCATTTTCGTGAACGCTTTTGTTTCTGTGTAGTCTGTTACAACTCTATTAGATTATCTTCGTTCTATTGGTGGCGGTTGTAAAAGTGGACTTCTTTTGTTTTATGCGCTCTACTTACAGGCATTGGCAAAAAAGTGCCTCATTCGTTATTATTTCAAATTTATTTATAAACAAGGTCATATAGCAAATTAAAGCATTATAAAAAGGTTTTCAATCTTGTTTAGATGCAACATTGGCTTAAGTAATGTTGACTATTCCCGGTAAAAAAAAATTGAAATGATTTTTATGATGTAGAAGGAGATGTTCGCTCATCACCATGAGGCACCAAGAGTGAACAACAATGTTTTTGGCTAGAATGAAAGATGTGAAGAGAAAGTGTTGAAAGGTCCGTCAGAGTGCGGCAGGTAGGAAAATTAACAGATGTTTTTGAAAATTGAGCGAAAGGGCATGTATCCTCGCCCTTTCGAACCATGGACGTCAATCTTTGCCTAACATCCCACTGCGGGGTAGGTTGTAGCGACGGAACAAGTTCGCCACTTCAACAGGCAAAAATTGACGCATGGAAAGACGCTCATGTACCACTGTGGCTTGTATAGTTTATTCTTAGCGATCTATTGTGTGCACTCTGTTTACTGATGCGCACATGGGAGAGGAACTCTCTACTTTTCTGGGTTTGTTTTGATTCGCAACGACTGACGATCACTAAAGTTTTTTCTCGTCGTCTCCAACGTAGAGACCTCGGAGAGAAACATCGGGGTATAAAAAGGGTATAAAAACTCCTTCGAAGTTGGCAACTTACCATTTGAAGCTCAAGTATGATCAAACAAGGAGTATATGAAAATTGATAACAACAACAAATGCAGGGTGGTCATACAATCTTAACTTAAAAATTCCAGCATTTTTCCAAATTTTTCCGACTGGGAAAATATTTATTAAATTATTAGATATTTTTGTAGTTTTTGAGTATATTGTTAAATCTGCAATTATCCGCTTCCTGGAATCTTGCTATGACGTGGCGGTTACTCACCCACCGATTACCTGTCGATGTGCCAAATTTTAGTAAACAAACTGCTCAGAATTATCTCAAATTGATCAAATATCACAAAATATTGTGATTTCTTGAACGAATTGGAAAGCATTGGGTATAGGACCAATTCTCCCCCGGTTGGTACTACATTAATGAGCTTAGGTACCAAATAGAATACCAATAGAATCTATATAATTTTCTAACGCTACGATAGCCCACCAATCGGAGGGGCGGCCCAGGTCGTCTTAACGTTTGCATTAAAAAAATGGCCAAAAATTGCAGATTTTTCATGGGTTTACCTTCACTCGCATTGACGAAACTACCCATGCAGCATCAATCATAGTAACCCATGAGTCAGCAGACAAAATTTGACAGCTCTATCAGCTGAACTCTAACCGTGATGGCAAAAACAGTGAAGCAACTCCGTTCAGAAGTTTGCGCGTTCAAAGAACGGCAACCCGTCGCGTCGAAAACGGACATCGTGTTGCACTTTGTGGACGCATCTTGTGATGTGATGTGTTCCGGCATCTACAATATCTTGGCACTATTAGACAATTATCAGAGCATCGAAAGAAAGCCCGGTTCCGGACGGCCGACGACCCTAAGCGACAAGAAGCTCCAAAGGATGCTACATTACTGCGTGCGCTTGGCCGGGAGGTCGGTTCATCCGGCCAAACAGTGAAAAAGTACCTGGCAATCATGAACAGACATGTCAGGAAGTGGAAGTCGCGTCTACTGGTTTTGGTGCTGCAGGCAATTACCCAGCGGCAACGGCTGAATAAGATGGTCAACCCGAAAAATTCAGAAGGGCGGCCCAGGTCGTCTTAACGTTTGCATTAAAAAAATGGCCAAAAATCGCAGATTTTTCATGGGTTTACCTTCCCGGAAAATCGCGACGTTGCGGTGGTGATGGACGACGAGACCTATCTCCCCTTGGATGGCAACGACTGGCAGGGCACTTCGTATTTTACTTCCCCCACGTAGGAAGTGAGCTCCGAGGTGAAGTTCATTTCACATACCAAGGTTCCCCAAGATGGTGCTGCTGTGGCTGACAATTAGCGAGAAGGGGATGTCAAAGCCACTCTTCTTCGCTCCGGACAGGCCGAGAACGGAGAAATTTATTGTACGAAATGCCTGCCGGAAGTTGCGTCGTTCATCAAGAATTACCATAAGGGCGAAGACGCGGGGTTATGGCTGGATCTGGCGTCGGCCCACTACTCAAAGCGATCGTTGGAGGAGATCGAATATCAATGTACTACCCAAGTCGCCAAACCGCCCAACGTCCCCAGCTGCGTCCCATCGAAAATTTCTGGGCCAACTTAAGGCGTAAGATTTACTCCAACAATTTTGTCGTGAAATTTGAGGAGGAATTGATAAATAAAACAAAGAAAGAACTCAAAAACATGCATACAATGATGTTTTCGACCGCCATGGCAAGTGTTCCGGTTAACTGCCGGAAGGTCGCTCGCAAGAGCGTAGATTTTTTTGCAAGAAAGCTTATATAATTTCAAAAGCAATTATATGTCTTAGCTTTTTTTTATAACCGTATGAAAAAAAGTCCATTTATTTTTAATGCAAACGTTATCTGAACTTGAAGAATATCCAAAGATGTCACTGCTCTGAATAAAACGTACATATCACCTACACAGGCAGAAAAAGCTATCACAAAAATTTACGAATTTACGGGGATTAGGCCATGCCGGACTATTCGGGGTGCGGTGCAACTGGCTATCGATCTTCTGTTGCTTATTGAAGCGGCCCCATGCATTTGACGGATGCTGCTAGTTAGGGAACGTCCATTAATTACGTCACGCAAAAATTGACTTTTTTTAAACCCCCCCTTCCCCCCTTGTCACGTTTTTTGTATGGATAGTCACGTTTTCCGCTTACTGCGTGACATAATTAATGGACCTCTCCTTACAAACTTTCAGCGTATCGTTCACCAAAATGAACCCTGCTGCTTGCCTTTTCCCAGTTATCCAATACCCCAGTGGGTTCTCTTGGAAGTGCAAAGGTTTTCTCGGCTTCCTTCAAAGTGAATGTTATGGAAACATGTTCCTTCCCATTCTCTGCTTGATCTGCATTTGGGCACGGCCGTCGCCGGGATTACTTCATTATGGGTCACCATTTTTTGCACATTGAGGATGTATGTTAGTCCCAAACATAATCTGTTGATACAGCTGATCTGGCAATAACGGTGTAGCATCCGTTGGCGGTCAATCATGATCATGCTTATGCTCAAATTGTTCAATCTGAAATTATGACTTATTTTATGACAAATTACAGAAATGACAGACATCAGCCGTAAATCAGGCTTCATGTTCTCTGCTTTGGTCTCTCATTTAACAAACAAGAACAAACATCGCTGTATATAAGTAATTGATCTGTCAAGTCTCTAGAAGCATAAAAAGCGATATAAAATAGTGAAGCATGCGTGGTTTTTGGGTGAAAAATAATTCACGTGCGTTGCGTGCAAATTGTAACAATGATTTCGTGATGTCAACGTCGTTGACAGTTCGAAATGAAATTTTAAAAATGACAGCAATGTTACCACCGTAACACCACCACCTGGTGGAACCCGTGTACCTTAAAAAAAAGAAAAAAATAGTGTAAGAAACTTTCAAACTTATTGTTTGCACTAATATTTACAGTAATGCATACAATAGCGATGCTGCATTCAAAAGGATCACCTTAGGAGCCAATGAAGTAAAATAAAAACAAAAGTAAGTCATGTGCGAAACCTCACCTGTCACAGCCGTGTAGCCAGATTTTCTAAACGGTACATTTTTTAACAGGCTGAACAAAGCCAGCAGAAAATTATCCACATGCAAATCTGGTTGTCTTAGCGCCTTCTTGAAAGGATTGTGTACGACGTGCAAGCCACATCTAACGATGTTGAGGACTTCGCAGATCCGTGATTTCCCCAGTCAATTCTTTGAACGCCTTCCAGTTGACACCCGGGCCATCCATAGAGCACTGAGCTATCTTCTTCAGCAATGCTGGATTTGCAGAACAACACTGATTCATTCCGTTAATGACATTGTTGGACAGAGTACATGACAAAAACGCTACTAAAATCATTTGAAAAAGGTGTGATTATGGTGAACATCTCAAGTAACAATTTTAGTGTTATTCCAGCCGTATAGCACTCCTCAAGGCTTTGTTGATAAAACTACATTCAAAACTGTTTTGTCCACCAACACATCCTCTATGCATCAATAAAACCAAAATGTGTACAAAGTGGCCCCCTCTATAGACGGTTGTGAAAACAAATTAATGAAACCTTTACATGACCATAAAGATTTTGAAAATGTCATAGTGAAAGATGTTATGACCACTTGAGAACCTTCATAAAACCTATTGGCTGCCATCAAACCACCTAGGGCTAAATGGCCACAGCGGTCAAATTTCAATGTGATATCATGGTTGGTTTTTGTTGTTCTGCTTTGTTCGATTCTCTGCTGTTTCGATTCATTTAACAAAGTAAATAATTTCTAACAAAAAAGTTCTAGTTTTGCGGAAAATTTTGTTTGATGGCAGCATATCCAAAACAAATCTAGTTTTAATTTTATGGTGAATATTGGCACGATGTGTGTGTGTGTGTGTGTGTGTGTGTGTGTGTGTGTGTGTGTGTGTGTGTGTGTGTGTGTGTGTGTGTGTGTGTGTGTGTGTGTGTGTGTGTGTGTGTGTGTGTGTGTGTGTGTGTGTGTGTGTGTGTGTGTGTGTGCGTGTGTGTGTGTGTAATCTAACACTCATTGACCGGCAATGGTATTATGGAAGAAATCTGTTTACAATAATCCCTCAAGTGATCATTCGAAGCAGCTTTAATCCGAGAGCTAGAAATTGCTAGCTCTACTGCTGATCCAGCAACCTATTTCAGAATGTCGGGAGAGTCATATTCCGAGCCCTCATACTTTCACATACAATGAGCCCCGCATGTAAAACATTACCGATATCATTTGGATAAGGGCACTGCAACACACTTCCAGATTTGGAAATGTTTAATTTCCAAACCAGATACGTATATGATATTATTTAAAAATAAGGTTATTGTTATATAGTTATAGTAAGAAACATCTCACTCATGGCCCCTCCCTTATTACACTCGCATTCGTAAACATGAAAATTCTCGATGTTGATTCTTAATTAGCTTCATGCACTCGTGACAAAATAAGCGTTACCAAACCGCCCGTTAGATATGCAACCTCCACAACTACATGGTAAACGCATCTGAAATTATGTGGCAGCCATTTACGCACGCATGCGAATTGTCTTCGTTTGCTGCTTATGACAAGCAAATGGCCGTTTTCTACATGCACTGGTCTTCTTTTTTTTCACTCCACACTGCCAATATCAAATCCCCGCTATGAGGCGACTCTATAACGAACATCAAAACTACAAATCATTTATGTCCGGATGTCACAATACTACCACTAATAAACAAAACTAGACTGATGTAACTCTTCTTCCAAATGCGGGGGCGAAGCACGAAAAACCATAAAAATTTGGAATTATTACCGACACTCACACATTTCTGGAGGGCATCGATTGTATTCACTACGTCTTTCCCAAAGCACGCCTATATTTAATGATTTCACAGTTAGTTAGAGTTAAATTACAAATTAGTGTATGATTTGTGTTCGCGAAATCGACGCAGCAAAAACAAAACACGTCAGTTTAGAAACACGGCTTGCTGCGATCTGGTGAATATTGGCTCGATATGAGCCGAAAATAAATGCACCTTGGAGATTATGCGAGTTTACATTAAAAAAAAAATGAAACAAATATATTTGATGAATTAATCATGAATTTCCTAAAAATTTATGAAATTCAATAAGGTTTTCTAAAAGGCTCTGTGTTTTTAAATTTCCACATTTCCACGATTGTAAGTTTCGCCAAAAAGCCAATGTATCATTTGGTGACTTCCCTTAATGCCAATGTGTTGTTTAGTGCATTCACAGGAGGTAAAATGGTTTTAAAATGCTTTTTCAACTGACCATAATAATATTATTCGAATGAGTCATAAATTGATATTTCAAAACAGCATTTTACGAGCTCATTAAATCAAAATAAAACCTTTGATAGGAGTAAAAAGCACTTTAGAAGATAAGGTTTTAAGATCGCTGTAAAGAAGCTATGTAGGTTCTCATAAATATGACTAAAATTTGAAACCTTTTGGCATCTCTTTCTACCATGATAAAATCATATTGATTTCTAGTGGCTTTCATAAAAAATTAATAAAACCTAATAAAGCGGGAAGGTTTTGGTAATGTAACTTGGGATATGACAAAAAATACCGATAAATATTGAAATTCACTACTTCTTCCCGCATATTTCCCGATGATTCTAGGTTTCCAAATTTCTCGGTTTTCCCGAGTCTGTGGCCTGTGGCTGTAATTGATTTTTACATAATCAAAGAAGGTTTATTTAACAGAGTTCCAACTGTGCAATCAAACATTAATGATCGGTACGTTCGTAGAAATGACATTGTTTGATTGTACACATTCAAATTTAAAAGGTTCAACGCTAGATTTAATTGACGGAAAGTCATCAGTTTGAACCAACATTCAAATTTAAAAGGTTCAACGCTAGATTTAATTGACGGAAAGTCATCAGTTTGAACCAACGCCACATTGTTTCAATTCAAAGTACCGTTAATAATAGCTCTTTACGATCAGTCTTTACGTTCATAAAGCGCAAAGCACCGTTGTGATTGACGAGCTTGTACGAATTCACAATTTTTGTGGCATCCAAAGTACTGCCGTTGAGGAATTCTACTTCCATAAACGTCAAGCGAGATACCATTTTTTGCACCTTACCTTTCTCAAAAAGAACAGGGTCCCTGAAATGATAAATGTCAGCTTCGTTCGCGATTAAGCCAGTTTCATTAAAAACCTGCTGTTAAAGATAGATGAACCTATGCTTCACCCAACCCTGGACACAGCTTTTTAAAACTTGAGTGGCATCTAGAATATTTCAAGCGCATCACTAGTCCTGACGGGGTGCTGTAGTGCACGGCTTTCTAATATTTCGCCCTCCGTGTGCTTTTGCCCAAAATCATTCCACATTTAAGTGCAATAAGGGCCACGGTCCGATGTTGTGAAGTGCAGTTTAAGTCCGTGTGACTCAGCCCTTTTGATAATGTCCACAATCACTGATATCAAATTTGGTTCCATCTGGAATCATAGTTCCTGTGAAAAAAATTTGTGACGATTTGCTTCCATAGGCCGTTTACACCAAGACGCAGCATGAAAATTAATCCATGTGTTGCCAGTTCGCTTTGGCCAGGAATAGTCACGGAGAAACTTTGGTCGATTGACGTTTCATCCCATACAAGGCAGCCATCCCCTTTCCGGCTTGGACATGCATTGAACCTTATTTTTGTCGTTAAACAAAAAACCCTGTCAAAATTCCACAATCTGCATTTTGATTTTAAACATGATCACGCATGAGCATTGTTGACCATCCACGGATGCTACTCCGTTATTGCCAGATCAGCTGTATTTACACAAAGAACCAACAGATGATGTTTGGGACTAACATACATCCTCAATGTGTAAAAACTGGTGACCCATTATAAAACAATACCAGCGCCGCCCGTGCCCGAATGCTGGTCAAGAAGGGAATGGGAAGAACGTGTTGGCGTGATACTCGCGTTGAAGGAAACCGAGAAATCCTCTGCATTTCCACGAGAAATCACTGGGATGTTGGATAATTGGGAGAAGGTTAGCAGCAGCGGTCGTGTAAAACAGGATAGTAGATATTGTCTTCCAAATTTGGTAGAAATACATTATTTGTTGCCTGACAAGAAACAAAATCAAGAACAGAGGTACTAGTAAAATCCTTGTAATCCTTCGGTTGTTTGAATAGCTTAACCATTTCTCTGATAAGATACTAAGAGTTATTGTTGCGGGCTGTCCATGGTTGATTATAACTATGTGTTTGGACACTATTGGCTGAAATGAGCATTGAATGAGAATATTGAGAACATTTAGTTGATTAAATGACGATAATACTCAGTTGTTTATTGAGCTGAAGCCCATTCGAGCTATGATGAACTCAGTCGGCTGTTCAACTTAATAGACCCTTAATCTTGAAATGTTACTGGTCTATTCTGTTACTGTCACCCTTCATTGTTAGTAAGTTGTTTGAAGGTTAGTTGTTGGTTTGATCTACAAACAAATTATTTGAAAGCTCATTTCTCTTTATCTTTCCGCTTCAGCTACTCTCAATGTATGCTTCCCTAGCAGTCCCTCCACATCCTGTAATAACCTAACTAGAAATTCACAATACACCGATTCCAAATCCACAAAGAAATTCTCACCGCCTAACATGCAAGTGGGGGAATATTAACACTTGGTAAAATTGTAGAAGAAATTGATGAATCAATCCTCTCAGATTTAACGCTAATATGGTGTTATGATAAATTTACAAGCTCATAGCTGCATGCTAGTTTGTGATTTGAAAAGTGTCCAGGTTCATGAACAAAAAGTTCGGGTACTGATGCAGCACGGCATCCGAACTTTGCATTTGGAATTTCGCATCACTTAACAAATCCTCAAACAAATGGTCAAAAGCACGTTGGCCAATATTTAGTGTCAACCAGTGGGTACGTGTGCTCTAATCCATGTTCCCCTTCTTTCAAACTTACTTACAGTTCAATTTACCCATTGAGTTGGACACATCACAATAAAAAAATATTGTGATGGACCTCGGACGTTAGGTTACTAGATGTATGAAAAAGTACTCTATTACCTATATAGGATTAAACATTTGCCCAACACCTACCTCCACAATCTCCATTTTGATTTTGAAGATAAACGGATCGAAGGAAACGGATAAATCTTTTCGTCTCGGAGAAACTTGTACTCTTTACCTCCACATGCAAATCTCACGTAAATAATTGATCAATCAGTGCATTGTCGTTCTCGCTCATATCCTTGTAATAGCCGGACTTGTTCCGGACCTATGGTTTCGTGAGAAAGTGTTTGATTACATACGGAACATTCATATACTCTGGAATAGCTGACAAAATTTCATCCATTTTCCCCTTATGGCAACGTCTGTGGGGAATCGGAAAAAGTTAATAATAGTAAGCATCTTATCCTGCTTATTCCTTCAAAATTGGCAATAAACTTCATCTTAATAGCTATAGACTGTTCCGATAATTATAAATACGCTAATGATTAACCGTAAACCGTTAATGCGTTTAGTTAAAAACGCATTACGGAAGTATCTTCAACAGTGCTCTTTCGTAGGTTCCCCGAGAAGGGGTAGTAAACCCCGGTCCCGCTGACCCCACAATCGACGAAAGGTAAGGGACTATTTCAAGCGTCATCCTTCAGCATCAGTCCGAGATGTGGCGAAAAAGCTAAGTACTTCGGCGTCTAAAAATATGCGTGCCAAGGAGAGAATGGGCCTGCAGACTCGTCGGAAGAAGCAGCTAAAACGAAACAAAAACAGGCTGAATTTGTGAAACCGAAGGCTCGAAAGCTGTACGACAAACTGCTGAACAATCAGACTGTGTTATCATCGACGATTAAATCTACATAAAACTCCATTATAAAAGTCCGCTGGGACCACAATTTTATACCACGCTGAAGGAAAAGGATGTTTCTGGATCAGTGAAAGCCATTTACACCGAAAAGTTCGTCAAGAAGGTAATAGTGTGGCAGGACATATGCGGATGTGAAAACATATCTCGTCCATTCATTACGACATTCACAATGAATGGTCAAATCTACGTGAAGGAGGTCTGCTATAGCCCTTGATCAACCAGCATAACAAGCCTACAAGCATTTGACCTGATCTTGCTTCCTGCCTATATTCTAAATATGCACCAGAGTGGTACAAAGGAACAATGTCGTATTTGTACCCAAGGAGATGAATCGACCAAACTGCCCCGAGATTCACCCTTTCGAAACTTTCTGGGCTTTGACGAAAGCGAAGCTGAGAAAACACTTCTAGGCAAAATAGTCAAAAGGTCGAAAGTAACATTTGTTAAAAATGTCTTCTAGCGTATTTTTCTGGGATATGCTTGCTCCCACAAACAAAATAGCACCAGAAACAAATACAAGGAGTTATTACCTTCCCGTCGGTAGTGAATATAGATGTTAGGAACCAGGAAATTTACGTTTTAAGTCATTGTTTACTTTTGTCACTTTCGACGTTATGAAGATTTTGTCTAGACTTAAAACCAGCGGATAGTGTTTAAAAATTTAAGAAACATTGGCCAAAAGTGGTAAAAATGGTAAGAGAAAGCACTGTGCAGAAGCTTATGAGTAGTATTAAGGGAAAAGTTAGAGATCTCGCCTATTCTACGCAAAATCAAGCAAATTGAAATGATGATGAAAATTCAGGGTGACCACTCAATTTTTATTTTCAAATTCCCGGTTTTTTCCCGGTTTTCTCGGACCAAATGTTAAAAATTTCCCCGGTTAAGGCGCGGATCATGTAATAATGAACTAGAATAACGAATAGAAAACGTGTAAGCAAACAAATTTGAACGAATTGAGTTCCAAAGCTTAATAAAATGATATTTTCAGTATAAGCGTTGTTTATAATATAAAAATGACTACATTTTAGGACCCAAATATTAACAAATTCTGCTTTCAGTTATAGGCCCATGAAGCTAAAGAAAATAATTTAGATGATAGTCTGAAAACAGATGACAGTCTGAAAGTCAGTTTGTGGGTGCACCGCCAAATGATTTCTTTATATTTTTTTAAGAAACTTTTCCCAAAGATTCTATGAAAAGTTCTCAGCCATTGCTTGAGAAATTCCTTCTGGCGTTTCTATAGGTATTCTTCAAGATTGTAGCCATTCCTCCAGCGATTCTTTCAGCAGTTTCTTCTGGCAGTTCATTGGCTGTTCTGTTAAACTTTCTTGTGATGAAATCCCTGAACTTATGAAGTTTGGTGATTGTAAAGGAATCCCTGGAAGACACCTGAAAGAACTAAAAACTAAGGTAATTGCTGAATTAATTCTTGGAAAAAACCCTGATTTATTGAAGAAATTTAAGAAATTTTGTTTGCACGAGTTTCATAATCTCGTGTATTAAATTCTTCACGTTAAATATTCTGCAAGGGGTTTTGTAGAATTATTTATAAGTTTTGTATAGAATGTTTGCAAGGATTCTTAGATATAAATCTCTAAACATTTCCTCAAGTATTCCGCTGGAGCAGTGTTTTTTTTAAGTTCCTCAATCGATTGCTCCACAAAATTCAACAGAGTTTCCTACATGGATTTCTATAAAAATATTGTTCTTCTAATTTAGAAATATCTTCATGCATTCATGCCGAATAGAAGAAAGTTCTCGCTATTTATTTTTGTTATTCGAAGCATAATATTTTGAAAGTGATTTTTGGTTATCTTTAATATCATATTGCCGTGCGAAAACCTATATATCGACATGGAATTTTTATAAGGGTCAATGTCGCAAACGTAAACAATGGCTTCTTCCGCAAATTTCTTGAATATGCAAACTCACCCAAGTAAACTACAACTTCTATTCTAAAGGAAACTCCGCTTCTGTACAATCATCGTGGTAATTCCCTATGATTAAGTTAGCATTCTCGAGAAATTTGCGGTAGAAACCATTGTTTATGATTGCGACCTAATGTCCCCTTATGAAAACTCCATTTCAATATATATTGTGCAATTGTTGAACAATACCAGATCGATGGCACGATTACAAAAAAGGCTTGTTGGCTGTCGATCAGATGGAGCATCGGTAATGATGGGTTCTGACCAATCCGTCAAAAAGCTGCTGAAACGTGTCAGTTCTCATTTGATAATTATCAAATGTACTTGCCACTTTTTGGTTCTTTGTGCGTATACATGCAAGAAGCTGCCACTGGAACAGTTGATGCAAGATATTTACAGTTTCTTATCATGCAGCCTCAAATGATCCAAGGAATTCCAGATGATACAAAATATCTTGGATTTGAAGCATTGATCTGCCACCAAATGGATATCGTTCTAGTCAGTTGTCAACAGGAAATGCATCGTGTGTTGAACCCAAGAAGCTGTACACTTTGACGGAGTTTAATTCAATTTCTAAACAATATCCGTACTTTTACAAAAAATATTAGATAGAGGCCATCGAAGATCATGACTTGAAAACTTGTTGGAGTAAACTGCTGTGTTTCAAACAAGATGATGGGAAGATGGCTTTTATCTTGCTTAGAAAGTTCATTGCGAACTTTCTACAATCTGAATAAGACCATCTAAATTCGAATGTTTGAAGCATGGTTCTTGCCAAGATTTTCTGCTGTAAAACACAGATAAAAAGATTTTTTTGGTAAAAATTACAGATGGGAACGAAAAATATTGTGGCAATTCTGGTCGCTACAAACTTACAAGAATGATCCACACGCAAAAAAAAAACCCCAGTAGAAACTACCATTTCGAGGGTCAAATTGAGCGCAAACACCAACAATTTTCACCTGACTATAAATGCGTTTGATTTTACCATACCTGCGATTGAAGTCAACCATAGTAGAGTTGGTATCAACATAAGGTCTGTCAAATATACCACAAACGTTGAAGGTTTGAAGATAAAAGTAGTAAATTTGACTGAAATTTCATGGTAATTTTAAAGATAGGCGTAGTCGGGTAAAATGGTAATTTATACTACAAGATTTTTTTCTGTGCAGGATATTTATAGAAAGTAAATCAATTGACACAAAATTTCACAGGTCGTTATAGATGAACACGCTAAGAAAGGAATACCTAGAGCTCGATGATAATAACACATGAACAATCATGTGAACATAAATTCCCGGTTTTTCCCGGTTTCTCCCGGTTTTTTTTAATTCCCGGTTAATTCCCGGTTTTCCCGGTTTTCCCGGTTCTGTGGCCACCCTGTGAAAAGAAAACATTGTTATTTTCTAGCTTTGGAATAAAATAATCAAAAATCACTGTATCGTCGTGATCGTTTTTTATTTGAGAAAGAAAGTGTATTGATATTGTTCGGAACAGTCTATATGAAATTTAAACTTGTAGCAAAAAACAAATAGAGACGCGAGAAAAAAAAGTAAACGCAATTCATCGGGTTGCAAAAACAAAACACGAAAGTCGGTAATTCCACCGAAAAACGCATAAGTTTAATAATTACAAATAGAATTATCAGATTATGTTGTATGCAAATGTCCCGCAGAAGAAATAGAACTGCAAATATTGTCTATCCATCAATCCATCTGGTTATTCTCCTTCAAGGTTTCCGTATGTATTTTTAAAGATTGGTTTGATTTTGAATTATTTTACAATATTATAAATATTTTGCAATATCATGAAGAAACTTTGCAACAAAAATAACCGGTAATTGGTGGGATGCAGCATCAAAGTTCGACCTCAAGTTCCATAGCACTTGACACACTGGAACGCCTTATGCACGGAAAGGGGTGATTAGGCTGAAGTAGTTCTATACTCTTGCTGCACAGCTAATCATACAATTAAGAGCGCAATATATTCACTTGATGCATCCTTCGCTTTGTTCGAAAATTCATTCCCTCTCTTTTATCGATTTCCTTTAGTTGGAGCCCATCAAGCTTTATTAGAAACGAGTTCAGTTCATTCCATTGAGTTCATTATCAACAGCTATACATATTTCAAATAACTCCCTTAGCAGCACCCTCTCTGTGAGCGAACGGTTTTCGAGCATTCGTTTCTCTCACAACGAAGCTAAAGCTTTCAACAGTATGTTATAACGTTCCACAATGAAGTTAGCTTCAGTACGTCAGGGCTCACCGCGATGTTTAGCTTCTTTTCAGAGCAGAATCGTCAAGAATAAACTGATCGATGAACAACTAAATTTGCATCACACTCTGTTGGTTAAGTGTAGCGTTGATTTATTAATGTAGTGACTTTCTACGACTAATGAACTATTTTTCTTCATAGATTTGAAGGCAAACTGTTTTCAGCCGTCCTACGAGTCTGGATTCAAACCGAAAAAAATTGATGGCAATGCTTCCATTTAAAACGAATAAAGTGATTCCAGACAGTATTGCAAGCAAGCGCCTGCTTCCTGTGGTGACAGAGAGGAGGTTATGAGGATACGCCAGATGAGTACGCCGCTGGAAGCAATATTTGACAACCGGATTCGTCCAATAAAAAAAATGTCATTAAAATGGAAGACAAACGTTTCTGATCACTTGATGATGCCAATCTTCCACAAATAAATTAAAATATTCAATCATTCCAACTGTTTTGGTAAATCGTGATGCCGAGCCATTCTTTTCAACTTTTCTCTCTTCATAACTATCCGCGTCAAAAATGATTGAAGCTTTAATTTTTTTTTGCTAATAAATGAATTGATGTCAATTCAAAGTATGATACAAACAGTTACCCGTAGTAAAACTAAATTGAAATAATCTTAGATGTATGATAATTTTATGACGATGCTTATATCAACTAGAGGATTAAGTAAACTTTGATTTTCAAAATACGTAACGAATACTTTGCCAATTGACAAGTGTTAAAATAATACAAAATACCATTCGTTTTCATTTTTTCAAACATAAATGTTATTTTGGTTTTATGTGCGATAGCTTTCAAATAACAAAATAAGAACATTTAGGGCCAAATAAATAATCGATAGTAGCATCGCAGATTCAGTTTAAGATTAAAATATCTATTGATTGTTGACAGTTTTAGGGTATATATTTTGTTTTCAGATAGCACAAATTTTAACATTTTTTCTGATATCGGAAGTCGCAGTTTTGTTCCCATCCACCGTAATAAACGAAACCTGACTGCACTATCATCATTGTATCATAGAATCGATCCAATACAGCAAATCGGTACACTTGAATATCAAAATACATTCCACAAGCGTTTTGTTAGATGATCACGATTTTTGTTTAGGTCAGCTACAACTGTCTTTTTTAACGAGAATTTGCCAACTTTTTTTTATTGTATTCTAAAAGAAGTTCTTCTTCTTTTAGCATTTCAAGCTTATTGCTTTCACTATTCGCTTATTGCTTGCTCTCAATTTAGTGTTCAAAATGCACTTCCACAGTTGTTAATTAAGAGCTTTCGATGTCAGGTGTCATTTTTGCATTAGTATGGTTGTGTGGCAAGTACAATCATACCCTGTGCCCAGGGAGTCGATAAATTTTGCTTAACGGAAAATTCCTAGACCAGACCGAGAATCGAACCAAGCCACCTCCTGAATATATTTGCTTTGTAGCTTCACCTTTACCGACTGAGCTATGGGCTATGCTAGAAGCAATTGCATAATTATTCATTTAGAACGTCCTATGCCAACACCACTTTAATTTGTTTATTATGTGACAAGCACATCGATACTTTATGTCTAGAAGTCGAGAAAATGTCCAACCCTAATGATCAGCTCCGACGGGATCGTGAAACAAACCCGCCGCCTCCAGCTTGATTAACCTTGCTCTTATCGACTGAACTATCTTAAGTCCTGAGAGGTTGGTAAAAGGCGGTCACACGAACCATTTAACTAATACTCCAATTTGTATTCCAACTATTGGGAACTACAAAAACTTCTTTAACGTTTTAAGCTAGTTGAGTAGCTCAAGCTTGAGACGGTTTACGTTCAGATTCGGCTGTGGACTTGATGTAAATACAATAAAAATCACTCTTTGAACCAAATTTACGCAACATTTCATGGATTGGTTCTCTCTGTAGGGGGTGTGTAGGGCGTGAAATGTTGCAATCGGCCGGTGGTGTGCTGTCAATGTTCTCTACTGAATTGTTGAGAACGGACTCTCTATGTCGCATAGCCGAACGTAGGCTGGCTAACATGCTCGATCGCCTGATCATCTGCTTGGTTAGAAGGTACATCGTTATTGGCTAGATCGCACTCTTGATTGGTAAAATTGGATGGTACTTGAACATTAAAAACTGTCGGAAAGAAACATTAACGAGGGAGATAATTTGATGGTGGTTTTCAAGGGTGTCTTATCTGCGACAACTTATTTTTCTGGTACGCAGAGTCACTTTCGATTAAACTCACTGTTCGTACTACATTCAACTTTGAATGTCTGTTCGCTCCAAGCTCTAGACAACAAAGTATGAATCATGTCCTTAAGCTGCCTGTCTATTTCATCTCTTTGATATATGTTGTACATATTTTTGACATAAAAGCTGATTAAAAGTAAATTGATATGCCCCTCACGCGTCACCAGCATGCATCAAGTCACTGATTCAAGTATTCAAAACAAATCGTAAATCTTTGACAGCGGTAACACTTCTTTAGAGAACAACTGGTGCAAGTTTGATCAAAGTAGTCGACCATTTGAGGAATCAAATCTCTAAAGAAAAGAAAATATTGTGCACAAACACCTGAAAAATCACCAGTGTCCGGATTCAACCTGGCTAGAGTGCTGAAGATGTTGAAAACAACATTTTGTCGAGTGCTCAAAACCTGTAAGAAAACCCTTTGGGTGGTAAGGAATCAGCGGACCTACTAAAAAAGGTGTAAGGGTGTTGAGGTGAGTAAATGCCAAATACGGTCTTTCGATCCGAGATGTGGTCAGAAGGTACAACCCTAACTTTCTAACGATGCGGAGCATTCTTGCCAGGGAAGGACACAAGTCGTACAATGCCAGTAAACAACCGAACCGGCAAATGAAGCAGAATTTCGAGGCCAAAAAGAACCCAAGGCTCTTTAACGATCGTGTTTTGACGAAACTTTGATCGACGATTTTAGGGGATGTTAGGCAAAGGTAACGTCCTTGGTTCGGGAATTACTTTAACCATGCCCTTTCCCTCAATTTTCAATACTTCTATTCTATTTCCAACCTACCGTACACTGACGGAACTTTCTACATTTTCTTTTAATATCTTTCATTCTAGCAAACATTACTGTCCACTCTTGGTGCCTCATGGTGATGAGCGAACATCTCCTTCTACATCAAATTACATGTTTTGTTATTTGAGAAATATTTGCCTTGGAATTCTTAGGTATTTTGCTTAGGAGCTTGACCTATTATTCTATGCTCTAAAGTACCAAGGCCAGTTATCAAAATCAAAATTAGGTATTCATTTGTTATTTTCTCCTGCTCGGGTAGTTACATTTCAAAGAAAGGGTATGTGTCCCTCGACGCAGCCTAATAGGCAGAGGTTGATTAACTTTTTGATTATACAGCAAAAGCGTGAGCATGATTAACCGCCAGAGGTTGCTACTCCGTTATTGCCAGCTCAGCTGTTATTACACAGGGGTTCAACAGATGATGCTTGGGGCTAACATACACCCTTAAAGTGTAAAAACTTGTGGTGATGCCAAACTAAGGCAGTACCTATGCTAGCCCCACCCGAATGCAGGCCAAATAACGAAAGGGTACGAATATGTTGACGTGATTCTCGCTGTATTAAAAGACGAGAACACATCTGCACTTCAACAAGAAATCACTGGGATGTTCGATAACAGGATTCTATAGCAGCAGAGTGCGTTTTGGTAAACGGTAATCTGAATTCACGCGGCGTCTAGTAAAATATTTAAATACTATTTCCAATAGCTGATTTGAACCGATTTATACCAACAGTAAGAGCCACTCACTAAGTGTGATTGTGATTTTTCATTGGGAAGACAGGTGATTTTTTATAAGGTTGGGAAGCTGGTTTGGACCGATTCAAACCAATGTTAAGGATGCTATTGGAACCACTCACAAAGTGTGATGGTTGTTTTTCGTTAGAAAAAAAAAATTAATGTATATTAACGCTTGAAGACAATTTAGATCGATTTATACCAACAGTAAGGAAGTAGTTAAAGCCATTCCCAAAATGCGATAGCGGTTTTCTCGTTCCAAGATATGAAATCACGACGAGTATGGCCAACCAATAGCATGGATAACAACTAATTATGATCCTCACTATCTGCCAACCAGTCACTTGTCACCGGGAAGCAGTTTTGTTGTTTATTTTTGTGTTCACTCGCGGCATAAATGAAACAATAGATAACACGATATATCCGATAGCAAAATAGTGCGCAACAAAGCATTGACACAGCCGTTCACAGTCGATGCACGAAGCAGACTCTTTTGTTCGAAAACTTTCAATTTGTACAACTGCATTCTTCAAACTATTTTATTACACTGAGAATTTATTTTCGTAAAGTACCTTATACGCGTTTCGTAAACATGGATTTAAAGTGAAGATTGATGGATTTTGGTGAAATTTGAGTCTCTTAGAAGCATTTCGTGCCTTTTGGCAACTTAACGTTTCTATTGATTTCCAATTGTTTCTTATAGTTTTTGCTCCTAGCCCTGGTCCTTTTGCCCGATGATTTCATTATCTCCAATCTGCTCAACCAATCGCATTGTTTTGTTTTTTAGTAGGCGGAATATTATAAATCGAGATAATTCTATGCAGACGTCTTCCAAATTTGACAAATCGACAGGCAATACGTGAACAACCACCTGGTACTTCATAGCAATACGCTTAGAAGCGGACCGAAAGATTTGATGAGCTACCTCCTCCAGGTCGATTACTTTCTTAATTATAACTCATGGGGTAATTATGTTCTTAATAAAATTCTACTAGCTATGCTTAGCTTAGATGAACCGAAACAGTCGTTTGCTGTTTTGAACCACGAAAAGTTAAATAACTAACTTTTAGAAGACAAATGCTTGGAAGGAATGTCTATAATCTTATCATAATCTACAAAAAATAAATTGGGTCTTTTCACTTATGCAACTTTGTCTCATCGTTTAAGTTTCTCGTTGAAAAGAATCTTGATAAAGTTTACGTTTATTTTTTGTTAATGTATTTCATTTTAAGCTATATTTGTTTTCATTCTGCTCATTATGTTTTTGGTGCGTGAAGTACGTAATTAATTTTAATGTGTTATAAACGGAAATATCTTCTCATCAACATGAGACCCCGGGTGGGCAAGCGAGGAGAAGCTGGCACAAGACTGTCGGTATAATCAATCTCAAATTTCGTTCAAGTTTACAACCTTAAATTGATGCACTTTTGATTGTTATTTTTTGTATTCTCCCCAGCGCGGAAGTAACGATCTTTGATAAAGTTATCAGAAGCAGATAATTTCTGATCTCCATGCGAAGCGCTAGGAGCGGGCAGTAATTTTATTGCTAGAACAAATAGACATGAAGAGAAAGTGTATTGATAGTTCCGTATAGGGTAACGGCAGGCTTTGAAATTGAAAGATACAAGATTGAAAACGAGCGGAGGGCATTTGAACGGTAGTATCCGATCAGGCACATAACCCTTTGTCATATTACCCCATGCAGGATAGGCAAGGGGGTAAAACCCCTTGACTGACAAAAGGTGTTAGGCAGTATTGGGAGACGGACAAATCGCTAGAACTAGAAACAATCAATGGGTAGTATAAGAGCCCGATCGGTTGCATAACCTTTTATCAGTCAAGGGGATTTCCCCCCTTGCAAAAAGTCGCACAAAAGTCACAAAAGTCGCACAGACTGGTTGGTTAATCGACACTCTTAATTCTAAATTTAAAAACTACTTTGCTAACATTAAAATCGAAACAGTCACACACTTCAATGAAACGTCTACAACATAAATCCAGTGGATTGTTCAGGCCGTAATTTGTTCGATGGCTGGGGATCCACAGCAGTTGCCGAATTCGGAACTGACGAGTAGGTACATAAAACCTCATATTTTCGAGAAGGCTGCTACAGTCGATGTTGCACTTAAGCACGTCGAAAATGAACAACATTTGTAGCATCACTCGACGACTCACCAGCAGTTATAAATCGAGGAGTGCGCATCGATGTTCGTATGGCGGTAGGTTCACTGGGTTGTTCCATGGCCGGCCACGTAGAACATACCTTATGAAGCGCTTCTGGACTCTCTCAATGCGAGTTATATAGAAGGCATGATGCGGAGCCCAAACCTGCACTCCATATTCAAGTACACTGCGAACTAAAGCACAGAACAGGGCCTGCAGCGCATGCACGTCATTGAAATGAGCTGTGTTCCGGCGTAGGAAACCTAGCATCGCATTGGCTTTCGCAGTTGTCACTAAGATGTGTTCGTTAAAGCGAAGTTTACTATCAAGTATAACGCCAAGATCCTTAATCGACGTGACTCTTTCTAATGGCAAGTTGTTCAGCCCGTAGTCAAAAGATACAGTAGTCCGAAATCGAGTGAACGTCATTACTTTACATTTCGCCGCATTCATTTGCATTCCGTTAATTTCGCACCAAGTTGAAACACGTTCAATATCAGCTTGCAGTGCACCGCACTCCACAAGCGACTTAATCACGCGAAACAGCCTTAAGTTATCTACATAGAGCAGTTTCCCAGACTTGAGGCTATCGCACACTCCTGAAGGAATATCAAATACATTCGACCTACACACTTAGATTTTTTTACAGAAATCTGTAAAGTTTTACCGAATTCTGAACAGCTGAACGTTCGGTAATCCGATTTTACGGATTTCGGTAAATTTTTCGCTATTTCTGTAAAATAATCTAAGTTTGTAGCATCGTGCACTTTGACAAAAGCTTTGCGCGCAGACAGATATGATTTCAGCTATTGCCAACGCATTTGAGAAGTCAACGTAGATTGCGTCAACCTGACACCGTTATTCCAGCTCATTGATCATACTCTGGGTGAATGTCATGAGGTTCGACGTGTTTGACCGCTTTTTTATGAATCCATGTTGATACTCGGATATCACAAGTTGCTAGGCAGGATACAGCACGTCGTGCAATAAACTCTCAAAAACTTTCGCTAGGCAGTTCAAAATAGATATCGGTCGATAATTCTCCATGCAATGTGTGTTTCCAGCTTTGTGGATTGGAATTATTGATGCCAGTTTCCAAGCATCCGGAAATACTTATTCGATCAAGGATCGGTTGAAAATCGCTGCGACGGGAACAGACAGCGACTGAGCACATTCTTTGACAAAGAAGGGTGGAATGAGATCGGGACCAGGACTTTTAGATGAATCGACAGCGCTGAGAGCTTTCTGAATATCGTCATCACTGAAAATGACTTGAGAAAGTCCAAGGTTATACGATGGAAGACTTTCCAAGTATTGCTGCGACATTGGAGGTGGGTTGTCGTCGTGTACGGAACGAAAGAACTCGGCGAATAGATTCGCAGCTGTAACCGACGAGCAAGGCAAGGTTCATTAATTATGTCACGCAGTAGGAGGGGAGGGGGGATTTGAGAAAACGTGACGATCCATACAAAAAAATTTGAAGGTCCATACAAAAAACGTGACAAGGGGGGGAGGGGGGGTCATAAAAAGTCAATTTTTGCGTGACGTAATTAATGAACGTTCCCCAAGAGCTATGAGACTTGTAGGAAACATCAACGGGAAATCTAGCAGAACTCTTACGATTGTTGATGTAGGTCCAGAAGAAAGAAGGATTTTGTCTGAAATTTGCTTGGATACTGTCGACATACTCACGGAAACGAGTCTGTTGCAGATGAGTGTACTCCTCTTCAGCAAGCTTCAACTCTCTCGTGTTCGTAGAATTCCTGTTACGGAAGAACCGTTTCCTGATCTTTCGTAAGCGGTTACGACAATTGCGGAGTTGTGGCGTCCACCAAGGTTGGCTAAACTGGTTAAAAGGCCTAGGAGGTTTTTCAGAAACAGTATCCCGGATGATTTGATGTAAAGTTCCATAGAAAGTGGTAACTGAGGCATCGATTGAATTGTTGTTCAGTAGCTGGTTCCAAATTTGGGAGGTGATCATTGCATTTATGGCTTGATAATCACAGCGTGAGAAGTCCAGATCATTACGCGGCGTGATGCCTGATAGAGAATCATCTTCGCGAGAACGGACGTCCACAGTTAAAACGAATGGCTTATGATGAGCGTCAATTTTTAGAAGAGCAGAAGGAGCCTCGAAGAGATCTATGATACATGGATCACTTACGAATACCAAGTCAAGTAACTTTCCGTTCGCGTTCAGAAGATCATTCACCTGATAGAGGCCCGCTGACAACATAGACTCAACTAAATTTGTGGGGTGCATATTGAGCAATGAAACAGGTGGTTTAGCCCTGTATCGTCTTGGGATCAAAGTTTTAAATATAATGAAAGAGCATCGTTTTGAATTTGAATCACATTTGATCTACAACGATAACATCGTAATGGTCCTTATTGTATTACTTCTTCTTCACGTTTAGCTTCCATTCCCTAGAAATTCACATTTTTGCTTAAACAGTGCGTTTTGTACCATCCTTTCTCATCTAACGGCTTTTTGCGCACTAACAGTAATGAAAAAACAATAACAAACAACTTGTTATGATATTTCCCTACAGTTTGAGGGAAAGGAAACTATTCGCTCGTAAATCACGTAGTTGTTCAGAAGTAATCTTAGTATTGCGTACGTTATATGCTTCAGGTTAAAATAGACTTCTATTGAAATTATCCAAGAGTTTGAACAAAATATGTAATGTCTATATCTAACGATACAAAATCCCTTAAGTATATTAAAAGCCACTAAAATATGTCGAATTCATGTGCTTGTTATTAAAATAAAAAGATTGTGAGTGAAGCTTCATGACAGCGGATGCTTTGTTTATTTTGTTCAGTGTTGAATAATACATTTCTTTTTGGAGAATTAAGTGACAGTAAGAGCTATTTCTTATTTTGTTTGTTCCATATTTGGCTTATTTGAAATGTCCAGCTATGTCTAATTTATTAGAAACGTGAACAAATAACCGTTATACATAAAGTCCTTAATACGTTTGCCAATGCTCCTATAATATATCACGTATGATTGATATAAAAACCACTTTTCCTAGCTCAATCGATCCATATAATTTTCCCACGAAATGCTTTTTTGTAAACATGAGCATTTGGTAACAGCATTCCACGCATTCCAATCATATAAAATTGATATAGTGAGACGAGAATTGATTGATTTTTTTTCCAGTCGCTAGAGTCCCATATTTCCTTTTCAAAACGATTCTAAGCGAACACAATTCACGAATGTCAGAGCACATGGGAACCGAATGCAAATGTCCGGAATTACATTTTCAACAAATAATTTATGAAGGTGAGTAGGATTCATACCCACGAGGAACGTACATTTTCGTTTGCCTGTTGTTGCCGCCGCTGCCTGCCTCCAAGTTCGTTTCAAAATGCAGTGAGCTTTTCTCATTCGACAGGTGCCGATGGACCCCGCCAAGAAAGCATGCATATGTCTAGCTGCTGTGTATCGTATATTCTCGTTCTTGTTGCGATGAAGCTGGTTCCAAGTTTGAATGTACTCTGACTTGAAGCTGCTGCTGTTGAATTCCACCTTCAACCGAGAAGAGTGTAGGTATGTACGTACACGGGCGCACCAGAACTCATCATCATATCTCGAAGCAAACTTTTCCATCAGGGAAATTGAAATGCCTGAAGTAGGTAGCAACACATCAAACAAGCTGGAAAGTGTTTTGAATTTATGACAAAATATGAAGCTCTGATCGCAGTTGGAATCAATAAAATGTTTCTGGGAATTCGGTTGTTTCCTGAAAAGAGATACAATTTGTTCTTCTCCCGGTCACGTAGGTATGCCTACCGCTTTCTATTGTAGAATTGTTTAAAGGTTATATTGGAGGCTTCTTGTGAGAACTGGAGGTTTTTTTATTATTGCGTTCAGAATTTAATTTCACAGGAAAGAAATTTTATGTTATTTGTTCACTTGTATTTGTTCTTTGTAGCCAGTAAAATATTATGGGTTGACTGCTTTTCAATGAGATTTAAATGGATACAATGTTTATGGTTTATTCAATATCAGTTCGTATTTAATATCAAGTTGTGCATTTAATATCAAGGCTGAGCCTGTTAAGGTGACGGATTTGCCGTGCTTTGACCTTCCCCGGAGTGGGATGTTAGGCAACAGTAACGTCTTTGGTTCGAGTACTACTTTACCCGAGCCCTTCCGCTTAATTTTCGATACTTCTATTCTATTTCGAACCTACCGTACACTGACGGAACTTTCAACACTTTTTCTTCATATCTTTCATTCCAGCAAACATTACTGTACACTCTTGTTGCCTCATGGTAATGAGCGAATATCTCCTTCTACATTATAATCGTTACTCCACGCACGGAGAATAGAAATCAAAACAATTAGAGCATTTTTTTGGATGTTCGGTGTAGTACAGAGTGCACTATGGTCCAGATCACGAATTTACGAGGAAACATGCTCCCAGCGCCTAAACTTGAAACTTTACAGCAAAGTAAAGTTCTACAACATGGTTTGTATAACTAAGGCCCATTTTTTGATGTTAATTAAAATTAGGGTGGTTCCCATTTTCACGGAAATACAATAACTAACTTTTTTATTTGCAGAAATAGACGTTTACACTTATGGGCAAAGCTGTAGCGCAAAAAAATTCATGAAGTTTTCATTTATAATTTGTAGCTTTATAATTTATAATTTTTGTAGCTTGAAAATTGACCGATTTAGAGCAATTTTCCCTCATCAACTTAGGGTGTACCATAAAAAAGGTTTTTTTTACCCTTACTTTTTTATTTCAATTCCTACTGTAAAGTTGTGTTGCGTCGAGTTTTAGAAACTTTAAAGACGCGTACTTTTGCATACAAACTTTGCCGCTAGCTTCGAAAAATCAATAGTTATTGAAATTTTTCTAAAAAATATACCCCCTTTTCAAATGTTGATTTCTATTATTGGGGCAAACACAAACAAAATTAAATACGTCATTTGTAAGGACAATTCATATTGTTTAACATATGTGAAAACTAGTGATATGTTATTTCTGTATCTCGCCATACGGGATACGCTGTATCAGCTAGCCATACGGGAACAAGTTTTAAAATAACATTTACAAAAGCTTAGACCATGTCAGATATTTAAAACGGCTTCAGTTCGGAGTTCGGAGTGAGTAAGCGTTTTGCTTTTCGACCAGTTTGGAGTTAGTAAGCGTTTTGTTTTTCGTACCTTGAAACGTTGATCAAATGTGTGAGGGAACGAATAAGACGTAATCCGGCGGTATCTGGTCGTAAATTGAGCAAACAATTTCAAATGTCTTGCTTCAATGCACAGGTTCCTCAGATATGATCTGAAATGCAAGCCGCACAAGAAACAAGGGGTTCACGGGTTGACGGAGCGTCAAAAGTAAGCCAGGGTCCAAGGAAGCAGACATCTTTTGGTTCGGTATGGTGACTGCGAGATTTTATTTTCGGATGAAAAGCTCTTCCTCCTTATGGACAGTCATAATCAACAAAATGATCGTGTGTATGGCAAAAATCTTACCAATATTCCAAGAGATAAACTAGCTGTAGAACGCAATCAGAATGTATCATAAATCATGGTATGGACCGCCGATTAACGAATAGGAAAACTTTCTCTTCTTTTCCTAGAACCTAACGTAAAAATCAACATTGAATATTAAATCGAGCGGATTTTGAAGAACCATCTTACGCTTTAACGCTGTATGGGAATACACCATATGCGACATAATGAACTTTGCGGGACAAATTTGTTCGATTTCATCACAAGCGAAGAATGGCCTACAACTTCACCTTTGTTTGGGGTTATATGCTTCAACATATAGGCCATACGAGATGGTTTAACCTGCCCTTCGGTTCAGAAAGGGGTATCAGCGCGTTTTGTCGAGTTGGTCGCGGGTTCATGTGTGAATCGGCTGCCCCATCAACGTTCAAAAGAGCCTGAACCACAGCGTCTTCCCATCCAGGAAAGCCTTTTTTTGTTCTCTTCCCTACCTATGACCGCGAGCAAAACCAAACATCCTAAAGTCAACTCTTCAAAAGGTAAGGTTAGACCCTCTGAAACACCGAGACAACACAGATCAATAAGCCAAGAATGGTATAAACACCTTACCAATTTTAGCCAAATTTTCTAACACAAGGTAAGCAATCAAATGACCACGACAAAATGTAATGAATATCCACGATATAATATATAACGGGGAAAGAGAGGGACCATCAGGGCACTCAAGTTAAACGATTTGGGTAGGGAGCATGGGATTGCCATCTCCCTATTGTTAACATTTCGTGGAACGAGAGCACGTCGACCCCTTCTATTGGGTTCATTCTGTCAATTGAGGGCTCGATTCTAATGCTGTGGATGTGAACTTGCTTTTGGAAGGAGATTCTCTTCCCTATATTCACGGGTATCGCGTTAGTGTATCTGCTTACGGGCCCACCCAAACGTTTTTGGCCCTTCATACAGAAGCTTGACAAACAACAATCAAACCGTTTTTCAGATTATTCCTATGTAAAGCTACCTTGCCATAATAAATGGTAGTATTTCATCATCATCATTATCATAGGACCTGAGCTTCAAATGGTGAGTATCTTTCAAATGAAAAATGATTTGTTTTGCTGTATTACGATTTTGTTTTAGTGACACCTATTGTGAGACACCCTGTAGGTTTCAATAGCTTTCAGATCTGAATTTTTGTACAGCAATGCATGAAACGCCGTTCCCGAGTATTTTCGGACAAAAAAGGGTATCAAAATTTCACAAGAAGTCTTTAGTTTGGCTGGCCATATGTGGTAGTGGTCGAAAACTCGAAAGGTTTACTCTCTACCGGCACTAAATATTGCCCCAGAAAGTATGGACACAGTCAAATGCCACTGCCATTTCGCAATAAGGCATAGCTAGTTTTGTTTCATGACTGCATCCTGTTGTTTTCCATCTCTCAGCACTTGGGCTCGAATTTGGATCTGTTTCAAAATGCGTGGTTTTTAGCGGAACAACGTCTAAATATAGTGAACTAGCAGAACCCGGAATGTTACTGAGGAAGTTAGCAAAAATAGCAGGAGAATGTGAGAATGCCGTGCGAACGGCGATGAGGGAGTTCAGTGAGAATAACACGTTCGGGTATAAACTGAAATCGGGTCGCAGAAAAGGGCCTGCTAATCATCGTTAGGGTAAATTCGAGCACACAAAGAAGGTTTTGGAGCGGGATGCTATAAAAAAAGTTGATAGTTCGAAGTCCAATGTTCATCATTGTAACACAAATCTCGTGACCTGTGAGATTTCGTCCACTGAATACGCCCTCGATTGCTAAACAAGTACCCTAGTAGCACACTTGTTGCCATTCGATTGAGATAACATAAATATGTCTTGCTAAGTCATAATCAAGCTACTGTAACTTATTATGATCGTAGTGTGCTACTTGAGAGCTTAAACGCCGAGGTTAGTTTGCCTCGTTGCTCGTCAAGGTTAGTTTGCCCGGCAGAAACCTAACCTCAGGGTGGGTTTACACTCAGTAGGGGAAATGTGGGTAAGCCCGTCACCCCAACGGCTTTACTAGAAAACCATTTTGTAGTATGTTTTTGACTATACCTATTATTAGTATTTATCATTTTAACCATTTCGAGACACATCATACCCATTGAGAACTGCCAAACTCGAAGAAAATAAACAAAACAAACGCAAGCGTCATCGCAGTGACACCGGATGTAATTTTTCGATGGTAGATTTTAACGTCTTGACAAATAATTAAGTACATAAATTTAATTCCAGTGATCGCGTACTTTCATTTACACTGTATCTTAGTGCTGAGATTCATTGAAAGGTAAGATTAATCAATTATTCAAGATTTACGGTGTAATTTAGAAAAAAAGTGCCTTTCGGGTAAGCCCGTCACTCATCGGTGCGGGTAACACCGTCATGCTCTTTGGATCAGCGGATGTTTGTGAAACTACGTGACCATTTTTATCAGATCCCACGCAACTACAATCGGCCAACCTGCTGCGGAAATTGGACCGATCAGCAGCTGATCCAGGGACGCAGTGGATCTCGGGATTTCCGTGAATCGTGCTGCTAAGGCGTTTGGAATTCCAAGAACTACGTTGGCAGACCATGTTACGGAAAAGGTGGTGAAGCTGCCACGATGTCAACTGCAGTTAACGGTTTCAAAAAATGTGGATTATGGCCGTGTTACAGAGCCGTTTTCGACAAAAGCTCATTTGCACCATCGTTGGTCGCGGACCAAGAATTGAAAAATACTGGAATGGACTCGGCTTCCCAGGAAAAGGATGCAGAAACATCGAAGGCAGCTGGAGCGGCCAACGGTAGCATGAATCAAAATGTGAAATCTGGTGAGTTGTCTTTCACGGTTCCAACAGATGATGTGTTGCCTCTACCAAAAAATGACAACAGTGCGTGCCACAAAAACAAAACGGCAAGCAGAGAAGGCGAGGATATTACCTCCGATGTTTATCGTCAGAGCTTGATCGATGCTAAGGCTACAAAGGACATCTCATTCATAAAGATAGGTAAGAAGATAGCTTCAAAAGGATCACAAAAGCGACAAAAGCGGCAAAAACTTACCAACGATTTGGAGGATGACAGTTGTGACCGATGCGGAAACTGCTTCTTGAATTCTTCAAACGGTGAAGGGTGGATAATTTGTGCTTCATGCAAAAACTGGATTAATACGTAGGGAAGCGATACCTATATTGAGCTCAATAAGCAGACCTCCAGTGGAAATCGGTGAATATACACTGAATAACGAACACTGAGTACACAAGTTATTCGCAATTTATTCGTCCATTTACCGTTAATCGTTTAGCAACACACAGACATTCGATTCTGATCATTTTCTTCCAATTTAATACGGAAAAGTTGAAACTGCTATGTACCTATATTAATAATATGATGAAAAACATTAATCCCATCTGTGTACATATGTTAATCGTACTGATTTTAATCAAGAAAAAAATACAAACAAGTTAACGCTCTTCACTACTCCACCCAAAAATGAAGTAGATCATTTGACAGCACTTCACGTGTGTTGGGTAGCATGCATATAACCAAGACAAAACGAAAGGGTTTGTTTGTTATTCTTCCATGAGAATATTGACAACAAGACTCACCACAACGCGGGGCATAGAATGCTCTATGAATGATTGAACACGCACACTAGCGTTGATGTGTATGCTATACAGTATATGAGCAGTGCAACATCAAGCGATTACGTCGATTGTAAACACGGTTCAGAATAGGTGCAAGCGTATTTAAATTATTGTGAAAATTAATCCCATAGTTTTCTAGTATTTTATCAAGTATTCGTAGATTCTAGTGTGGCTAGTGTAATAAGTGAAATGTGATTTTTATGTTTTGTGAAATTACGCACCGAAAATGTGTAAGGATATAGTACAATTAAAGAGAAAACTTGGAGTCTGGCTCGAGTATATTCCCTAGTACGGTTAGATCAATACGACGAATTTGTAGTGCAAAGGTAAGAAATTGTGTTGAAAATCTGACTGCTCATTATTTTTACAAAATTTAAGCCTCCGAAACGTTTTTGTAGCTCTTAATTATATTCAAGACCTAATTTTATTTGCCAGGATTATATATTCTTGGTTACTGCGTCCATTTATTGGAGAAATTAAACATCTTTTTACGTTTGAAGTTGAATGGCTGCAGAATGTGATGAATATATGCAATATGGTGAGAATAGGTTCCGCTTCCCTAGTATTATGATAATTCTGATAATTCTGATAATTCTGATTTGATTGCATTTTCAGTTCCGAATATTTTTTTTTTGAGTGTTGTCAGTCGGATCTGAGCTTAGAGCATAACGTGAATTTGTTAAATGAATCGATTTTTAAGTAATTGAAATTACAGTCGCTTATAAAAGGAATGAAAAGCTCCAAAGGAAAAAATAAACAATGCTCGCCTTTTTGGCACAAAAATTTCATATCAAACCCACATCAAAAGTCTTTGGAAAATTTCCCTGATTGATAATAAATGACTTCTGGCAATATTGGGCTTGTCGCACATGTTTTAAACCTGGAGATTTTAGGGACTCCGAAATCTGTTCCATATAAACAGCTGCCCATATATTACGTGCTAATCATGAGGGCTGAAGAATCAGAAAAAAAGATTACTCGTACAGATAAAAAAAGATTTCAAACAAAATTATGGCACATGGGTAGTTATGAATCTGAAACACTCTAAAATATGTCCCTGTGGTATATGGATGACCCCTTGTGAAATGGCCAATAAATCATCACAAAAGATCAAAAATATCTACATGTTCAAAATTAAATTTCATTTGCAGTAATCTTCAAAATTATTTTTATAAAAATGTATGCCGGTCTTACCCCATTGGGTGACGGGCTTACCCCATGGGGGTGACGGTCTTACCCGCACTGATTGAAAAGCTTCAATATTTACCATGTTTGTTTTGCGTATGTTGTTTGACCGAAAACTCATATTTTGACACTTCCAACGCACAAATCGTATAACGTAATACTCCATCAAAGATTATGCTAGGGGTACCTGTCATTTGAAGCATTACATTAATTTTAAAAAATCGCAATGCTTAAGGTGACGGGGTTACCCCTTCCTCCCCTAGCAAAAAAAAGCCGCGCAAATTTTTTAAGCCATGGAGAAATTTTTAATATCCTACTTTAATTTTTCACAGAAATACGGATTTTTGAAATTGGTATGCCAAAAATGACTTTGTTCACATATGTTATGATAACTTCAAATTTATAAATTTCGTCAACCTTCCCGAAGCAATTCAACGACCTTTTCAAAATACGATTGTCACAGGCTTCCTCTACCCAGTGTTTAATTACGACATCTCTTTCCTTATCAATCTGCTGTCAAGCTCAAAGTTTTAGGTTCTTTTATAACAAGGCCTGGGTCGGAAACGAATCTCGAGCTAAAAATGTGTACTCGGGACGAAATAATGCAATGATAGATGTAGTTGAAGCTCATTTAAATTTATATGCCCAGTGTAACTCCATACAGATCAATCGTCCTTTGGCGGTGATCACATTTATGAATTTATTTTGAAAACTAAATTACGAAACTTCATGCAACAAACCAAATGATCAATATTTTACCATCTTAATATTATTAAAATAAACAAAGCAGCTTTTAGTATATAGCTGTACCAAATCCAGGGACGTTTAATAAATAATAAAGCGTACCTGCTGCATCGTGTCAAGGAACGGTTATATCTTTAAATCTATAAGAGGCAGAAGCAGCCAAAACGAAGTTCAAAACAAGAAGCATTGATCAGGCCAGAATGCGAAAGCTGTAAGTATGATACGATGCTTGCTGGGAATTTAAGCTGTCTTATCATGAATTACGAAACCTTTGTAAAATTCAACTACAAATCCTTACCGGGGCTATACAGTTATACAGGTGTGAAGGGGAAGTACTATATTGGACTGGTCGGAGACATCCATTCAAGTCAAACATTATATTTTTGAAGAAAGAAATGGTCTGGGATGCAATTTGTGGCTATGGTAAGATTTCTCAACTTTTCATCATTACTGCTTCGATGGACAGTGAAATATACATCAAAGAGTGCTTAAGCAGCTCCTACCCATGATTCGATGCCTTGCGGTCTTCTGACCATATCTTGCATTATGCAATCAGGAGAAATCGGTCTTAGTATTCCAATTGTTATGGCTGGCTCACAATTGATACGTTGCGGATGCGTTTGCGTGAATTTGACAGTTTTCCCATAGTATTTCTGTCAAATTTTCATCAACGCATCCGCAACGTATCAATTGTGGGTGACTCTTTACAATTTGGGCATTGACAAGGGCACATCTTAGAAAACGTGGCTCGGAAGCATATATCATTCAACAGTTTGAAAAAGATTTGAAGAAAGTATCAAAACTTGTCGTTCAGAAGAACGTTTACAAGAAAGTGCACCAGCTAGCATACAATTGCAATATTACAAATATTGAGAACACTAACCCGATGTGCCATTCTTATGTTAGCAGCTTATCTCATAAATATTGCATTTTAAACACTCGTTTGTACTGAAAAATGTGTGCGTCCATGCTTTATGGGGCAGTCTTTATCAACAAGGATGTATACAAGAAAGAATGTCTACAAAAGCGGTGGCTACCGTTTAAAATTAACCACGACACTGCAGTTCTGTTTTAACCTGGATTGGCCTTTTATCACTATGCTGAATCTGTCCTGTGATGAAATGACGCAAAATATTGGGCTTTGTTTAGGTGAAAACAAATTGAAACTTAGAAGAAAGATAATCGATAATTTCAACAGCAGATGGAGAACCGCCACCGTTTGCGTATCTGAAGATACCGTACGGAATCAAATGGCAGGTGTACTACAGATAATTCGAGAATTTAATGTTTTTACTATATATTGAACTCTATTATACTGAAATAACATTCGTTTCAGTTCAATCATTTCTAGCTTTTACATTTGCTGGCATTACCTTAGTGTCAAAAAATTAACGTGGACAGCCAGTAAATCCAATTATTTGGCAAGTTCCCATACAGA
Organism: Aedes japonicus; assembly: GCA_034211315.2. Classification (NCBI taxonomy): domain Eukaryota; kingdom Metazoa; phylum Arthropoda; class Insecta; order Diptera; family Culicidae; genus Aedes; species Aedes japonicus. The sequence continues at coordinate 257,513 of JASCZW010004253.1, read as the reverse complement.
AAAGTCAGAATTTGCCTACTGTGCGTTCAAAATCCGCTTTTTATTCGTCTTCGTCTGGAATACTAAACATGGAATATTAACACCAATCATAGTACTTTTCGTCAAAGATTCCCAGCTATACCTCAGCAAAATTGTTCATTCTGACCTTAAATATTTTGAAAGTTACAGTATTGTCAAAAACATTCAGTTCTTTGTATTGAATTGGCAATTCACCATGTACAGTAATAATATCGTACCTTGTGGAAAAACAATTCCACGATTGTGGAAATAAGAGTTCAAAATATCTCCGTTTCTCTTTTCTTGTTTTCTTAAATTAGGTTGTCGATTTTTCTATATTCACATATTTGATCGTTCTCTGTGTTGATGAACCCAAGAAAATATCGTGGTTTAAAAGCTGCATAGTATTATGAATTGTCAGTGATAATTTAAAAAAAATACGAGCAAACAACAATTCATTGGTAAACGGTTAGTTTGTTTAACTCGTTTAGGTAAAAAGAACCAAATGAATTTCTTAGCGAATAACGTATTTTAAGTCCGTTCTGGCTAATTTGGTGCATTCGAGGGTCACCAAGTGGTGTATCATAAATCTTGTCTGTATTTCACTGTTCCTGCTACTTTTGCACTTCGCCCACTTTCAACGGCAATCTAGAAACAAGGCAAATAAAACAATACCGTACTTCCGTTTAGCATTATTTAAAGCTCGAAAGGCAGCTCTTGTACTGCCGTAATGTACTGTCGTTGCGAACATGATATCGGCGGCCCCACAGGTGCCCCGGTGCAAACAACACGATACACGTTCATGCCGACGATCAGCCAAAATGCAATGAAGAAAACGACCAGAAACTACAGCGGCCGATTTGCCGGAAAAGTGTGCGGTGTATGTAGACCGATTTGCTTCATAAACTCTGGCCGCAAAGCGAGTATCCTGAGCAGTGCAAAATGCAATGGTCACCATGCTCCTGCTGCTGCTGCTACTGCTGCTGGAGCAAAACAAGTGCACCGTGGTTGTTTTTCTTACCGTGGTGCACTTTTTTTTCCATCCCTGATGTGCTTTCTCCCAATTCCAGCTAGTTCCTAATATAGGCAGACTGAAACACACCGGTAACCGCAAATACAAATAACTTGCCTTTTTATCCTTGCTCGTGCATGTTCGCAAAACCGGGACTTGTCGGTGCGATGGTTTATGTGTCTAGTACAATTACTTAACCGAGAAATTTCCTTTAAACAAAGGGTGGGAAGCGATAGTCAAACATGCGGCAGAGGATTTGATCCCAGCAAAAAAAAAATCGAACCAGGGGCATTGATGCAAAAAGCAAGTATCCGTGAATTTTGAATCAGTTATAGATTTTTACGACTCCCTTTATCCAATGTTCGAGGTTTATTCAATTGAAGTAAACATAACAACATATGTGCGCAGATAGCAACGGTCTAGTATTTATTCTGCAGTTATGCATAGGAAGCTTCAAAAACTTTTATTGAGTTTTACAAATGGGTGGTAAGTTCAAAAATACTATATGCTCGACGTATTTTTCCACCTCAAAATCACCTAGACCAGATTTGGCATTACACCCAGCATTCGTAGAAACGCTATTGATAAAGCGCACGGAAATAACAATATCTGGCACTCTGGGAGCTCAGTTGGTAACAGCATCATAACCAAAACATCATAACTGAAATGATAGACCTGGTTAGGGATGACTGAGTTATAAATACAATTCTTGCAACCTACGCCTGATCCACATCTATGATAAGCTAATAAAACAAAACAGTTTATTTTGTAAATGGCACGTGTATTCATGAGAACTATTGACCGAGTGTTAGTAAAGGTTACTTGCAGTTAAATAAATTTACACATGATGGTCACTTGGACGTCCGGTATCTGTGGAATTACTTAAGGCTCAAAATTGAGAGGCACTTATAAGTTTGCAAGCCTCAACAAAAAAATGCGACAATGATGTTGTATTTACTTCAGTAAACCAATACCTCACATATAAATTCTGCTGCACAGCAAGGATTGAGATCGAAATTCCTTCGTGTTCATGGATAAATCTCCATCCTCTATCGTTCTGAATTTTCCTCGCAACATGATTGTACGAGCAAATCCCGACTACTGCCAAAAATGCCCTACAAATATCGGAATCCTGCTATAAATAAAGATATAGTTATTTGAATATATTTGAAAAAAATATTCAACTCCTAGGATATGGCCCAGCAAACATATCTATTTTTTTTTCGACTCGTCACAGCATCTCTGGTCCGTTTTACAGCACCTACCGGGTAGACGTTTGGAAAACGCTTCTCATAAATTATTTATTCAAATATTATCATATTCCGATATCGTTTACCTTCTCTTATCCCCTCTCTTGATTTGGATCACTAGCTTCGGCGGTTTGATATAAATGCGCTGGTCTTGGGATTAGATTATAGTGCTGCTTCCTAGTTTTGCTTCCTTTCTCACCTACATTCCGTTTATAATCACAGTTGTGCAATCCCACTTGAGCAAACAATGAAGGAACTGAGGAGCATTCTCTGACCTTCATTTGAATAGAATATACTTCTTACATATCTTCCGATGCACGATGCTTGTATTATGATTTACGTTTATTGTGGTTGGATGAGATTTGAACAAACTGAATAGAAATATATACGGATATGTACAAAATGATTAAAATTCAACACAATCCAACATGTTTGCATTGAAGGTTTCCTTTCCATGACTGGTTGCCGATGGATATGTTGTAATCAGCATTCACATATGCTTCTATTAACCCCTTAGTGCGCATTTTTTTCCCAATCCGCATGAATGGATTTTAGATGCAATAAAGGATTGAAAAAATGAATTGATTTTACAGCAAAATAAAGCATTGCAAGTCCACTTCTTGTTGAATGGTTGGTCTTTGTCTTTCATATTGCTTTAGTACTTGATTGCATTATTTTTCTACTGATCATTACTCATCCATCGCCAGCAGGGCTTCAAGTGGTGAATAGACAACCTGGAAGGACGGTGCGGTCCTTCTTCCTCACGCTTCCACGAGTCTGCCAGATGAAACATGGAGACGCTGGTTGGCATAGCCCGGACAATGTTGTCAATTGGACAATAACTAAGGGAGAGGTTGAGACTGAATGGTTTGTACCTGGAAATCATTCTCATTTTGTAATTATTGCATTTCTGTTTAATTTATCATTTTGCATTCCATTTATCTTACGACTATGTATCAAACGGAAACGCATGGAATTGATTCTATTAATCATCTAACCGGCCTCTTCGATCACTAACTTTTAAATGTCATTCAAATTGTGCTCTAAAAACATCTTACAAACATGTCCTATAAATAATCTGCTGCCTTTCGGAATAAAGATATTTACTATTTTTTAAATTTGATCATTTAAAAATCAAATTATTAAGAATATTTTATCTACGATAATTGAATTTTTTTTTTATTGTTTCTCAGCCTTTCCATGACTATTAGGATATCAATATAAACGTAGGGTTTCCTTTCAGTAACAAAACAGTGGATCTCAGACATATTTAAATTCTGACATTTACACCGTCGCACGGTGATTCCATTCCATACAAAAGGCGGTTTCCATTAAAAACAGTCTAAAAATGGATTTAACAGCGCAGTTATGTGTTTACAAGTAATTTTGGGCCGCCTATTTCAAATATGCTATCAAATTTCAAATTTCAAATATGCTATTGTCATATTAAGCAGTCATATTATGGAAATGTCCAGGTTTATTATTTTCAATTCAATTTTCTTGTACAAGTAAATGAGGGTGCCAGCCAAAACCGACTTTTCAAATTTTAAAAAGAGTAGTGCTCCAAAGTTTTGTCTCCTCAAAAGAAGTCCCCATGCGAAATTTGAGCTCAATCGAACTTCGTTAAGTGGACTCCCAAAGCGGTCAAAGTTTGACTTTTTTTGACCCATGAAAACTTTCCCAAGATGAAACATGAAATTTCCGAAATCGGTTTTTTTATGCCAATGGTCTTAGAAATGCATGAAACGTCGAGATATGGTGTTAATTCTGAAAATTTGTTTAAAAAAACACTTTCTGGGGCTTGGCCAATTTTTGTGTTGGGGGAGTGAATTCAATTTTACTTGAATAATTTGAGCTCAACTGCTGAGTTACTCATGACAATAGAATTGAAACATATCCTATATTATCGTTGTTAATTGCTTACATGTTAAATGAGATATTTCATAACGGTTTGCTCACTTTTACTCCATTAGGGTGATCCTTTGAAAAACAAGTCAGAATTTAAATGGAATAGTGAGGAAAATTGTATTTAACATCTCCTGTGTCATCGTGAGCATTGTTAACATTTAATATGTGATATTTAATCAGGGTGATTTAATTGCTTTTCATAACGGTGGTCCCTTTTATCGAAAAATTAAAAACAAAAACCTAAAAAATTTGAACTAGAATGGGATATTAAAAACATATGTATGTTGACTACGTATTGCAATCAACCACGGAATTTATTTGGGGAATGGAATCTTCGGATCAAAAAGAATAACTGAATACGAAACTTTGATATAACCAATTTATTATCGAAAGCCGCGTATCGCAATAGGACCGGTCCTTTGCACTTCTGCTTGAGTACTCACTATACGTTAGCAATTCTACTATCACTTCGGAAAAAAGAGAGTCACTGATAGCGAAATCGGAGAAAATAGACGGCTCACTCAGAAGGCAATCGGCTGGTCCTAGGGTTGTTCAATCTCTCAGTCTAACATGTATCTAAACATCTCCTATACCATCGTAGGATTCTGTTAACATATAATTTGAGTGCGAGCTTTGAAGTGGAATACCTGTAACGAACCAATGGGAAGAAAGAATAGTATTTTCCATTTAATTCCACTACCGTTTTGCTTATCTTGGTAGATACGCCTATTTCGTCTATAATGTGCAGACTTCTTCAGTGTTGTGTACCGAAACTCGACTTCGTTAGTCGAATTTTGGTGCACGACACTGAAGAAGTCTGCATATTGTAGACGAAATACGCGTATCCATCAAGATTAGCAATAAAAGCAGAGAAATAAAAAAGAAGTGCAATAAAAGTTTTCATTTCCGAGAAAAAAAAATCTATCTGTTCTATTTCTAGTTGAAGTTGTATTGCTTGTGCTATCTGTTTGCCTTGGTACATGCGCATTGTTCGTGAGAGAAAAAAGTACGTTCATACATAAAACTAACAGAATTTTGCTTTGAATTTTTTTTTGTCAGTTTGTAATGTAAAGTTTATTGAGTCGATGAAACATTACAGGTTTTGTATTTATTGTATTGTTAACATTTAATATTCTCACTTAAAAACTCCTGGAGTTCGTCATTATTGTCCCAACCATATCAAACACATTTTTTTATCATGCACCCTAAAACGCATTCAAAGCTGCGTTGGAATATTGTGTGTGAAAGAGATCACCAATAATCTACATGGAATGCGTTGAACTGGTCGACTTGACTGCCGCAAAGGCTCAGTAGGAATTTTTTGTCAAGACACAAAGCTAAAAGCCAGTTTCATTGTGGTGATAGCATTAGTTTTTTCCACTGTAGTTATCTACTCACTTTTCTGTATAATTAACGTAATAGCATTGGAATTCAAATGGGCAGTTTAATTAATTGGCACAAATGGGCAGTTCAATTGACTGGCAACACTGTGTTTATTTGAGTTAGTATTGTTTTTATAGCCGTCCGACTTTTATATTATTTTTCGTCGATATATGTTTTGCCGTTATTCGTGATTTCGATCCGTCCCGATTTATTATCATTTTGTCCGCGTTGTGATATTCGGTCTGTGCATAGACAGTGAAGCATTGTGTTGTTATCTGCAAAAACTCAACCGATCGCTGCTTTATTCAACAACAACACCATCTTGCACCCTCTCATCGCCCTTCGTCCGTTGAAAAATCAGGAAGCTTTCTGCGGTATAACACTTGCTGTGTAGTATACCCATAGGCGAATACCATGGCATGCAAAGGTTGCCAGAAGGTTGTTTCCGACAATGATCGTATCATTTGTCGAGGATTTTGCGGGGAGTCATTTCATGCAATTTGCGCACAGGTTGACTTCCCCTTGAGCGTGCTTCGATCACATGAAAAGAATATTTATTGGATGTGCGATGACTGTTCCACGATGTTCACTAACTGCCAATTTCGTAACATCATGTGCCGCAGTGAGAAGGATCTGAGTGGTTTACCTGAATCGATTAAATCAATTCAGGACGACATCATAAAGCTTAGCTCGGTGGTCACAACCCTCGCTTCTAAGGTTGATTCGAAGCCTCTCACACCGTTCCGGCTCAACTCTAGTGGCTCAAGATTTCATGAGTGGCCAATAAATGCGTCAATTAATTCGCCGAAGCGACGTAGAAGTGAAAATGGTGATCGTCCGATGTCGATTGCAGCAAACAAATCGAGTTGCGGAACTAAGTTGGCCTGTAGCACCAATAAAATGGTCCAGACCAACCGTAATTTCGTCTGGATACATCTGTCTGCTTTTCATCCGACTACGACCGAACAGGAAATTTCCGACTTGGTGTGTGAATGCCTACATCTGAAAATCGACAATAAACCGAAGGTGGTAAAACTTGTTCCAAAAGGGAAAGATTTGTCCACGTTGAATTTTGTCTCATTCAAAGTGGGTATAGACAAAAATTCATAGAAGGAAGCATTGTCCTGCGATTCTTGGCCGGAAAACGTTTTCTTCCGGCCCTTCGAGGATGATAAAGCAAAAAACGTGACCCGCATCGTGAAGTCCTCGACGGTGGAACCACAAAATCAACCAGCTCCTCTTGTGAACGTCTCAGCTACGGATCAACCTTGCCCGATGCTCAGCTAATGTCACATGTTTCAACACCGGGATGCACGCGACAAGGCTCTTTGGAAGCCCCCTCTGCCCTCGTCTCAGTTGTACCACATTCAAAAACCGATCGTCAGCTCTGTTCCCAGTGTTCCCGCCACCAGAGTCATCCCGGTATTGAGTTCGGGGTTCCAGAGGGGGTCTTCCAGCCTGTTATCTCAGGCAAGTACGCGTGTAATTCCAGCTTTTCGCTTCCTGAATATCTTCCAATTTCCAGCTTGTACGAAAAGTTACCCGATTTAGAGACGAATCAGTGCACATCACATCCGAGACGCATCGTGGAAAGCACTTTGGAAGTCCCCGGTTCCTCTGCCCCAGTCGCGCCAATTCCAGCCACCGTACAGCATAGTCGTCTCGGCCCTGAGGGCAGATGCACACCGGGGTCTTCCAACCTGCTTTAGCAGGCAAGTACATTCACGATTTAGCTTCTCCTTTGCCTGATATTGCCTCGCATTCTAGTGATGTCATCGGTACTTCGGCTGCCACACACGAGATTGTCATTTACTACCAGAATGTCGGTGGTATTAACAGCGATGTCGACGATTTCCGCATAGCTACTTCGGACCAGTGCTACGACATCATCGTCCTCACGGAGACCTGGCTGGATTCACGCACACTCTCTTCTCAGGTATTCGGCAAAGATTACGAGGTATTTCGATGTGACAGGAATGCCGATAATAGCCATAAAGCAAAAGGTGGGGGTGTACTAGTGGCCATAAGTACAAAATTTAAAGCAAAGGCTCATGAAAACCCTTCGTGGACTCGTTTGGAACAAGTTTGGACGTCAATCAAATTGGGCAATCGCACATTATTCCTTTGCGGACTGTACATTCCACCCGACCGCATACGCGAGCGTGAACTAATTGCAACACATTGCCAATCGGTTTTCGCAATTTTGGAAAATGCCAAAGCAACCGACGAAGTTATGGTGATAGGCGACTTTAATCTGCCTGGGATTTCATGGAAATTATCCGACAGTGGGTTTCTATTTCCCGATGCCAATCATTCTGTCATGCATTCCAATGCTTCGTTCCTTCTGGACAATTACAGCTCAGCCACTCTCTCCCAAATCAATCATGTCACCAACCAGAACACACGCAGCTTGGACCTCTGTTTCGTGAGCGCCCAAGACACCGCTCCACTCTTATGCGAAGCTCCCTCTCCTCTAGTGAAACTAACTCTTCATCATCCGCCTTTACTGGTCACGTTACGCTCAAAGCTGGAACATGACTTCGAAATCTCACCTGACACAGTTTCCTACGATTTTGTTCGTGCCAATCATCGTAATATCGCCGAGCTACTCTCGCTTTTCGATTGGGATAACATTTTGGATACAGTCAATGTCGAGTCAGCCGCTCAAACATTTTCCAACGTTCTGGCATATGTCATAGACAGACACGTTCCAAAGAAAATCCATCGTCATACGACTCGTCCACCTTGGCAAACGAGCGAACTTCGTCGCTTGAAATCTGGCAAGAGAGCTGCCCTAAGAAAATTCACAAAGCACCGGACACTAATTTTAAGTCGTCACTATGTAAGCATGAATCACGAATACAAACGAGTCGCGAAACGTTGCTTTCTTCAATATCGGCGTGGAATACAGAGAAAGCTCAAGTCACGTCCTAAACAATTCTGGAAATTTGTAAACGAACAACGCCACGAAGTAGGCCTTCCGTCGTCTATGTCGCTCCACGGCAACAAGGCTTCCACCCCGCAGGGTATTTGCCAGCTATTTTCCGAGAAATTTTCTAGCGTTTTCACCGAAGAGGCGTTGAGCGATGACCACATTAGACTTGCGGCCAGCTATGTTCCCCCTGCCGGTCAAACCTTGGGCCAAGTCGACATCGATGCAGAGATGATAATCAAGGCCTGCTCAAAACTCAAATTATCTCATAATCCCGGGTCGGATGGAATTCCTTCGTCCTTTCTCAAACTACACTTGGATAGTTTGTTGCCCCCGCTGCTGCACGTTTTTCGACTATCTGCGGCTGTCGGTATTTTTCCTCGCTGTTGGAAATTTGCGCACATGTTTCCAGTACACAAAAAGGGAAGCAAACGGGACGCTGGAAATTATCGCGGCATAACTTCGCTTGGTGCTGTTGCTAAACTGTTCGAGCTTGTAATTCTGGAACCGTTGTTCGCTCACTGTAAATCATATATCAGTACCGACCAGCACGGATTCATGGCTGGTCGCTCCACTGCTACTAACCTGTTGTGCCTTACTTCCTACATTACTGACAGTATGGCGAAACGCGCCCAAACGGATGTCATTTACACCGACTTGTCTGCAGCCTTCGATAAATTGAACCACCGCATAGCTATTGCCAAACTGGACAGGCTTGGGATCAACGGATGCCTGCTGCAATGGTTTCAATCGTACCTCACTGACCGTCATCTGGCTGTAGTCATAGGAGATTGTCAGTGTCACATGTTCAAAGCCACGTCTGGTATACCGCAGGGTAGTCACTTGGGACCGTTGATTTTTTTGATCTACTTCAACGACGTAAATTTGGCTTTCGAAGGACCTCGACTATCATACGCAGATGACCTAAAACTCTATCTTCGAGTGCATTCACTCGACGACTGTCGCTTTCTTCAACGTCAGCTAAATGCTTTTGCCGACTGGTGCACTTTGAATCGTATGGATGTCAACCCGGCCAAATGCACGGTTATCTCGTTTTCGCACAAGAAACAGACTATTTTATTCAAGTATGTCTTGTTGGGCACCGAAATTGAGCGCGTCAGTCAAGTCAAGGACTTAGGAGTAATTCTGGACACCCAACTCACCTTCAAGCAGCATATCTCGTACGCTATCGGCAAAGCCTCCTGCGTTCTGGGGTTCATCTTTCGGATTGCTAAGGACTTTACGGACATCTACTGCCTCAAATCGTTGTACTGCTCCTTGTGTCGGTCTATATTAGAGTATTGCTCGGTTGTGTGGACTCCTCATTACAACAACGGTGTCGTTAGAGTAGAGGCTGTTCAACGACGGTTTTTGAGATTTGCGCTACGTAAACTACCGTGGACGGATCCCTATCGTTTGCCAAGCTACGAAAGCCGTTGCCGTCTAATTAACCTGGAGTCCCTGTTAGCCCGCAGAGATACAGCCAGGGCTTTGTTCATCGCAGACATCTTGCAAGACCGCATCGACTGTCCTGATCTTCTGGAGCAAATCAATATCAACGTGCAGCCCCGAGCCCTGAGGAATAGTTCAATGCTGCGGTTACCTCCACAACGAACCAATTACAGTATGTTTGGCGCAATTGGCGGTTTACAAAGACTTTTTAATAGGGTTTCCGCGTTGTTTGATTTTAACGTGACTCGCCAGATGCTTCGTCGTAAGTTTAGCCATTTTTTTAAAGACCTGTGTAATTCGCATGGATAGTGTAATTTTTAGTTTGTTTTATGTCATGACTATTAATGTACCGTTCTAGCTTTAAGTAACATCATTGGAATTTGCACATAATCTGTTGATGAATAGAAATAAATAAATAAATAAATAAATAAATTGAAATCACTGCAGTACCTATCAAAAATTCACTACATATTCATTGCAAGGAAACGGAGCAGCACATCGAAATTTTATACTATGCTTTATACGATATATACATTCAGACAATTCCTGGAATTCCTAAGCAATTTTCCTGTGGCTATAACACATTGTCTTAATGTTCAAGATACGCAAGTCCGTCCGTTTGGTCTCGAGTCGTTTCAAGGAAACCCTGGCAATATGGGTTTCAAAATTCATAAAATTCAAACAGAAAGCTATTTCTCAACATGTAGTGGCCATCTGATAATTTTTCCTCGAAATAGTTATCTCGGAACAGGTTCCTGTGGGGCTTCAAGTGGCCATAAACAAAGCTAGCCACCAAACGTTGAGCAATCGCTTACTGGATAAATTTCATGAATTTTGATACCCATCTTGCCAGGTGTTTCTACTGAAAATGTTCATGGCCACTCGAGGCCCCACGGGAACCTGTTCAGGATTGACCGGTCCGAGGACAAATCATCAGATCGCAGTATACGTTGAGAAACAGCCTACTGGAGAAATTGAAGGAATGTTGATACCCATATCACCAGGGTTTTCTTCTGAAAATATTCGTGGCCACTCGAGGCTCACGGTAACCTAGGAATTGCTCCAAAGATTTGGACATCCATTGCTGGAAATTCAATAGATGTTCCAAAATTGTGTCTCCGTTCCGGAACACAGCCCCGGAAACCTGGATTTACAGAAACCAGATGAATTCAAATAGTCATTGCTGATATTCCCTGAAGCGAATGAGTTTTTGAATTTAATGGTGCCAAGAGAATCAAATCGGTCAATAATTGTCAGAGTTATAATCATTTGAATTTGTAGGGTATTCGGGTACCCTGTCGATCACTTAAGGGGTTAAATTATAGGAATGTTTTTATGCAAAAAGTTGCCTTACCAGTTTTTTTAAGATGTCATTGAATTTCAGCTTCCTGTTTTAAAATAAACTATGAAATTTCGCAATGTGAAACATAAAAAGGTACCCGGGTACCCTGAGGAACATATAAGGGTTAAGGATCAAGAAGTCGTTATGAGTTTTGGCAATGAAGATAATTGAATTCTTCTTATTCTTCTTCTTTCTGCCGACAAAAATGCTTTTTGACCATTTTCGGTAATATCATGACTTACCTTATTCTCACTTCTTAAAAACATGATTAAACAAAATAGTATGAATTTGCTATAATCTGGTAGTTTTTAAGAACCGGGTTCACTAACATAATACACCGATGCAAACACGCCATTTGCTATTCAAACACACAAACTCACAAGGACCCATCACTTGATGTTTCCATAAATCATGTAGGTTGTTTTCCGCATGTTCACTGCTTTCAAAAGGATTTACAGCTCTCGTGCTGGGTTTTTCTTCCAATGAAAATTTACTTTTTGTTCCGTCAATCACTTGTATATTAGAATACTGCTTCAGAAATTCACAAATGAAAAACAAGCTAGGCTACTGTATTGTCAATATAGCAGAATCGCGGCGAAACTCATAAAATTACTTGCGCCCCAAGAAAAAGCTTCACGATCCATATGATCGCATGTTCGAGATTCACAACAATGTAAGCCACACTTAAAACAGCACACACACTACGCTAGAATCGAGCCAGATGATCAACGATCATCGACAGTTGGCAGATTTACCTCTTGATTTTTTTATCTGATGGGTTTTGACATGTTGAAAAACTGAGATACATTTGTACAAATCATGTGCCAGATTTTTTTCGATATCGAGTTGGAAGCACAATATTTGCTAATTTGCTGTGTAACATAATGTACCATGAGCAACACTTTTGATTGAAATAATTGTTTTCCCCTAGTAGCACACTTGTTCCAAACCAGTTGAGTTGATTGCTTTGTGATTCAACTGTCACAATCAATTTTTGATCATTGTGTGCTGCTTGGGTCACTGTGCTGGCAACAATGCTCGTCAGTTGATATTTTTGTTTCACGAAGTTTCCTCCTATCAATTTGGTTTTTGCCCAGATCGAGCATTTAATGAAATTGAAATTAATGCTGGTGAGTAATAATGCCACAGAAAAGGAAAGCACAACAGGCGGCTTTAGTTCGAACAGTTGATCGGGATTGATCAGAACAAATGTACATCGCTGGATCAAGATTCAACTGCTCCAGAAAAGGATCCGGGACACTTATCAACGGATCAAAGTGTTCTGTTCTTCCAAGATCCAGTGAGTAGTGAACAACTGCATCTATACAAGCTGGGCATGGGCTGCTTGTTAAAAGATGATAAACATTTGACGTCGAAAGTGCTATTGGTTGTTGTGAATGCACATAATTTGAACGATTCCATAACCGAAGAAATTGTGTATGATCCGCAGTATTTTGCAGAAAATCTTGAATATAAACTTGAGGTTTTTTTCGAAAATGTTTTTATAAAAGAATTGTTTGAGTAAGAAGTGCGTGTCGAATGTTGAGGAGCAACTAATAGAAAATAATAAAAACTATTGTAATCTACAAAAAAAAAAACACTTTAAATCTCTCTATGTTTTCATACATCTAACATGAGAAAACCCGAATTTATCTACCGATGCACAGTGATTCCATTCCATACAAAAGGCGGAAAAAAGTCTAAAAATGGAATTTACATAGCTAAGTTATATGTTTCCAAGTAATGTTGTGCCGCTGATTTCAAATATGTTATCTAAATTGTCGCATTAGGCCACACTTTCGAGAAATTGCCACTTTATGCCTCCTGGCTGGAGTATCCGGAACATCCGATAAAATGGTAAACTCATCAGGCTCGTCCTAAAGCAATACGATTCTTTTCAAAACCAATTGTACATAAAATATAAGAAGCAATGCGATGTAGAGAACAATGTACTGCTCTAAGTTGCCGTGTCATGGTCTTAGTTCCGGAACATTCGGAAAATTTGACACCTCAGCAATTCGAAACTAAAAAGATGAAGTGGATCTTAGAATTCTGGCCAATACTTGGTAGGTTTGCTCCTTTTCGAAAAATACATTACTCGAATTTTTCATTTTGTCATTAGGGTGTTCCATTTTAAATAGGGTGGTCCAAAACTCAAAATTTTTGGAAATATATACTTCTCAACGAATTATTACTTTTGAACCAAATGTTTTATAAAGAACGTACATGAAAAATAATGATGCGTAGTTCTATAAAATAGTATGAATATATAAACAAAACTTTAAATCAATTAGAGAAATGTTCAGTTTTTATTATTTTTGTGTCAAATTCAAATTTTATGTGAATTTTAATTTCGGAAATTCAGACGATATAACATTAAGTAATTATAATGATAGTAATGATTTATTCCAATATGTGTGTACTAACATTTTTACAGAAGCATGGAAAATCGACTTTTAATCCGAGGCCCAGAGTACCGAGTGATTAAGAACATTCGACTCAGTTAGTCAAGGTTGTATTTTTTGGGTTCTAATTATCAACTTCTGGAAGATAATCAATAGCAAAACTTCATCCACTTCCTACTACGAAGCAGCAAACATGGTGAAATAAATATAACGAATGAAATGACAACAATAACTGAAATTTATTACTTCGCAGTGCATCTTTCCAAGGAGCCAGGATGCAGGATCGTTTTTCTCTAAGGATCCCAAGCATAGCATCAGCAATCGGTTTTCTAAGCCATCTATGTTTTTCCTTTATAAAAATGTATGGTAAAACTCGCATCACTCTATAACGAAAATGATGCACAACTCTTCAGATATTCCGCATATTCCATATGATCCGGAAGACCATGCAGTAACCAGTCGAAATCACAAATTGGTTACTCCAGTGTATTCGTTCTTACATTACATGTAAATTTATTTGAAAACAAGCACTTAAATGTGTCTACCTATCGTGAGATCTGCTTCTTTTAACACTTTCCTGAGAGTTCTAGAAATAAGAACCCGGATGCGGTAATTATGGCCCTGGAAACTTGATAGCATCACCATTGCACTTATTTTGGAGTGTTCATGTTATTTGATGTGTCACATGATGGGGTTTGATCCAAATCTGAATCTGGCCACTTTCCCGGGAGTAGCTGGAACATCAACCCGGATGAGGCGAATGTAGTTCTGGACTTGTGATATTATGATCATTGGAATTATTTTTGAATTTTCATGTAATTTGAGGTGCCGCATGATGGGTTCTGATCCCCTGGGGAAATTTCCGGAACCAGTGAACCGATTTCATTGATTCAAAAATCAATGCATAGGATTACAGTACCTTTCTATTGGCGGTTGTTTCAGTCATATCGGTTGAGTAATTGCTTGGGAAACTGAGTTAGAGGTTTCGTTACACACATATACTACCCTGACATTCCAGGAGTCAAACCTCCCCGAATTTGCGCAAGGTTGCGCGCAAGATGAAACCCGCATATTCGGAAAGCTGGTAGAACGATCTTCAAAATAAGTTTATTGTGGTGTATGTGCGCATGTGTGCTCACATTTGAAAACATAGTTGAAGCTTTTTTTCCGATTCTTAATATGGGAGTTAAAAAGCTCGATCATGTAGTACCCATACTTTGATAAGTGGTAGAAAGCTCAATTTGATCCAATCTTCATAAAATTTAGGAAAAAGAAATTTAAAATAGGGTACAAAATTAGAAAAATATGAAACCTAGAGGATTTGAGCTGTTTATTGGAATACATGTAACTAGAAATTACAAGAAATATTAGTATTTTTCATTTAATTCCAATTACCTTTGCTTATATTGACATCTTGACTGACATCTAGTTATAAAAATATATTTATTGTAGAATGAGAAAGTTGCCTTTTCGACTTTTTTCCGCCTTGGAATCACTGTGCGACGTGCCGCAAAGGCTCAGTATAGATTTTTTGTCAAGACTCAACCCAAGTAACATCAAACAGTAAAGAATTCTGAATCTGTAATCTAGAAATTTTATTGTGAAGATTTATGGGCGTCACTCATGTTTTCTTCTAGTATACATTACCTTATTTTTCGCTCGAAAATAGCCGGAATAGCGCAAAAAGTCGATGTTTTTAAAACAACTTTTAGGTAACATAAGAAGTTTTGAAGATGTGATGCTTAACATGCTATTGATTGATGTCTTATCTAAGTAGCATCACATTAACAATAAGGTTATAATCAAGTTATTAAAATAATTGCAGAAATGCATGAAAATAACAAGACATTTCAACAAGTGTCAAACCAACAGATGTAAACACCGATAGAATTTGAATGTAAGATTTGTACATGTGTTTGAAAGTAAGATTTTTTATGAGTTCGATAAGTTTATTTATGATTTTATTTTTGGACCCAGCACTCATTAATTTATTTATTTATTTATTTATTATTGATTCGTCAACAGATAAAAATGTTTAACCGAATGACAATAAGATAAAATTTAATTACATACTACAATTAACACATACATCTTCGGAAACAATTATACATTAAATACATTACACTTAAATTAAACACGTTATAATATCTGTTGAAAACACGAGCCATGCTTAGCACAGGTTCGTGTTTGCCGTAGTTGGTCCTTGAGTGCCGGTTAATGAAGAATGATTGTAAACGTAGGTTTTTGACTGTTTTTGACCCGTAACGCTGGTAGATCACCTTTTCGTGGTGCGTTACGGGGTATCAGATCTACCACCGAACCCTAGTCCGAATTAATTCAACCTAGGGAACATATTTGTTATTTGTAGTCAAAGGAACATATTTTAGTCCTTATTACATTTTATGTCTTATGAAAAGTGACAATACTCGTTTTGCAATTGTGCGAGGATGAGCTTAGAATAAGTAAAACATGGTTAGTCTTCATTTATGTGAATTCTCATTGTCTATTTGATGTTCTATAGTTTGAATTGGTTATGACTAGGGTTCTGATGCATGGTCAGTATCGGAGTCATAGTTTGTTTTCTTTGTAATGAATCTGATTTTGACTGATAAAGGGGCGCGCCTTTGAAGAGTGCTCTCACTCCTCAAAGGGTTTAAGTAGCGGAAACTTTCAATAAAATTTGATTCATTGCCAACAAAACAAACAATGACAACTGTAACAACACCGAATACCTCATCATTTCTCAATAGTGATGAGGTAAATCGACATGCACTAAACAAAGGACACGGGATATTCTACAATAGATCAAATTACTGGTCTCAGTGGTTTATGTCCCGAACAGAGGAAAAAAAAACGTAGGTTTCGTCGTCGAATGTTCATGTTCAAGAGACTAAGTAAAGTGGAACAGTCGATGTTTCCCTGAAGACGGTCACCAACGAAACACGCTTTGGCCACCATACGCCTCCCTTCCAACAATTCCAGCTTAAAGAGCTTACACCGTCTTTCGTAGCTTGGCAATCTGCGAGGGCCTTGCCAACGAAGATGTCGCAAAGCAAAGCGTATAAACTTTCGCTGAACGGCTTCGATCCTCTGGACTGCAGAAGAAAGGTAGAAAGGGGACCAAACGACAGCGCAGTACTCAAAAAAAAGGTCGAACCAAAGAGCAGTATAGAGCCTTCAGACAATAAACGTCTTTGAAGTTTTTTTGCGAAGCGGAAGATGAATCCTAGCTGCGGCGAGGCTTAAGAAACTATATATGCAATGTGGTTCTCGAATGACAGTTTGGTGTCTCCTAGATCCTTTACTGTTGTTTTACGTTTCAAGCGCGTTCCTCGAAGGATGTAGTCGTGGTAATGGTCGTAGATTTACCAAATATCCTCATAACAAACGGTCAGTAATAAGACCAACCACATAAAAAAATATATATTTACTGGAACACTGTATGCAATACACGGGTCCTCCCTTAGATAAGTCGGCAACGGCGCAGCTACAAAGCAATACCATGCTGAAGGTGACTGGGCTCGATTCCCGGTCTGGTCTAGGAATTTTTGGTTAAGAAAATTTTTTCGACTCCCTGCCACACAATCATACTAATGCAAAAATAGTACATGGGATCAAAAGCTCTCAATGAATTACTGTGGAAGTGCATTTAAAATACTAAGATGAGGGCAAGCAATAAGCGCATTGTAAAAGCAATACGCTTGTAATTCTAAAAGAAGAAGAAAGATATTTGTTTTGTTTTGATATCTTTTATCGTTTTATTCATCCATCTATTAAAACAAAAAAAATAATGCAAGCTTTTAAATGAGCAATAGAACCCTATTTTACGCTTCAAATACAAACTTTTTAATTAGTTCGTTTTTTTGACCAAAACTTCAGTGACTTTTAAGGTTTTGCATTAGTATTCATTATTAACTTACTGAAAATACTTCTTCTTAGTTTTGCTGTTACTGACCAGTTTATAGGATGTCAGAAATGATGACATCGGGCTAAACTTCTGAATGAACAATAAAATTTGATTGAACAATGCAATATTCTTTAAAATAATAAAATATAATATGTGGCCAGAAATCAACAATGTTGCTATGAGAATCGATGGAAATATTTCCGATCGAATGGTGCAAAATTTAAAAAAATCTATGTAGAAACGACTAAGATATCAACCTGACCACTTTTCGTAACGGCTGCAATTAGATTTGTTTTTGTAGATTGTAGCCCAGTATAGAAAACAAATGCGTTGTCTTTCGTCAAAATAAATAAAAATGTTCGCAAAAGTTTTACCAAAGTACCGGTTACATGTAGTTTTACTGATTCTTATAAATCAAGGCTATTGTATAAATTATTCAGCGAAGTTGAAAATATACGAATGAAAAAGAAAAAAAATATATTCGGACGCCTGTAATCACCGGGTGTGTTCATTGTGGTACAATACGGCAGAGCAACAAAATGCTGAAAGGAGACCATTATTATA
The DNA here is from genome assembly GCA_034211315.2 of Aedes japonicus. Taxonomy (NCBI): domain Eukaryota; kingdom Metazoa; phylum Arthropoda; class Insecta; order Diptera; family Culicidae; genus Aedes; species Aedes japonicus. The sequence goes on along the minus strand of JASCZW010004253.1, from coordinate 239,361 downwards.
AGTATCCTCATCACGGCGCTTCAGTACATCGAACAACCTGTTATGTAAAAGAAACCAGTGTGTGCCTTATCTCATTACGTGCGCTGCTGGGTTGCTGCTTTTCCACTTCCACTTTTTTTTGTGCTGCCTCCCTGGAGGATGAGCCTGGTAAACTTGATGATGTTGGCGATGAAGGATGTCTTCACTTTGTCATTGATCAATTACTGTCGTACCGTTATGGTTGAACAAGAAATGTCTCACACATACAATGGGCGGAACACCTTTCCGTCCAAGATGGTGACGAGTATGTTCGTAAGAGGATATTTTCAATGGAAAATGCTGCCGACGTAGCTATATTGGCGTAACAACGGAACGGGGAGGCACAAGAATAATACTTCGCATATTTTTCAACTCATAATTGGTAACCCAATAGCAGGAATATATTAAGCATGACAAAAGAGTTAAATTGTTTCGAATACATTGTATCGAGCTTTACTGTAGCTTTCATCGGCTCGGTGGAAATTCTAGGGTATAAAGTCCACTATGAAAATAGTGAATGAGCTTTAAATACTACAGTTGTTAACCATTTTTTTCAAATACTCTTCCGTAGATTAATTTATTATATCTCGATGAAATCAGGGAATGAATGAAAATATATGTTTTTTTTTGTTCTTTTATAGTAAGCAGAAGAGATCGTTAAAAGACAAACTGATACTCAACTGTGTATCGAGAAACAGGGTAACATTAATCGTTTTGATAAAAAAAGATCTGTGCATTTCATAAATTTTGTCTGAAAAACAAAATTATAAAACATCACCTTTTATTTGGGCTTTTTTTAATTTATTTTTCACAGAATAATTTTTGATATGCGGGAAAAAAATTCCCACCGTCTGATGTAGACATATTAAAAAAAACTATAGAGGATTAAGTGAGTTATTGGTATTCAATCCTCAAATCTCTGTTATCAGATGTAGTGGCAAATCAACCGCTTCCAGCCGGTTGGTGTATGCCGGGAGCCTTCCGTCCGATGGAGAGAAGGCTGACAGACCTTGGATGCGTTTGGTAGGTGCGGATAGAATTCGTTATTAATTCAGGAGACTGAATGGCTGATGTGAAAATACGATTCACAACAATTGGCAATCATTTTGTAGCAAAACATAAAGTTCAAGGCATATTTTAAACGTGTTCTAGACATGCTTTCGATTCAAAGACTTTCTCGAAGATTTTGCATGCAAATCTAACATCGTTCTGGAACGTATCGGTACAATTGACAGGAAATCTGTTTTCGGATTTCCAAATCATTGGTTATTGTACTGCTGCGAGAAATTGTCATCAGTGAAAGCGGGTTCTGCTGAATACGGTGGGCGTAAAGTATAATGCTTTAGCTTTCCAGCCCTGGCACTGATAGAACCGTACCGCGTTCAATAAGCCACTTCAGTGAAGAATGATTGAGCGAATCGCTTCTGTGAAAGCGAGCAGTAACCCCATAGAAAAGGTAATGCGCGAAAAGCGTTTCTAGAGAGAAAAGGATGTTCAAGTGGTAACGTTTCCTAACATTGCTGTTCGAAATAATTGCAAAGCATGCTGGTGTTCATTATAAAAAAAACTTTGAACTTGTTAAAAATTAAATGATACTTTCCATTACAAAACTGTCACTACCAATTGAAACCTCTCCTCTGAGGAAATATTTTTAACGTGCTTCGTTTTAAATTTTGTTGAAAAACGAGATTATTTTAAGGGAAAATTATCACTTACTTACTTTACCCGCCATGGTAATGACTAATGATAATTTAATTCTTTGGAGTATTTCGAACAATATAAAGAAAGTTTAACCCAATCCAAAACAGCACAGCTGAATTGATTTAGGTTCTTTTTCAGCTCCGTCAATAAATTCGCAGGTACAATGCAACGCAATGCTAGTGGTGACGGATTCCGTGCCAAATGACCGATCAATTGTTTAAAATGATTATCTCCGATTGCGATAAAACATTGCATAGGCTTTCGGTGCCGGAGACTGATCGTTTTCCACTGTGTGGCGGAACCACGAATTTGAATTTAGAATTTAGTAGACTTGATAAAATTGTACATATGTTGAGAGATATTGAAATATTTATTGAAGTAACCCTAGTAAATAGTTCAGATATTTTGAGTACCATTAGTTTTAGAGTTCATTTATTCATTTGTTCCACCTCGCATACAACAAGATAAATGAGTTCCTTGCTGGATTCTAGCGCCGAGCGTAAATCGTCAGCCAAACGGACTTTACCATGTGCGAGTCTCGGCTATCGACCTAGGATCAAGTATCGTTGACCTTCCTTGCTTTTGTAAATCTTCGGATGGGATCAGGTTTTTTTTTCTGATATAAGTTTAATACAACATTTAATACAACAATTCTTATTCTTCTAACTTATTTTACCCTTAGCATATGTTCAAATGTCCATCAAAATGCTCTGCAAAAACTTTCCTGTTTTCCCATCGAATTTCTCGAATACTTTTTTGAAAACAAATTAGACTACCTGTTTTCATTGTTACGCTCCAACTGATATAATGAATTGATAACCATAATGCAGCTGTCTGACTTTTATCGGTTATATTTACAGGTTTGCCCAGAATTTCATCTATTGTAGAAAAGTTCACATTAAGTTTATTTCTTAAAACTTCTACCGTCCATTTTCGAATGTCTTTGGTTCTAGTGCACTCTCTCACGCGATGCAGGTTTGTGTCTGGACCACTACAATTATCGCAATTTCCGTCTAAAAGTCTCCCAATGTTGTAAGCTAATAACTTCTCTTTATTCGGTATAACATCATTAATTAACAGAAAGACATTTGATTTATCCTCGGAACATAGAAAGTTGTAGCTTATATTCTTCCAAAGTAACGTCCAGTTTTCATCAGGGTAATCATTTTCAACCCGAACAGAAATCTCTGCGGCATTAAGAAGGTTGTTGTACAATTGTTTTGATGTTTCGGCTCTGGCATTTCTTCCTTGCGCTATGATTCGCGCTTCTGAGATCCATTCCTTAAAGTTTCGTGTAAGGCGACCGCTATTCGTGAAATCCAGTAAATACTCCTCCGTTGTATCTTCTCCATCGAGGCCAGAATGTAAAACGTTTTTCAAGAAAAGAGCTTTGCATTTTGATTCCGGATCAACCAAACGTAAGCCTCCTCTAGTGTTATCTAAATACAGCTGATCTCTAGCAACTCTGAAAATAGCTCCACGCCAAAGGAAATTTCCAACCATGCTCTTTATTTTAGCCAAATTACAATTCCTTGGTGGGAACACCTGCGCAATGTACCACAATTTAGAGAGTATGAAAGTATTCAACACCCATACACGTTCCAGCAAGTTCAAATTCCGTGGGGCGTTTGTTAGCAAGCGAAAACTAATATGTCTGATTAGTTTCGCATAATTCTTGTCTATAATCTTCGACCAACTTCCAGCGATAATCACACCCAGTATTGTGAATTCATCGACCTCCGCAACTTTTTGGGGACCAGACATAGCTTTATTGAACCTTAAAAACGAAGATTTTCGAAAATTAACCCGTATTTTGGCATATTGAGTGAACGAATCAAGGATTTGCATAATCAAATCGAATTCGTCCTGGTTCTTGACAAATATGTTGATGTCATCAGCATATGCTACAACTTTTAGGAATCTTCCGTAAACAAGAACACCTGTGCAGCTGTCATGTAAGTTCCTGATCAATGGCTCGATATAAAGCACGAAAAGGATCATACTGAGCGGGCATCCTTGTCGCACTGAAGAGAGAATTTTAATTTCTGGTGTCAAGAAACCGTTTAGCAAAATTTTTGATGCTGCTTTGCTATACAACGATTTCAAACAAAGAATCAGCTGGGTCGGGAATCTGAATTGTTCTAGCACTTTCCACAGGAAGGTATGGTTCACGTTATCGAACGCTTTTTCCAGATCAACGCTAAGCAAAAATCCTTTAAACCGTTTGGATTCAATTGAGCGAGTCACCAATCGTCTGATATCTTTCAGGTTATCCGTACAAGATCTGCCATCTACTGTAGCACACTGTCCTGGACCCAACAATTGATCCAATACTGTTGCGATCCGCTTAGCAATGATTTTGCAAAACAACTTGTAATCTGTGTTCAATAGACTTATTGGGCGATGATCCTGAATTGTTGGAACCGTTGCTTTCTTAGGGATCATGATGATGATCCCCGCTGAGAAATCTTTGGGCGGAATTGTTTGTCCACTAAAATACGCATTAAACAGTTGTACAAGATCGCATTTAAGCAGATCAAAATGCTCAACGTAAAATTCGTATGTTAAGCCGTCTGGCCCTGGCGACTTCTTCTTTGAACACTACTTAAGAGTTTGAAAAATTTCATCCTCAGTGATCGGTAGAACTAATCCAGTCGCATCTTCTTCATTAAGCATATTGGTGATGTAACTGATAGGGCATGCTGACTCACTGATCCTAGAAGCTTCACTCTCGGCAAAAAGATCGGTGTAATGTTTGTGTACTTCTGGCAACGATGGACGATTGATCGGCAATCCACTGACTCCAGCGGATTGAGGCACAGGTGTAAGATGGTTATGTAAATGCTTGGATACTTGGTAGACATTCATCTTTTCTTCTTCTCCCAGTGATATTTCCGGTATTCTTGACTGTAAACGCCGTAGCCTTGCATACTCTTGCTTCATCAAAAGATGCTTAACCATGTTGATTTCCTCGGAGACATTTTCTCCGTTAGACTTCCTACTAGACAAGTCTTGAAACCGGGAATACAATACACTTTTACTGTTCTGCTCAGCCTGGTACGAACGCCACGATTCAGCTTTGTAGAAACTACGAACTTTGGCCTTGAATGCATAATTCCACCATGCATTGTGATCCATGTAACTCAACCTGTACCTTAACTGCGCATACTGACTTTCAAATGCTTGACTAACCACAGGAGACGACAATAGCGTTGAATCTATTTTCCAATATCCTCTCCCTCTAGTGTTGAGCTCTTGTTGTTTCACTGACAATTTCAATAGTACTGCATGATGATCCGAACACGGAACCGCAATAGTTTTTATATCAAGTACACGGGCAACAAAAGCCTCTGGACCATAGAACCGATCTAACCGAGAAGCACAGTCTCCTCGATAAAAAGTGAATTTATCTAGATGGAGCTACACTTTTGATTGTTATTTTTGTATTCTCCCCAGCGCGGAAGTAACGATCTTTGATGAAGTTTTTTCAGAAGCAGATAATTCATCTCATGCAAGCGCTAGAGCGACAGTATATTGCTAGCAAATGACGAAGAGAGTGTATTGATAGGTCCGTAAGGGAACGGCAGGCTTTTGAATAGATGTAGTTTGAAAACAGCGAGGGCATTTGAACGGTAGATACGATCAGGCACATAACCCTTTGTCATACTACCCTATGATTTCCCCCCTTGCCTATCCTGCATAGGGTAGTATGACAAAGGGTTATGTGCCTGATCGTATACTACCGTTCAAATGCCCTCCGCTCGTTTTCAAACTTACATCTATTCAATTTCAAAAAGCCTGCCGTTCCCTTACGGACCTATCAATACACTTTCTCTTCATGTCTATTTGTTCTAGCAATAAAATTACTGTCCGCTCCTAGCGCTTTGCATGGAGATGGTAAATTATCTGCTTCTGAAAAAACTTCATCATAGATGGAGCTGTTTAGCGACATCTTGTAGATGAAAAATATTTACTAAACTTCTCAGACCGCTCGAAAAGTTTTTAACAGAGCTATTTGAGTCTTTTGGATCTAGGATACAATTAAAGTCTCCAACTAAGACTGAATATTCACAATTTGTTTTACTGATATGCATTGTCATTTGATTTAAAAATAGGTTATCCCTTTCTTTCTTCTTATTGGTTCCCGATTGAGCATAAATATTAATAAAGTTTATCCCATTCACTATGACTGATACAATTCTACCGGATGGGTCAAAAATTTGAGAGCTGTAACTTAGGTTTTTCTTAAGCAAAATTCCTGTCCCTTTCTTATCCACACTTATATTTACCAGAGCGTTATACGAGCTAAGAAAGGAGAAGTTTTCAAAAGTAACCTCTTGCAGAAACATGATGTCGACATCGTGATTTCTTACAAAGTCCTTGAACATTGCTTTGTTAATATCTGTGTTTATACTGTTCAGATTAAGCGTGGAAATATTGGTGGAAAAGTTCATTTCACAGTATTACAACACCAAATTTACTTACTTTTCCTCCGTTGAATCCGCGATCGTGTACGCAGAGATTGCTCTTCGAGCGCTCGAAGTTTTGTCGTTTCGGGTTCCGATGAATCTGAACCGTTTTTTACAGCAGTTTCGTCTCTTCGCGACGCGCGGCCTCGCTTCTCCGTTTTACACCAATCTTGATCGCCGATTTGTTGCTCCTGCTCCATTTCGGTTGATTCTACTTGCCCAAAAGGGCAGGTACGGGCAGCTACTACCGGTATTTGTGTAGTAGGGCTGTCAGTCTGTCGTTGTGATGCGGACCGTGCATCATCGGTTCCAGTTTTTGTTGTCTCGTTGAATTGCGTAGCGGTTGTAGCTGGTGTTGCAAGCTCAACAACCAAAGTTCCACTCTCCCCTTCCACGTGAGTTTGGGATTTCTCCTCCTCTGTTGATTTATCCCGCCTCTCGGACGTTCCTGGCTTCTGATTGACCAACATACCCAACAGAGCTCCAGCATAGGACGTTGATCCAGATTCGTTCAGCCTCAGGCGATTGGAGACCAATGTTCTCTTCGGGCAACTTGCCTTGACATGTTCCGGACTACCGCAAGCAAAACATTTGCTCTGCATACCCTCATAAACCACGCGAACTTGGAAGTGTTGTACATGTAGCTGAGGTGGAATGGCAGTGGAAATGTCCATATGTGCACCACGGACGCCGTTGAGTATTGGATATCCAGTATCTTGACCAAATCTTTCTCGGATCATGTGACGAATCTTACCGTATTTGGACAGCACGGTGGCTACGTGCTTCTCATCGACCTTGACAGGTAGTCCAAAAAGACGTACGTATCGGAAGACACCTCTGGCCGTGGTAAATGAGACCTGAACCGTCTCACCGTTGTCATAAGCGAACGTGTCGCTCGGTTGACATTTCAGTAGCGCCGTCTTCATCAGGTCCTCTCTATGGAATTTAACATAGACACTATACTCCCTGGGTTCTCGAAACATCGCACAAAGCGACTCCGGTGACCATTCGCACTTCCGAAAGAAGGCAAAAACCTCTTTGTCCGTTGGCATTTTCGTGTTTGGTCCGAACTGGACCTTGACACAGTTAGTGTGAACGTTGCGAGATTCCATTATTCTCTTTGTATTACGTATCGATTTCGATATATTGACTCAAGGTCAGTGTAACAATAGGCAGCTGAACCTTGGTTCAGCCAAACAATTATCTTCAACACTATTCAAATAACGATTAATTCTCAGACCACAGTGAAAAATACGACTACTCGCTCCGATGTTTAAATATGAACTGATTTAAAGACCGTTTCCACAAGGGAAACTGGAATGCTTGCTCGTAACAATTAAGTAAGTGGTGTGCGTGAAGGCGATTAGCGATCTTCAATAAATTTCACTTCGTGAACTTGCGTGATTTCCGGTGATGGAGATACAGAGATTTCGCGGTTTATCTGAGGAGCTTGACTCGTTCACTTCGTTCTGGTTTATGGAAGAGGCTAGATCGGTCCAGTAGAGTTATCGCGCCGTGGTGTGAATGTTAAGGTCATAGTTAGCGAGTCATCTAAGTAGACAAACAGCTTAAGTGTGCATAGGGTGTGCATTAGTTGGCAGTGTATGGTGCACACATAGGTTTTTGGATGCGGCAGGTAAATGGTGTGTCAATAGATTCTAGTTAGTTACTGTCGTGCGACGCGATGTTTTCCCGACAGATCTAGGCAAGTTGCAAGAGGTCCGTCACACCACACCCCGAGTCAGCGATCGTTTTCGACCCCGCATTCCAGCTGCGAAGTTTGCCCTGGCCGTGGACCGGAGAGGGCAGCTGGCAGGGTGGCAACAACGAGATGATGTCTTGTACCAGCATAGCAGCAAAGCAGCATACCGATGCCAAACAAATAATTCACCGGTTTCGAACAGGTAACATCCGCGTGCGTGGCGCGCACGGTACCACCGTACCATCGTTGGTGACGACCATTGATCAGGCGGCTGTACCCCGTCGAGCCAGTCAAGTCAGCGTGAGGCGCCGTTGAGAACCATCACGATGCCAGCAAAGATCCAGCAGCAGTAAATCTTACGCTTCAGGTTGGCCCAGAAATTCTCGATGGGATGCAGCTGTGGGACGTTGGGTGAGTTCGCTGACTTGGGTACCACATCGATATTCAGCCATTCCATCTCCTGCAACGATCGCTTCGAGTAGTGGGCCGATGCCAGATCCGGCCAGAACACCGCGTCTTCACCCTTATGGTATTTTCTGATGAACGAAGCAACTTCCGGCAGGCATTTCGTACTATAAATTTCTCCGTTCACGGCAAGTCCGGAGCGAAAAAAGAGCGGCTTTGACATCCCCTTCTTGCTGTTTGTCAGCCACAGGAGCACCTTCTTGGGGAACTTGGTGTGTGAAATGAACTTCACCTCAGAGCTCACTTCTTTCGTGGGGAAAGTAAAATACGAAGTGCACTGCCAGTCGTGGCAATCCAGGGTGAGATAGGTCTCGTTGTCCATCACCACCGCCACGTCACGATTTGCCGGGAAAATCGAGTTGACCATCTTATCAAGCCACTGCCGCTACGTCATTGCCTACAGCTTCGAAACCAGTGGATGCGACTTTCGCTGCCTGACATATATATTCATATCTCCCGGCCAAGCGTACGCAGCGATGTAGCCACTTTTCCCTCGGTCTTCCTCTTCAGCATCCTTTGGAGCTTCTTGTCGCTCAGGGTCGTCTGCCGTCCGGAACCGGGCTCTCTTTTGATGCTCTGATTATTTGAACGGGCTCTCTTTCGATGCTCTGATTATTTTCTAATAGTGCCAAGATGTTGTAGATGCCGGAACAGGCGTATCCGGTGTCCACAAAGTGCCGCGCGATGTCCGTTTTCGACGCGGTGGGGTGCCATTCTTTGAACGCGCACACTTCTGAACGGAGTTATTTCACTGTTTTTGCCATCACGGTTAGAGTTTGACTAATAGAGCTGTCAAATTTTGTCTGCTGACTCATGGGTTACTATGATTGATTCTGCATGGGTTGTTTTGTCAATGCGGGTAAAGGTAAACCCATGTTTTCATGGGCAATTTTTTCCATTTTTTATGCAAACGTTAGACGAGGATGGAAGTCGAGATATTGAAACCTTTATTTTTGTCTATGCGTTAAATAAATAAGTAACCAATAAGAAGAGTGTTTCCATATGTGCTAATGGGAGGAATCTAGAAAGGTGAAGGTTAATTTGATCACGTTTTCGGTCGTGATTTTGGTCTTTTCTTGGGAGGTTGACTCTGTCCCAAATAAAAGGACAGGTCTCTAATCGAATGGGAATCTGTTCGAGGTGTTTGAGGAAAGGTTTTTCCGTGATGATATCAACAGCGAATGAAATTTTCTCATAGGCTTGAATCGGTTTTTCGGATCTCAATTACCTTTTTGCACGACCTTTTGTTCGAGCAACATTCCGTTTTCTTGGTCAACCAGTTTGTTTCACACCCGTAGATTTGGAGAAAACCAGAACCTTCCCCTGAAGGATCTGAATAAGGTTGGGCAACCATAACATTGGTAGATAGTCCGCGGGTGTGGCGCTTAGGTAATTTTTATTTGTCATCGTGAAACTCGCAAGGCTGACGGGTGATGGAAGCTAATGGAAAAAAGTATTTGATTTTAGAGTAATTTTTGAAAAGGTCATAAGTTTTATTCAAAAAAATTTACCTAGAAAACTGTTGAGAACGAATTCTAGGGAACTAATAGGAGTTTAGGGAAAAAATCTTACACTGGTCGGAAAAAAGTAAAAATAGTATAGTAAAGATTTAATAATAAACCTAAATTTGAAATAAAATTAAAAATACATTTCAATATTTTTTCAAATTTTTAACCACAAAAACAACGCGTTTAATGGTCACACAGGAAAAAAAACAATCCAGCCACTGTTGCCAAAATCATGGAGCATTCAGAATGAATTGAAGTAGTTTGACGTAAATGGTGAATTCATCTTATTAATACACATGATTTGTTACGCGTGAAATATCGCAAATAACTAGTGTAACCCACGAATAACTTTGCAAATATGGCATTCAGTATGAATTGGTTTGTGAAAACTACGTATACAGTGTTATACAGTATTATTAATAAAATTCACCTCGGCTTTTTTTTTGCACCGATATTGCAGCAAGTTCAGCATCGGGTGAAAAAGGGAAATGCTCATGTTGGTACGTCAACTTTGACGCCAGCTGTAGTCCAAACCACTTGATGGAAACACTTTAAATTTTGTCCACATTATTTTCTGTACTTTTATAAGCTATGGAGAAATTTGTAATATGCTACCTAAAATTTTCACAGAAATACGGGTTTTTGAAATTGGTATGTCCAAAAATGACTTTTTTCATATATGTTATGATAACTTCAAATCTATAGATTTTATCAACATGAAATTTTGACCACATAAGGTCTATACATTTTGTATAATGTTGTGAAGTTTTCAGCTAAAAATATGGATAGTTGACAAAGTTACAGGAGGTTGAACATGGAGTTTTTTGCTAACAAAATTTTGCCCGGCTTTTTTTTTTGCTACTGAGTGTATCACAAGATGAATATAAAATAGGAAGAACATAATGGAGCAATATCTTTTAACGGAAAAAGATGGTTAGTGGAAAACATAAATATTGATCTTTTGTTCCCATTTCAGAGAATAGAATAAAAGCTAAACTGTTTTCAATCATCATTTGTCGAGCATTTAGGATGTTTTTAAATATAAAATAAATAAAAAGTAGAATATTTTGTAAAGTTGTTTAGGTGATAGTTTTCTATTTACCTCTGGAACGAACACTTTTGTCAACTGGCCCTACACAATGAATATCAGGATTTTTGATATTTATAAAAAGTCATCCTATTCAAAACAAAGCAGTACCAATAAATTTAACTCAATGTTCAACATCACGATCTGGCAACAAGCCCAGCTGTGAGAGAGAGCTGATGAAGACACGCGATTTAATGCAAAATACACAGAAGCAAAATTAGAGCGAACTTCTTCAGCTGGTAAGAAACTGATGGTTTTATAGATGATGTACTTTAAATCTTCAAAATAGCAGTAATAAATTGGGAATCAATCATGATTTAAGCATCAAATCATAAGCCAGATAGATAGAGTTTATGATCGTATCATCTAAAGTGAAATAATTTGGAAAATGTAGCAGTTTAAGACCTATTTCCTAACAACTGTTTAAAATAGTGACCCCTGATTAAGCCGTTCCCTACCCTACAGAAGTTCAAAATATGGCTTGCTCTCTAGTGCCTCCTAGTGGCTTGTCAATGGATTTCAAGAAACTGATCGAATAGACCATAGAGGTAGAAATTGTTTAATAAACTGTTATAATCCAAGTTATATCCGTGGAGACCATGTCTATCATTTGATGCAAAAATTACGTCTCAGCCAGTGCCAGATGAATACTACAGTTAATCTTACCAAGACAATCCAGCATCACTCCGAAACCACGTTGGTCATGCACCCTAACGAACCAGAATCTTAAGCTAGAGGAGATTTTCGGTAAGATCTGAGAACTTAGTAAAGTCCATTAACAAATAAAAAATATTTGGTAAATTTTAGTGTTTCACAATATTGAAATTGTATGTTAGCTGTAAAAATGTGAGTCCAACATATGTTGACTAATTTAACATATAGATAGACACTATTTTAATCGAATTTTCATCGTCAATTTTCAGAATAAAATGTTTTGAATTCTAACTCAACAGCAACTCGTATGATTCAACAAAGAACTGCTACTATTACGAATGACACTGTACATAGATGTAGGCCGGTTTCCTGCCTGCTTGCTAGGATGACACAAAGCGTTGAAGCGCAGCTTTCAAACTGAATATAGATTACGCGATGATAAATCATTCCGTTGTATTTGCGCCCAATGTACCGAAAGCATAGGAACGTACCGATAGAAAAGGAAATCCATACCTACGAGAAAAACTGATGACATCGTATAATCAGGACGCTTACGCGTGTGAGGAGGATATCATTTTCCCCTGATTCAAGTGAGACATTGATAATGTGCTGATTGAGGTACTTTGTGTTTGCCACATGTGAATGTTTTGAGAAATCACGGCGTGGTGTACCTGCAATAAGTGGCTTTACGGTCTTTGATACTTAAGTATTATACGGTAAAGTTTAGAACCACATACGCCAAGAATGCCACATTTTATTCCTTGATCAGATTTGTAATTTGACTCATTTGTGTGAATACGAACGAAGCTTACGATAAACATAAGCTATCGTATGCTTTCGAGCCACAATAAGATTCACTGAGGGGAATGATTAAAAGTAACGTTTACTGGATATTAATAATAATATTGTTTTTTTTTTCCCAGATTGATCCTCTTATGGCTGCTTATGAGATCTTCAAAAAAATTAAATCTGCGAAAGTTAGCTCGTATTCAATTATAATAATCAATTCATAAACACTCATGAAAATGTGTTAACATGTTTGAAATACAGATTTAATAAAAAAAAAGAGCTGATTATACCAGAGCTCGAAAAAAAATGAACGATGAGTAAAAAAAATATTCATTAGGTACAATTTTCGCTCCCTTCATTTCGTTCTATCAGTCACGCAATATATTCGTGTTTACTATTTTGCTATGCTCAGTCATTCCGTTGTCCTTGTGTTCCACACAACTCATTCACACCACAGCAAAGGACACGGCTATTCAAGCCTCAAGAGATTTTGGTTGCTTGACTGAATGTTCTGGTAACCAGTCATTCATTTTCGCGTTCGTGAGTGATTTTTTCTGCCACAGGATTTCAAGTATTCCCGAACATGGTTGAAGGCAAAGGAAGCCAAAAGGCTAAATGGCCGAAATCGCTTAAGAGTTTGTGGGGCATTTGTTCGAGAAAATGCATTTGCAGGATCGATTCGAGAAGTTTTGGTTTTTTTCACTTCATTGATTCTCCAAATGAATGACTGTTCTTTCGTCTTCACGGTAGAACGTTGAAATTGAATGAGTTGTTTGCACTTACGTACATTCACTGCTTTCCGGAACGAATAAATGATCAAAGTAAAGCAACACAAAACAAGTTGACTCATCTTGCACAAGAGATTCATGAAGGCAAATTTGAGTTACTTCATGTTCGATAAGGACAGTGCGTGATGACTAATATATTAACTCAGTCAGGTTGCAATTTGAGAATTGAATATGATATTTTTAAGCAATAAAGCTACAATTATATTTTGGGTACACGGCATTTTGCATATAACTTTCCCATTCATCTGATAAAATAAATTAACTTTTTCCAAGTTCGTTTCATTCAACTGTATTACTAAGGTTTGTATCCGATTTGCATAATGTGGACACATTCCAAACAATGTTCAACCTCGTAGTTCAACCAGTGTTGGAAAAATCATTCTCAAAAAACGTTCACTCTTTACTCAGTGCAATGATATATCACCGAGGAACTTTGCACTCGAAGTTCGCGAACGAACTTCAATCTAAAGTTCATGAAAGCGCAGAGTGAGGAAACGTTTCAGTTCTCATCGCGAATGATCTTTTGTTCCTCCATCTCACAACGTTTCACTCGTATTCGAGATCCGATCCAACAATATCTCCTCGGCTTTGTTCTTTTTCTCTAGTGAGTATGTGTAGGCAATGTTCACGTGAGTTGTGATGTTTGTTTTTTAAGTATTGTGCCGCCGCAGAAGTCGGTTGGTAGGAAACTTCTGCTGGAATAGCGTGACCCATTGAGGACAAATTCAACCCAACCTCCCCGGCCGCACAGGCAACATGCGGGATGTCATTTATGCGAGATATGCGCAGTGTGCTTTTCAAGAACGAATGTGGTGTAAAGATGTAGAGTAAATAAGAAGATCTGATTTTATTCGTATCCTCGCGTCGGTGATTCGAGTAGAAAAAGTTCGCGATGTTTCATTCTCTCATCCCAGCAAGTTCACTCAAGAAACGTTGGCGTGTGAAACTAGCAACGGGTAGTTCGCAAGTGAAAAGGTAGGATGAACTAATATTTTTGTGAGAATTCCAACACTGAGTTCAACAATGAGTAAAATATTGCCCTCAAACAGAGCTCAAATGATTATCGGTTTTGACATTTCAAAACGAGTGATTGAAATGGCGACGAATAAAAAAAGGATTTTGTACAGCAGTAATGAAAATCTGACCTGTCGATTCGTCATCATTTGCCCATATCCACAGTCCATAGTGAATTTCAAACATTTTCTGGCCGTTTGGCTTTCTAAATGAAAACTGGAGATGACAAAAATTTTGTACGTGTGCGGATCGCGCTATGGGCAGGGAGGCAGAGAGGAACCCCATCCTGTCTGTTCAAACTGAGGCTCGAAAAATAGGAATATCGTCAAAAAAAGTCAAAGCCACATTCCAGATTAGAGTGCTCAAAAACTGTATTGCGATTATTTGACGAAATATTTGTGTATCATTGTGGGTGATGACAGACATCTTAGCATAGTTTAAAAACTTCTAGGGCTGGTTTTGTATTATGGCCAGAAATACTAAAACACCTGTACCATTTCGGTACAAAAGCTGTTAAAATGTCCTAAAAAAATAGATTGTTTGGCAAGCAATTGGTTCATGTAACAGATAAAGTAAACCTTTTATCATCATCGTAAGAATCAACCAAGAAAACTACCTACAAGAATCGCTTGTTGATGACTTTCGTTAGAAGCCATGGATAGCCCTTTGTTTACATGTCGCCTCACAATACAAGAACAGTGAAAGAGTAGTATGACACCAATCAAGCTAACACCGTACCAAAACCTGCCGATCCTCTCAATTATGCCCAATCAGTTAATATTAGGCTCTGGTGAAGCGACGGTCTTTTTTTTCCGGAAAGAAGCAAGAGGTTAAAAATGTCAAATATTTTCAACACATCTGGACTTGAGCTGCCAGCAAGGTCACCAAGGAATCTGCTCAAACTCTTATGGCTGGAGTGAAGCGCAAAGTTCAATATTGTTGTATCAGTGTAGAGTAACGATGATCGATTGTTAACCATATTCCAAACATAGCATGGCATAGCATAGCATGTAGCATAGCATGTTCTGACCATACATAATCCTGGGTTGGCTGTTGTAGAGACGATGGAAGCGCAAGAAGAGCTGCCTTGGGTGTGACAGGTTCTTCATCCATCGATTTCTTTGTACAACACCTGGCTAGGTCCTTATGATCAGCAAGGGATGCGAGGGAAGTGTTGATTAGATGTCTACTTAAGAAGATGCTGAGAACTCATGCTACCTTCATAGACATCTGGAGTTGGAAGTTGGATGGGATTGTGCAGGAGGCTTTCCTTGGCGAGAAAGCAAGTGTATATTTGTATATATACAGGTCGTTGGGAGTGACGAAGCTAAGAAAGTTAATGCACTCCTTTGTTGTCCGCTATTTTTAGCCGGAACACAAGCGTTTCCTACTTGTAGCCAGGCTTTTCTTTCGGTTGGGACATGAGCACTAACTCCTGCCCTAGCCTTTTATGGCTTATGGATATAGCGCCATTACTCGCTTTCTGTAAGAGTAGAAAAACGCACTAACACAAAGTCATACGCTCACAAACACACCCACATACCGTTCAAATTTTGACTTTATGCTTGATAGCATAGCATAGCATAGCATTAGACATTTGCACATAGCTCAGAGAAAGCACCGAGATGAGCCTATCAACTTTCACTCAACATTTTGCCAAAAATGTTGATTGTCGTAGACCCACTTCTCTCTGCTTATCACGTTTTTACAACCGGTTAAAAAAATTGACAGTTGTCATTGACGAAAGTGCTGGAAACAACCCTCATAGTCGTCAATAGATACAAAATTAGCAACTATCAATATTTTTGGTATGGTTGTACATGTTCAATATAGTTTACCATTGATTAAAATTGATTAAAATTGAATGACAGGAAGTATTACTTACCAATATCGAGCCGCTCTTGGAAATTTACGTTTATCCTCTCATTCATTCATAAGTTCTTATATATATATACACATGCACACTTCCATATATACATACAGGGGTGTGGAAGTAGTTCGCCTCCCCGCGGTGCACCCTGGAAACGTTAGGCTCCCCTTAACGGCTAAACGAACTACGGAGGGAGCGTCATTGGGCGCATTGGGGTGGATGTCAGTAAAACCCCAATTATGGCAACTGGCTGCGAAAGGAAAACGAGTGGAACCGTGCAATCGGGCTGGCAACTGTGTCGTCCCCCTTAGTACTGCCGGGTGACACCGCGCAGGAAACGGCGGGGTTCCCTTGAGTACAGGCTGTCTCCGTCCCACTAAAACCGTGGCAGGCCTCCAGTACGTTCCATTCTCCACCGCCCGACCTCGCCAGTCGGGCGGGAGTAGGCTCAGATGACCCTATACCTGTCTTACGCCGATCCGGCTCTGAACACGGTTCCCCATGAAGGGCCGTGTCAACCCTAGCATGGCCTCCCTGCTTGCATAGACAACCATGGGATCAAGAAGGCGACTACTCCACGTGGGCTTGGATAGCGGCTGGAGGGGGACCCAACAGAATGGAGGAAAACAAAAAAAAACCAGGAGAAGACAGAGGAGAAGACGAAGGAGAAAGCGAACCCGTTCGCTAAAGGCGGCCTAGCGAGATCCCCAACAAGGAAAATGGTGGGATCCGTCGTGTCCGACACCTGTGGAAGTGCCACGGCATCAGAAGCAGGTGCCGCCAGGCTAGGCGTGGCCATGGATGGGCCAGGACTCATCCGGGCCATGGATAGGATGCGGGAAAGCATCCCTAAGGTTTTAGAGGTGTCCGAGCAGTTGGACGCGATCATTGACTTCACGTCATCGCGTTGCAACATCGCTAAGGACCTGAAAATGAGCCTCCTTAGGCTACGCCTTACAGTGCAGGCTGCCTGTAAGGAGAGGGTGGAGCTGGAGGCCAAGCTCCTAGCCGAACAAAGCGCCAAAGAACAGGCGCGGCTAGTTGCAACGGAAAGGGCGAGGGAGATAGCCTCGAAGCAGACGCAGACGGAAGTGTCCGTCTCCGTCGGAGACTCCACCCCATCTACCATGGGAGCAGGGACCTCCAAGCGGGCTAGGCAGTCCCCGGGCGAAACGGCACCTGGCGCTTCTAAGAAGCGCATCGTGTCGGATGCCCCTACAGGCAAGAGAACCTACCAGAGGGTCCATCCTCGCGACCGGATTTAACGGGCCGCAAAGAGAGAGGCCCCGGCGCTGAGCCCAGCGCTAAAGGCGCGAAACCCAGCTCAAGAGTTGTCTCAAGCACCGAAGGGGGCCCGAGCGGTAGGGCCCCCCATACAACAACCGCAGGTAGCACGGAAGCTAGCAGGAGAACAAGGGAGGACCCCGGGAATGGCAGTGAGGGCCAATGGAAAAAGGTCCGAAATAGGAATAGATCCAAAAAAGAAAAGGATAAGCGACAGGTGGCCCGCAAGCGTAACCGCGGTGAGGCCCTCATCGTCAAGACCGACGCGTCTAAGTACTCGGAGGTCTTGAAAGCGATGCGCGGGGACGCTAATTTGGCGGGCCTAGGAGCCGACGTGCGGAGTATACGCCGTACCCACACCGGCGAGATGCTCCTGGAGCTGAAGAAGTCTACCCAGTCGAAGGGTCCGGCTTACAGAGACCTGGCAAGAAAGGCCTTAGGTGAGGGTGTGGAGGTACGCGCCCTCGTCTCACAGGTGACGATCCAGTGCAAAAACCTGGATGAGATCACCGAGGTAGACGAGATCTCCACTGCACTTAAGGATCAGTGCAAGGTTGAGGTTGTCACCGCAGACATACGACCGCGGAAGGGTCCACTTGGGACTCAGGTTGCAACCATAAGGGTAGCGGCAGTCGACGCAGAAGCGGCGTTGAATGTGGCGAAGGTGAAGGTGGGATGGTCGATATGCCAACTTAGCCTACACCAGCCGCCGAAGGCATGCTTTAGATGCCTAGAAAGCGGGCACATGTCCTGGGAATGCAAAGGCCCAGATAGGAGCAACATGTGTAGAAGGTGTGGCAGCACAAGCCACAAGGCGCGGGACTGCAAAAGTCCCCCCAAATGCTTGATGTGTGCCGGGAAACCGGACGATAAGCACGTCATGGGGGGGCGAAGTGCCCGGCCGCTAAGGGTATACCAACGAGCCAACCATGATGCGGGTAACACAACTAAACCTGAACCACTGTGAGGCCGCCCAGCAACTGTTGTGTCAGTCAGTTCGCGAGTCGGCATCGGATATCGCCATAGTTTCTGACCCATACCGTGTCCCAGCCGGCAACGGCAATTGGGTCACGGACAGGTCCAATATGGCGGCATTATGGACGACGGGCAAGTACCCGGTTCAGGAGGTTGTGTCTTCCACAAATGAAGGCTTCGCGGTTGTAAAAGTGAATGGAGTGTTCTTCTGCAGCTGCTACGCACCGCCAAGATGGTCGATTGAACTGTTTTCAAACATGCTCGACCGTATGACAAGTGAGCTAACTGGCCTATACCCGTTGGTAATAGCAGGGGACTTCAACGCTTGGGCGATCGAGTGGGGGAGCTGCCTTACCAACCCCAGGGGCCAGATTCTTCTGGAGGCCTTGGCTAGGCTCAACGTGGACCTAGCCAACGTGGGTACCAAGAGTACATACCACAGAAATGGAGCGGAATCGATAATCGACGTTACCTTCAGCAGTCCAGGGCTGCTCAATAATTGGAGGGTGGATGATGGCTACACCCATAGCGACCACTTGGCGGTTCGTTATTGTATCGTCCACAATACAAGGCAGCGTGCGGAAGGAGTAGCATCCACTCCATTCGCCCGCAGATGGAGGACGTCCTACTTTGATCTAGAGACTTTTAAAGAGGCGCTTGAGAGGGAACGGATTCTACGCGAAACCCAGGAACCTTGCGGCGAACGACTTGTGATGGCACTTACACGAGCGTGCGATGCGACCATGCCGAGGGAAGTCAAACCGAGGAATGGAAGATCGCCGGTGTATTGGTGGACAGAGTCGATCGCCGACCTCCGAAGAACTTGCCTCCACGCTAGACGGAGGGTGCAAAGAGCGCGGTCAGACGCCGATAGAATCGAGCGCAGAGAGGTGCTTGTCGCCGCGAAGGCCGCTCTAAAGAGGGAGATAAAGGCCAGCAAGCGAGCCTGTTTCGAGGGTCTGTGTAAGAGGGCCAATGCGAACCCGTGGGGTGACGCCTATCGGGTAGTAATGGCCAAAACCAGAGGATCGGCGGCTTCAACCGAGCGTTCATCAGAGCTGCTGCAGGTGATCGTTGGGGGACTCTTTCCGAGCCACGACCCGAGTCCATGGCCCCCCGCCGCCGTAGATTTGTCCCATGACCAGCGTTCCAGTATCCCAGACCTTAACGCTGTCATAGCGACGGAAAGGTGGACGGCCCCGCCGAACACCCGCGACCACGTGGGCATTGATAACGGCACAACGGGGGCCGGCGACGAGGCGACGGTGATGAATGACGAACTCATTGCGATAGCAAAGTCGCTAAAGTGAACAAAGCGCCGGGACCTGATGGTATCCCGAACCTGGCCATCAAGACGGCTATCTTGCTGGATCCCAGAATGTTCAGGGTGGTGATGCAAAAGTGTCTGGACGAGGGCGTCTTCCCGGACGCCTGGAAAATTCAGAACCTTGTGTTGCTACCAAAGACAGGGAAGCCACCAGGAGATCCATCGGCATATAGACCTATATGTCTGTTGGATACAGCGGGTAAGGTGCTCGAGAGGGTAATCCTCAACAGACTGACAACGTACACGGAGGGTACAGGCGGTCTGTCGGACAATCAGTTTGGCTTCCGCAAAGGGAAGTCGACGGTGGATGCCATCCTGTCCGTCACCAAGACGGCTGAGGTGGCAATCCAGCGCAAGAGGCGAGGAGTACGCTACTGTGCAGTGGTCACCCTTGACGTGGGAAACGCCTTCAACAGCGCCAGTTGGGTGGCTATTGCCGACTTGCTCCAGCGCCTACAGGTTCCTGGGTACCTGTACAAGATTCTCGGAAGCTACTTCCAGAATCGCGTACTGGTATACAATACAGAGGTAGGCCAGAAACGTGTACAGATCACCGCAGGCGTCCCACAAGGTTCGATCCTGGGTCCGGTGCTATGGAACACGATGTACGACGAGGTACTGCGGCTTGAGTTCCCGAGCGGGGTAAAGATTGTCGGGTTCGCAGACGATATTACCCTAGAGATATGTGGTGAATCCATCGAAGAGGTCGAGTTAACGGCACTCTTCACTCCAGGTAACTGCACAGTAGAATCAAAGAGGTTCTTGAGGTATCTTGGGGTCATGATCGACGACAAGCTGTCCTTTGTCAGTCACGTCGATTACGCTTGCAAGAAAGCCTCAATGGCTATATCGGCATTATCCCGCATGATGTCGAATAGCTCGGCAGTGCAAGGGGTAAGCGTTAACTCCTGGCCAGCGTCGCCCTGTCCATACTCAGGTACGGCGGGCCGGCATGGATCACCGCCTTGAGTACCAAGAGCTACGTAAGTAAGCTAGAGAGTACGCACAGGCTTATGTGCCTAAGAGTGGTTAGTGCTTACCGAACGGTATCACGCGACGCGGTCTGCGTCCTAGTGGGGATGATGCCAATAGGCATGGTCATAAAAGAGGACGTAGAGTGCTTCGAACAACGTGGAACAAGAGGTATTCGAAAGACCACTAGAGCCGTTTCCATGGTTAAGTGACAAAGGGAATGGAATAACTCCACCAAAGGTCGGTGGACCCACCGACTAATCCCGGAATTAACCGGGTGGGTCGGTAGGCGACACGGGGAGGTTAACTTCCACTTAACGCAGATATTGTCTGGCCACGGCTGTTTTAGACAATACCTGCCCAAATATGGGCATGCACAGTCCTCCGCATGCAGCGAATGCGCGGGAGTCGAGGAAACTGCGGAACATGTGTTCTTCGCATGTCCTCGCTTCGACGGCGCGAGATCAGGCATGTTTGCCGTAAGCGGTCACGACACGACTCCGGACAACTTGGTCCCGAGGATGTGTCAGGACCGGGACATCTGGGACGCGGTATGCGTAGCAGCCTCCCAGATCGTCCTCGATCTCCAACAAAAACCAAAACAAAAAAACAAAAGACCAAAGGCAGGTCGCAGGGACCACCTAACTACTAAAGCCCTAAGTAGTTAGACATAGTGGGTGCTGAACAAGCACAAGAGCCCCCTCCCCGAAGTAATACCGAAAGGTGGTTCTGGGGAGGGCCGGGGCTTAAGGCACGGGTGGGTTTTTAGTGGGTCGAGGAGTTGGCACCCTCATCCCCACACCCTGAGTTCTTCAGGTGTCTGGTTGCAGATTTTCCATCCCGTCTAAAAAAATATATATATATATATATATATACATACAGCGAGCAAAATTGCCCAGATAGTAGCTCGATTCTTGCACGGCACCCGTCAGCGAGATCAACGAACGGTAGCTCTTCTCCAGCTGTTGAACCAACATTTTTCACGGTGTCCCGAACCCGGCGCTGGTTTTTCACCGATCTTAAAACGCGACCGACTTGGTTGACTTCCAAACCCTTTTCATCGCCACAGTACATTACAAACATATTTTGAATACTTATTAGATAGTTCATAATTAATAATTATTTACAATCGCAGCGAAAAATCAAACGTCACGTTCGCTCACAGGCACAGCCTCCTATCATGTTCTTGTTAACCACATCCCAAACATATGCAAGGTTGCGGCTTATCATTTTTGACTTATCCATATTCATTTGCCGATAGCCGATAGGAGTAGAAGGACGCAACCCCGGCAGTAATTTCGCAGCAAGAGACAAGGCAGAACGTGGGCCGTAGGGCGCCATATGTAACAGTAAGCCTACAACCAAGCGGATGACTAGGACTAACCCTTAAAAAATCGGAACGAAACTAAACTATACTAACGAGGCACCTCCTTGGAGGGATGACGTTACACTTTTCTTCATTGGTCTTTGGATAGCATAAGGGAGACGGGATGTGACTAGAGAAGGTTATGATCCCCACGTATTTCCAACTCGGACCAGCTTTGACCAAAAACCCTAGATTTCGATTAACAATTCCGCTTAACCGCCAATATACCCGAGAGTATGAAATGCGGAAATGCGTGTTGATTATGCCTGGCTAGTTCACTCAGGGCAGGTCAGTTTGTCAAATGACATTTAAAGATGGTCCTCGCTTAAACTAACTGTGGGCAGACCTATAGTAGAATCGGTATATTCGACCGTCGTTTTTGTACTGGTAGGTATATATTCTGTAACCGTTTTACTTAAATCTAAGAGCTCTTACCTTTCGTTTCGATGGCAACACGGGTTACTGATGTAAACGATACTCGCTGGACTGGATCGCTGATTGCTTATCGACCGGTCTTTTGATGACGGGTCTGGAAAACGCCGATCTGGTTCGGTCGAGTTAATTGAAACCGGAGTATACGGTCGCTTATCCGTCGCTCAGCTGTGGCGGTCACTTTATGGAGCGTCTCCGCTAGGCTGTCAGTTTAACGATATACTTGGCGGAGGCATTACATTTGTTCTAGCTTCCTGCTGGTGGCCCGATGAGAGAAATTTGAATATTCGAGGTACGCGCGATTTTTGTTTATTTCACTGCTGCTGTTCTTCTGACTCTATTTGTGCAATGATTCATCAAATAATAGTGCATGTTAGGTAGTGTAAACAATACACATTGAACTAAAGTTACTGAAAATGGCAATAGAAAAGTCATAATGGTTAGAATGTAACAGCCATTTCAAATTATGCAATTTCCTTAAGGGCTTGAGATTTTCAAAAATGAGTCTACACGGTCTATGCACAGTTCCTTATCCTTTATATTCCCTTCTTCTTCTTTTTCGTGCATTTCTTTTTTAGATATTAAGGTCTTCTTTCAACCTTAAACTGTTTTTCATCTCCAAGTATGCCACGCGCAAAGATATATAAATAAATAAAATCATTTCTTGACAATAACGTGAAAATAGCTCCTACGACCATAAGGTATAAATACTTTACAGCCTAATGACCTGAGCATTTGAAAGGAACTTGATCGTTGGTGTATTTAAGAGTGCATTTTTTTAATAACATTGGAGTTAAATGACCTAGCTGTGTTTGATTTTGGTATGACTGTTAAAAATGTTTCAGATTTAAAATTATGTTGACGCCTAACGACTGTTCCAGAAAGTATAAGCACACCTTATTTTAACGGCCACTTCGAATATAATGAAATATTTCAACATTTTTTGGCTGCGTCCTATTGTTTGCACATTTATGAATGACATAGCATCAAAAAAGTGCTCAGTTTTGTGTTACCTATCAAAATGCGCGGTCTTACTCCGGAACAACGAAAAAGTATCTTGCACAAATGGTGCAATGTAAGCGGACTCTCCTTGAGAAAATTGGCCAAAGAAGGAGGTGTAAGCGCGATAAAAAGATCAGGGATGCCTACAAGCGAAAACCAGTGACTTCCGTTCGGGATGTTGAGAAAAAACTAGGAACCTCGTCAAGTAACGCCATGCGTGCCAAAGAGATACTCGAGCTAAAAACACACCGGAAGCCGAAAAACCCCAAGAGGAACCCAAAACAGGCCACGTCCGTGAAACCACGGGTCCGAAAACTCTACGATTCGTTATTGTGTAGAAATTCTGGGTGTATCATAATGGACGATAAAACGTTTGTGAAACTAGATTAAAAAAACGCTTCCCGGACCACAATTTTATACTGTAAGCGAAGACAAAGACATCCCCGAAACGGAGAAGGCAATTTTTACCGTAAAATTTGGTAAGAAGGTTATGGTTTGGCAGGCAATATGCGAGTGTGGTAAAACATCTAGTCCTTTCAACACAACGGAGACGATGAACACTCAGAAATACGTTGCGGAATGTCTCCAGAAGCGATTATTGCCGATGATCAGGCAGCACGAAGGTCAAGTAGAGTTTTGGCCTGACTTGGCGTCATGTCATTACGCAAAGGACACTTTAGAATAGTCCAAAAGTCAAAATGTATGTTTCGTGCCGAAACACATGAATCCGCCGAACTGCCCGGAGGCACGGCCAATCGAGACTTTTTGGGCTTTAACCAAAGCAAAGCTTAGAAAATTCATAAAACCAGCGCACGACATCCAAAAATTCAAAAAAAAAAAAGATTGGCTAAAAGTGGTCAAAATGGTGGGAAGTACCACTGTGCAGAAGCTAAGGTAGGAGTCATGGCTATGACTAAATATTTTGATTAAACGAAAGTACAATATAATATAAAACACAAATACAAATATGATTTGGCAAAAAAAATTATTAAAACTAAAAAAATTTGACTCTTTTGTTATTTTTAAAGTGTGCTTATACTTTCTGGAACAGTCGATAACATTTGAAAGTGCATGGTTTAACATTTACAAATATTTCTATGGATTGGCAATCAAACGAAACTAATAATTTCTGCGGATATATTGAATTTGAATAGCAATAGATACTAAACTTACTACAGACGTGAAAAGAAGGAGGTGGCCTTCACCTGCAAGACAAAGCTAAGCTTCGAAAACTTGAACCACACAAAGCTTTCTAGCGCTTAAGCCAATTCAGATTTCCATCATTGCCACCGAGATAAAATAAGGCTTAGTTAAAATATGCTAATGTTGTTTTGTCTTCTATAAGCTACAATGTCACTAGGTAAACGTAAAAATAGCCACGCTTATGCTCTACTTCGTGCTACTCATTGGAAAGTTCCGCCCGGTGGAAAATTGTTTGTTCAGTGGCTCACATAAAAATGATTTGTTTCTCCATGCGTTTGAAAGAGGATGAAGCTGCCTTCTTGTGTCGCTTTCGTTTAAAAATGCAAATTGAGTCACTCCCACTTGAAGCAGAATTTTGCATCTATTAAAAGCATTTCGTCTATGCAAAAGCTGTCTTTTAAGCTGCTTGCAACGGATTGACTCCGAAATGTGAGAAAGTTGTGATGCAACCAGAACCGAGGCAGTAGATGCGCTGCACACTTCCGTTCTTAAAAATGCATTTTCCCAGAAGTGGAAATAAAAACAGGATTGATGTAAAGTGATGTTCCAAGCTTTCTTCGAATTTCGCATGCTTCATCAGGAAACCTTTTACGGAAAGCGAGCATGGGATATTTTTTCCTTTGCAAACCACGATAATGTTGGTATATTTTGTTTATAATTGCAGTTCTATTTGATTTAGTTCTTGATTTTTAGGATTATTATAAATAATTTGATTATTAATATACCTAGATGTCTATCTGCATTTCATCTACAACTATTACTATAGAAAAAACGAAAGGGTAAGTTATGTCAGTGACATAACTGCAAAGTTTACGTAGGACTCCTTATTGATGTGAAGAAATTGATGTCATCGAATTAATAAATTTCTACTATATTTTATTTAGTCTAAAGAACCATGAGACCCTGACTGATGAGAACCAGTGCGTGTGGCTTTACTATAATACGTCTGTCGCACACGGATGCACAGCGAGAAGTGAGTGGATAGCGAAAGTAGTCACCCTTTTGTTTTATACCCACAGCATAACAAATTTTTAATGTATGTTAAAAATCAATTTCTCCGGTTTGCTGCGAATGATCGACGGTAAGTTACTACGGTAAGTTAGTTCTCCCATGCCACAACCGTCTGACTGTGACGAGTGATCAAAGTCTTTCTAACTACTAGCAGAGAGCTAGTGTCGAAAACTGAATTCAAATTGGTCTGTCTCGCGCACTATGTACTTGAGTTGAATAGCAATACCAAGAAAGAAGAGAGTCACGAAAATGCTGCACGAAGCAAAATTTACAAAAAGGGACGGGCCACATTTGTAAAATCAGGCACCGGCAGCAAAGCAATTTTTTTGCACCACTCGATGTCTTCTTCTTTTTTTTAACATGAATTCGTCAATTTCGTTCGTTAGTTCTTTGTGATATACACCGCGTTTAATGAATGCTATGTTCAGCCGTAACGCGGTAACAAGAGAAAACTTCAACCAAACTCTTTAGTAAGCAAGCTGGTCGTCCTGAAAAGGACGGATTAAATTGACGTGGGAGAAATAGTTTGCGATTTCCCTTCTTTTTTCGTTCAACTCCTCATCGTTGTGGCTGGCCATCTGCAGGTGACGTGTGATGGCGTTGTCCATCGGCGTACTTGCCGAACACGACTGTCGCATACGGATGCACAGCGTGAACTGATTGGTCTGTTGGTCGTTCCCACATGTTTCGCAATTGCTGACACGGTTAATGCGGCAGTATGAACCAATCAGAGCGTAGCGCAAATATGATGTGATTTTCGACCAATAGCTTTGTGCGTTCAGAAATTTGTGTGGGACGGGGAAAAGTTATTTTGAAGAAGAAGAAGACATTTGTTGCTCGTTTCCTATGACCTTGCTAGGGGAAACACATTTTTCAACCTGTTGATATGCAAATTTGTATGGGAGCAAAAGAAGGTCATTTTCAAATGAAAAATTGAACTACTTATAGTAATTGAAATTCATTCAAATTTCAATGCAAAAAATTTGTGAGTCTTTTTTATCAAATGGTGTATGAACGAAGTCATTCTGTTTAGTCGAACGAGAGTTATAAGCGTTCAAAAACCTTTCACTTTTGCGTAACGCTCTCATTTTTCAAAATTTTGAAACGGCACCCGGTATAGAAAAGAAAAACGTAGTCCTACGTTAAAAAAAAAACGAATTTCAAGAACTCGTTCACCACTTCAAAAACTATGATACAATGTGCTGAAAAGTCGTGCCAATGTTTTAAGGGTCTGAAAGTAATGCTTTCAAGAACTCTCTGACTTTTTCAAGTTGTAAATGTGATTTTTCAATTTCTATTATTTAAAATTGGTTGGTACTCGCTCACCAATGCGTTTTCACATAACATACATATCCTTTCTATTCCTCACTTCAATCTGATCTTACTCCTTTCTCAATATAATCTACTTTGGTAAAAATGAACAGTTTTCCTTCTTCTCTTAAGCCATCAAAATCAAAAGCGATAAAAACATTCCTATGCTTTCAAAAACTTTGTTTTGCTTTTTTCTTTCTTATTCTCATTGCTAGCATCGATTCTTAGAAAATTACTTCAACATATTCGACCGTCTTCAGTGGGATGTAAGATAAAAGATGAACAGCACAAAACGCTCACCTGCGGTAAAAGCCTACGTAAAAACTTCAACCAATATACTCTGGCTGGATTTCCTATTAAGAAAGAAGGGCAGTGGCCATCACTCTTAAAATGAACATTAGTTGCCAGCTCCTACCGTATTTCCAGTTGAAGACTACCAAAGCTATTGAAATTTCTTCAATAGTCAGTCTCATATCCATGACAGCAGCTCAACTTCCCAAGATAGGCAACGTCTCCGTACCGGTACCTCGGGATCAACTTTGGACCTGCAGGGCAACAGCGTCAAATTCATCATCACTGCCGATCTGAACGTTAAACATCAAACCTGGTACATCAGTTGCCAGAATCGGAACGGAACCATCATTCATGACGATCCCACCAGATTAAAAGATATTGGAATTCCCTCCGGCACAATTGTTGCAATACAGTTGATGTTTCTCCAATGCTACTCAATTAAGCCATAAAAGCCGTTCTGCCGGAGGATCGGATATGGTGTTCCCTTTTATCCGTTCAAAGAATTGACTCTTCCCCACAGGCTTTTTGCAGTTTGGGCAGCGTTGATTGATTCGAGGAATTCGGACCGGCTCTCCAGCTTAGCCTTGCGGATGTTTCTTCGGCACTCGATGTTCTGTTTTCTGTGTAGATCCAATGCTTCTTGTTTATTTTGGTGGATAGTTGGTAACCTTTTGGCCGCTCGTAATAGTTTTCTGCAGCGTTTCACAGCGATTTTTACCTTTTTTGGCTACCAGTGTAGTGATCTGCGTCCGCCAGTGGTTTTGCTTTTCGGGATAGTGGTGGCTGCTGATTCCCGTATTGCCTAGCTTAGCGTATCGATGTCAAGAGGATTCGATTTTGGTCCGTTAGTCAACCGTGAGAAGGTGATCCAATCGGCGTTCGCGTATTTCTAGTTGGGTCGTCGGGAGGACGTCACCTGAGATGTTTCATATTTGATGGCAATTGGGTGGTGCTCGCTGCCGTGTATGTCGTCGCTCTTGAACAACGACAGTTGGCCCAATAAACTTAGACTGACGGCGGAGTTTTCGATTGCGGTTTCGAATCTACCTTTCGAGAAGGTATTGGTTCCATCGTTGAGTATTGACAGCTCGGCCTACTCTAAACGATAGGCTATCATACTGCCCTTGTGTTTACCGTCTGTTGACTCATTTTGGGGTCGCCTAAAAAAATCATGGGTTTCTCCAGATTTTGGGTAGCGGTGAGGATTTTTGCCTTGAGGTTTTCGATTCTGTCACAGTGAAGGACCAGGTACATTCCTTTTGGTTGACTGGGTTTGTTTCTCCGGTTTTGACTGGTGTTGACCAAATTCGTGGCAGCAGAAGCGGACTCCAGCAGAGCTCCACCGACAGAAGCAGACGGTGAGGACTCCAATCCCGGCAGAGGTGGAGGAGCTACCAGAAAAACGGGGTTTTGTGGAGTTTGCGGAATCGGACGGTCCTCGAGAAGAGAGAGGTCGTAAATACTTACTGCTTGACTTTGACCAGAAGAGTCGACGTTCGGCGGTGTGGGGTTCGATCGTATCCTGCTGACAGTATTGGATGTTAATAACCCTGACGAAGATCGTTGATAAGGCGTCGTTGTTAGTGGTATCCACCGATGCGATGGTCCGGCTACCGGAGAGTGAGCGTCCCCCGACCTGGTGACCCAATAGTCATACGCTGACGAGTTGGAGGGTGTGTTCGATGTTACTATCGGTGCTCCCACGGCATCGGTGTTTGTTACTATCGGTGCTACCACGGCATCCTCTGGGAAATGAGGTTTTACTCCATTGTCCGTCTCTGTATTCCGCTGTGTTTCCGGTTGTTTTGCTTCATTTTTCTGGTCCTTTTGGGGAATGAGAAACAAGTCTCTTATGCGTCCCACCGTTCAAGTTGACCTTGACGTCTGGTTGACAGGGCCAGGGCTATCAAGGGCTATCGCGGGATCTTTCTCTGCATTCTTCTGTATGCTTTTCGTCGTTGGGTTGCGGGGATTGTCCAGCAGTGGATCCAAGACTTCCGCACCACTGGGGCCTCGCATACCCGGCGCTCTTCTTCTTTCTTCATCAGCAGGTCTCAGCATTAGATGACGGGGTCGGTCCAAAGATTCCGGTTGGAGTATAGCTTCCGGTTCGACGGTACCCCGCCTATCCAGTCGAGGACACTGTGCGCTTTCTTCTTTATGCGTGTATTTTGTGGGTTATTTGGTTTGGTGGCTGGCTGCCATTTTTGGTGCCGTGGTTCTCCGTTGCATGTTTTCTCTGTTGTTTTCTCGGCGACATCGTTACTTAACTGGGGGATTATATGGGGATTACATGGGTAATCTATAGATCTCCTTCGGTTTTTTCGGTCACCAGCTGGTCCGTCGTTTCCTTTGAATGTTTTTCGATGTGTTCCAGGTTGTTGACATCAAGAGGGTCCGCCCTTAGCTCAGTCGGTAAAAGCGCGGCTACAAAACTACACCATGCTGGAGGTGGCTGGGTTCGATTCTCAGTCTGGTCTAGGAATTTTTCGATAAGGAAAATTTCTTGACTCCCTGGGCATAGGGAATGATTGCACTTGTGACACAATCATAATAATGCAAAAATAATACCTGGCATCGAAAGCTCTCAATTAATAACTGTGGAAGTGCATTTAGAACACTAAGTAGAGAGCAAGTAATAAGCTGATTGGGAAATCAATACGCTTGGAACGTCAAGAAAAAACAAGATGTTGACGAGCAGGCTAACTTTGCTCACCTGTGGTCCCAGGTAGTATACTACGGTTATAGTTAGTTGTAGTAACTTGATTTCGACTTGCAAAGTCATATTTATGTTATCTCAACCGAATGGCAACAAGTGTGCTACTTGGGGTGTTTTTTTGTGGCGTTATCACCAGGTAGCATTTTCGGTGTCGAGGTGACCTCATAATTCCGCTTTGGATGGGGCAGGTCGTTCGAACTAGTTTCATCCGGAGAGAGCACGAAGTCGGAGTTGATGTCGGTTTCCTCTTTTGCGTTTTTAAGGTTGAATCGGGCTAAAGTTGATTTGAATTGTTTCGATGGTAGAGAGGTCTGTTTTTGTTTAGTAGGTGTTGGATTGTTGTGCCTGTTTAAGTAAATCTTTCGTAATTTGGAGCGCCTTTTCTTGCTTTCGGAATGTTTTCTCATTTTTCTTGTTCTTCCGCAGAAACCGGTTGTAGAACGACATCATAGTTTTGTATTCCCGAACACTGCAAGGGAGACGGGCAGTGCAGACAGGTACGGCACCTGATGTATCCGAAATCCACGAATTCGGGATAAGTTGTTCCAGGCACGTTTAAGATGATAGTGGGCGTGTTAATGTAATCGGTACCTTCTTGTCGTTTGATACGCCGGAATTTTTCGACGTTTTGGTCCTCCAACATTTCCGTGATTTCCTAAGCGGTCATTTTAGCTGTCTGTCGGCAGCTTATAACACATTGGGTTGTGTTTTTTGTTGGATGTAGAAGTACCTTGACCTCAGTTTTATCGTTTCATTTCATGGTGAACAGTTTATCAGCTTGTGTTTTACTCCGTACCTTCAATGCATACGACGCCCCGTCGCGTTCTGGAAAGGCGCTGTCGATTTTTCCTGCGAATTTTTCTTTCAAATATCTTATGAGCAGTGGGTTTTGGGTAGGTCAGTTTCCATTCCTTTGGTATCTATCCGGGAATACGGAGAATAATTAGTTCCCCATAATGGCCTAGAGGGTTCATATATTCTGGTAAGAGAGTTCTGGTGTGGTTACTGCCGATTATGGTAGCCGTTCTCTTCCCCTCCTCCGTGTTCCTCATCCTTTGTCTTTTGTCTTTTACTTCGCGCTCAATTTAAAAAAGAAACCGATCTTCGATATCATGCGAAACTGTAGGGTCCCCCTTTGCCCTCAATATGCAAGGGTTGAGGAGAGGGGGTTTGCATTGCTACGGTCGTTAACGGAACGGTTCGAGTCTTTTGTGCACTAATTTCGACAGTGAATAATTTCACTTGACGTTGTTCTAACTCGTTATGAAAGGGATTAGCCAATTAACTTGTGAAGCGTATGCGAACAACCGTTTACATTCTACCAGTACAGGCTATCGGATGATGACGATTGAAAGATATTTCCAATTTGAAATAAAAATCATGAAATTGGAGGTATTTCAAACATTACAATTTAATTATGGTACGTTTCGCAATAAAAACATATTAAGTAATTTATGTTATTGTTCAGAATGTTTAAGTTCTTGACTAACTTTCCTTCATCTAAAGAAAACAGTTCGTCCTTTATAAAACCGTCTCATACCCCTCGTTAGGGAATGATGGTTTCTGATATCTGACTCTCTCAATCCATTGATATAGTTGCATGAATTACCCATGAAATTCTTCAAATTTTGATATGTCGCACGACTACGCTCTGTTCAAGCCATAGTTGGGTACCGAGAATCCAGAACATGCCTTATATCTTCGGATATTCAATATGCGCCTGACCTGGTTACATGATATCTAATCAAATACCCTGTTGCTTACTCAATGATATTTAGCAGTTCTGAAGTCAAATATTCGTAGATTCGTGTAAAAGCGGTCAATTCCAACCAATCCGAGAATGTCAGTCGTATTCATTAAATTCATGCTTTGCCACTAATTTTAAAGGTATTAAAATTGAAACCAGGTAATAAAATCATCATAAAATCGTTGGATCAAATCCGGGTCAATATGAGCTGAAAAGATTATTCCTTAGTATTTGTTTGAATATATTAGGAACGTAAAAACGGACGAAAATTAACGGCAATGAATGACGCCACTGGAACCTCAAAATATTTACGTTCGAAGAAATCTTTACTCAATCCTCTTCGTAAACAAAAGAAAAGCTAAGCATCAGAAGTCTAACGTGTGTTTGACTTTAATATACATGGATGTGGAGAAATAGCATCTTCCCTCTCAGACTAGAACCCTGTCGTTCCTCACAAAAATAAGTCCTTGCCTCAGTATTGTTATTTGCTATCAAGCGGGCTCACTTCCAGCACCAGCTCTACAGTATGCCATAGCCGAATCAATAGGAGTGAGAGTTCGCATCAGCATATGGGAGATTGTCGGAGTCATCGATGACAACACGTGAGAAACATGAGTGATAAGTAGTGATAAGAGAGTGGGATCCCTCTCTCACTACTATGGACACCCTAAATCCTCGTTCACCAGTCTGACGATGACCTGCAGTGTTAGGATTAGTTAGTTCAACCTCAACTCGCATTTCGATCGCCAGCACACCGGTTAAGGCCTCCGCATGGCCAGCGGATGGTTCTAGTTTTTAAGTCGAAATTCTTTTAGTTTATTAAGCCGTAATAAATGTAGTTCATGTAGTTTGTGTTTTAGTGCAAATATATTTGATTTTTAATATGTGGTAACCGCGAGTGTGAATCAATGACCAGAAAGGAAAATTACTAGCCATGAGGATAGTCAAAAGAAGAATTTCCTGCGGCATAACCCCTAACCGATCGAGTGATGAGGATACACCCATCGAAGAAGGTATTCCTGTTCGTCTTCAACAATGGATTTATAGATCTTTTTGAGAATAAATTCAGAGACTCAGAACGCTGGACTGAGATGAACAGATACGAGCAAACGGATAATTCATCACAATCAAGTTCACTCTCACCCATTGGCGGAGCTAGACAATTAGTCTGGAGGGGGCCTGGAGGGGGCCTACCCGAAGATTTTTTTCGTTTATAGGAATATTGAAAAGAGTGACGAAAGTGGCGTAATTGTTGGGGACATGTTATTTTAATTGTTACATCAAAACAAGTTTCATCGAATAATTAGGTCTATTCTGCGCCTCGATGAGTCAAGATGCTTAAGAGAATCGAGTGTGGTGAATATATATCTCGTATTATCCCGTGTGGATCAAATGGAGAATGGACTCACACGAGGTTACTGTAGTCACCCTACTCGATTTTCTTAAGGCATCTCGACTCACCGACGTGCAGAACAGACCTGACTCTATATAGAGTCAAGTTTGAACTAAATATCTTAAAACTTCAAAGAACAACATCGAGTCAATGAACATTTTAAATTTACATCAACGGTTTGGATAACGCGTTATAAATCTACAGAATTGTGTCGGTTGATACTGATTATTTCACAACTTCCTTCAGCTTCTTAACGTATTCTCTTTTCTGATGGTTTTGCTCTTCAATTACCATTAAAAGCTTTTCGTGTTAATTTCTAGAAGACAAAGATTGCTTGTGAAGAAAATATTTTTCGAAGCATTTCTTATGCAACGCAGTATTGTCATGAGCTTTTATTTTCTCGCCTAGTTTTCTTCAATTATTGAAAATAGTGCAAATAAACTTTTCATTTTGTTTTCGCAAAGCCTTTGCGCAAAACATGCGGCAAACTATGAACACTTTATCATTACTACAACTGTATTCCAACGTAGATGAGAACGACCGTTTTTGGAAAACGAATGCGAGGTTAGACCGGTCCACATTCAAGCGTACCAAGATCAGACAGTTATATCTTATTTGTCTTACTATCGTTTTCCGATGAAGCTAATGGAGTTGCTAGTTGAGGAAGAACACTAGCGTTGCTTTCAATTGTTTCGGAATTATCAACGTTAGATGTATGGAATCGGAATTCTCAGTGTTCTGAAAGAACAGTAGAGAAATAAATATGTTGTCAATATAATATCAATCCTTTGGTTTTCGTATCATAAGTGATACTTTCAAATTAAGCGTTTTGATATGCAGCTATTAGCTTAAATTTGCTCCTTGCAGAAAAGTCTAAAAATACCTGGGGCATGGTGTCCCTAATAACCCGTGGTCAGGGGTTCTAATATTTATTTTTATAATAACTATCAAAATGAACTAAACAAAATGGAAAAACCTGGAACCTGTTCCACGACTATGTTTTCCTAAAAAAAATCAAATATCTGAAGTATTAGGATATACCTACCTATCTTTTATTTTTTCATATTTCATTTTGTTCATTTGTCCAGATTGTACGAAATTCTGAAAATCAATTGTTACATAAACTGAAAATGCAATCTTTCTAAACATAGCCATTTAACTTCTCGAATTAGGCTAATTGAATTTATCTTCAGTAGCACTGTTATCTTCAAAATAGCACAATTTATCTTCAAAATAGCACTGAATAAAAAAAAAAAATCAAAATTCAGATTTTTTTTTCAACTATTCAATGGAATTCGATTTAAGTTTCTGATTAAACAACTATTTGAAAGTTCTGTGCGCAAACCATCAACGAAGGTTGCTTTAAAGTGGAATACTATGAAAAATATAATGAAAATGTATAAGTTTAGGGAGCTAAGAGTCTAAAGAGAGTTCAAAAAATTTGAAGGAGATTTCCAAGGATTTCATACAAATCTATTGAGAACTTCACGGCAGTTCGAAAGAAAGATCTATGGGTAATTTGAGTTTATACTTAATAGTATTCCAGAGCATCGAAATTCCATGAAAATTTTTCGAAAATTTGTGAAGGTATGGCAAAAGAATGTTAACAACTACAGTATAAGCGAAAATAACAAATGCACTGTTTTGAATTTTAAAATTGATGCCAAAATGGCATCAGATTCGCCTTTTTAGAATGTTTGGTAAAAATGTCGATATCAAATAATTTGAAATTGAAAAGCTCTACAAGAATGAATTCTTTGGCAAAATAGTTCATTCTTATGAAATATACTGTTTTGTAAAAGAAAATAAATGTTTTTAAAATTTTCAAAGATGTTGGCTCGGATCTGATTTTGAAGACTTTGAAGCACAGTTTATAAATTCATCACAGTTTGAAATTCAGATTAATTCTGTTGTCTAGACATAGAGAATGTCAAATACGACAGATTTTTTTATGAAAAACTGAAGATTTATTTAATATTTTCCACCACTGTATACTAGGAACTATTCCAGCAAAAAATAGAACCTTTTGATTGAAAATCAAATCCTTTAAAGAAATCTTAAGTCTAACTGTAAGACAATTGTTATAATAAATGCGAAATGAATTTTAATAAAGTCTTACATACAGGCCCATTATGCAGTCTATATCGACAACTAGTGGTACTGAAGTCAACCCCAACAAATGTTATGATTACAGGATTGAATTATTTGAAATCAGAATTATTTAGGACTAAGGCGTTTGGTTTTTGATAAGCAGTATTTCGAAGCAAATGGAGCAGTATTTCGAAGCAAAAAAAACATAATTAGTACTGTATTTATTCAATGATGGGGTTTCCGCCAAAACATGCTGTTAAGAGGATCAGCATACAATACCTTACCGGGTTTCGTTATGAGGTTGTTAAGTAAACAACGACGAGAAAAACATTACTGGTACAAATGAGAAGTTGTGTTTTCAAAAACTTCTAATTGGAATTTGGTATCCATCACAACTGGTCTTTAGGGAGTATAAAAACAGAGATTTCACATCACAAGAACCATTCTATGTCTTTGACGGTATTTGAGCACGGCCAAGCACGTTTGCTTCGAAATACTGCTTAATAAAAGCCCTACCACCTACGCTCAATTTCAAACTAATTCTATTCAATTCCATAACCTGCCGAGTGCTTTGGGACCTATCGATACCATCTCTTCACATCTTTGGTTCTAGCAGAAATTGCTGTTCATTAGTAGGATCCCATAATGCTGGACAAATATTTCCAATTTCAAAACATTTTAACAGACGCAAACTCTCGAGCGAAGTGGATGTAATGTCGATATATCGGAATTCTCGTGGATGTAATTGTCGTTGACTATGGTTTTCTTGATATGTGTACTGAATTTTCATCATATAAGGTACAGTGGGGTAAGTGAAAAGTGTGTGGAAGAGGGTATGCGCACTTTACTCCTTCAGAAATAGTTACTCGTTCAAACTATTTCTGGAGGGAGCAAAGTACAAAAACAAATTACTCTGGGAAAAAACCCTACAATTCCTTAGAGATTATGAATAGTGTTTCATTCAAAATTAGAAATATATTAAGAAAAAATTCTGGGGGGGGCCTACAGAATTCTGGAGGGGGCCTTGCCCCCTAGGCACCCCCAGTAGTTACGCCAATGCTCTCACCAATTAACCTTTTAATAATAACGCTTTTGAAAATTGTTAAAAACTACTTTTTTTCTAGAAATTCCGCAAAATTTCTCAACACCAACCGCTACAGAGATATGACCGAGTCTGACCCTAAAGACTATCACGAAACCTGGTCTCTTAAGGGGGGATATACAGTTAGAACGAGAAAAAAAAACTCATATTTGAAAAAAACAATTTCATTAGGAAGTTTTAATTAAATCAATCGAAACTTTTTTGCAATTATAAGTGTGTCCATGTAGTATACAAAAATATTTTTTTTCAAATTTTTTTCAACAAAATGGCGGCCGTTAGAGTCGTTATATTTTGCTTGTGCCGGCTCTTCTGGTCGCAGTTATGATCTGAACCTGCAAATCTAAAAACATTACATTAAATACAATTATAGTTTGGAAATGAATTGAAAAAAAAAATTTGCACTTTTTGCGTAACTTTTTTGAAAAAATCCCCATTTTTTCGGCCATTTTCTCACATTTTTCCATATTAAGTAATCATTTTTTATAATAATTGTTAATTTATATTTAAGGTAATACTACAATGAAGAAATCCTATAAGTTTCAGCTCCATCGAATAATTAGTTTTCGAGTTATCACCGGCATAAACTCCGAAATGCTGTTTTGAGAAAAACGCGTTGAAAGTTTTAAGTGTTAATTTATATCTACTGCGCGCGAAAAAGGCGAAAAAGTACGAGAAACACTTGGAGTTCGAATTTTGAAAAAAGGGTTTCAGGAGCGTATTCTTACTAAACATTTACTTAAAACCAGATTCAAGAAGTAGATCCCAAGCAAACGTGTGAAACCGGAAAAGTGCTGCCATGAACCTACAAAGTATAACTGGGAATGTAATGTTTGCAATATTACTTAGCCGGTGCTTTTTACACCATTGTACCTTACTCCTACCCTCTTCCAAAGTGGCGATTACACACGCACCCTCGTCACTGCCAGAATTGATGCCAAGGTACCAAATGGAATCAAGTTCGAATGTACAGATGATTTTTCTGCTTCATCTTCTTGGAAAAAAAAAACTTTTTTTTATCTTATGGCATCGCATCTTGCTTCTATTTCTAATGGATATCTACCTGTGGGAGAAAAAAAGGTGTAAGTGTTTGACGAACGAGTTAATGGGTTAGTTGAAAAGCACAATAGCGAATACAACTGATCAAATGTTCAAACTTGCTTTCGAGATGATTTCCAAAGCATCTAAACTTTTCTCTAACTCAGAGTTAAATAATTGAAGAAATGTCTGATCCTGATGTTATTGTACACCATGACTGCTCTCCTTCACAACTTTGTTAAGCTTGTTCATGGTAACTAATTCATTTCTAATTGACTAGTAATAGATTACAAAGTGCAGACATCAACATGAAACCTGGGGCTTTACAATTTAAACATCCATCTCACCTGGAACTGAAATGCATATTATGGTGAAACGATTTTCGTTATCAGAACTGGAAACATGTGTAAAATTGAATGATGCAGGTTAGTTACTATACTATTTATTATAATTTATGTCATTATTTTAGCATTATGAATCGTCCATAAATCACGTGGTCATTTTTGGAGGGGATAAAAGAGGGCATAAACAAATACGTGGTGTATGGACAATCTCTTAGCTCTCAAAAGGCTGAGCGAACTTATCAAAGTCACTTGGGATTGGTGGGGTAGGATACAGTCCAACACGCAATTTTTTTTATAGGGAAGAGTTTTGACCAATTTTGACAAAATCATAAGACTCGCAATAAATTTTTTTTGAGGATACATTTGCCTAAGATTCTTTGAAAACTCAAAAAATGGTTCCTGCAAAGCTGTGTACATCTTGTCTAATCCAATAAACTTTCACTTCACTTGTAATCTGAGAGCACAACCTAACGGCTCATGAAATTATTCGTTTCCGTTCAGTTCCTGTTAGCATATTCGCGGTTGTCTATTTCAAGATTCCTGGTGCCACACACCTTCTATGTGCGGTATAATAATCGCCGACGGCAAATGACTGATGTTCTTTGCATAATTCATTTTATGCAAATTTATTCATATTTTGATGTAGCGAATCCAGCGACAGCAAAAGTACCCGCTCATAATAAATGCAGCCTTCAGGCGTACCTATCTTTGGCAGAAAGGTGTGTCGTCCTGAGCAAACATACCAGCGAAATGCGTGCCAAAAGTATTTTTACCAGAAAATGTGAAGTTCTTCCGTTCTCTGACGGCGATTGAAAGTGTGCGCTAGATGTACACACTCACCAGGTTTTGCCAATACGAGTAATTATTAGGAAAATAATATTTGATCGGAAAATGCACCTCATTAGAACTAAAGTTTAACCAAAAATTAATATTGACAACCTGAAGGATTTTTTTGAAAGTGAAGTTAAAATAATTATTCAATAACCATAATACAATAGGTATCTTCCTGAGGTCGTTTCCTTTTTAAAAGATGGAAGAAAAAATGGGTGTTGGAAGAAAAAATGGGAGCATATCAATTTGTTGGTTTTTTTATACAGTTAGACAGGGGATATACAGTTAGAACGAGAAAAAAAAACTCATTTTTGAAAATAAATTTTTAAGGAAAAGTTTTAACTCAAATCAATTGAAACTTTATTACAATTATATGTGTATCCATGTAGTATACAAAAATATTCAAATTTTTTTGAACAAAATGGCGGCCGTTAGAGTGCGTTGAAAAAGTCGTTGTATTTTGCTTGTGCCGGCTCTCCTGGTCGCAGTTTTTATATGAAACCTTCTAACCCAAAAAAATACATTAATCACATTTACATTTTGTAGATGAATAGAAAAAATGTCAAAAAAATAAATTTGCACTTTTGGTGTAACTTTTTCGAAAAAATCCAATTTTTTTCCGCCATTTTATCAAATTTTTCCATTTATAATAATAAGATATTACAATAAATTTTAATTCATATAGAAGCTAGTACTATATTAAAGAAATCTTGTAAGTTACAGCTTAATCGAATAATTAGTTTCTGAGTTATCACTGGCACAAACTCCGAAAATGCTGTTTTAAGAAAAACGCGTTGATAGTTTCAATTATCGGTCTGCGCGCGAAGAAGGCGTCTTCTAAAAATGATGAAAAGAATCACTTGGAGTTGACAAATTTCGAAAAAAAGGTTTCAGGAAGGTATTCTACGGGAATTTTACTAACTTTTCATACATTAATTGTTATGTTATATATTCTCCGTGCGAGGAGTAACGATTATGATGTAGAAGGAGATGTTCGCTCATCACCATGAGGCACCAAGAGTGAACAACAATGTTTTTGGCTAGAATGAAAGATATGAAGAGGAAGTTTTGATAGTTCCGCTAGTGTGCGGCAGGATTGGAAATGTAACAGATGTTTTTAGGAAAATTGAGCGAAAAGGGCATGTATACAGTGGTACTCGAACCAACGACATTTTTGCCTAACATCCCACTGCGGGGTAGGTTGAAGCACGGACTAAGTCCGCCAACAGGCTAACTTTTCATGCAAAAAGAAAAAAAATGAGTTTTTTGGTCATCCTAACTGTATATTCCCCCTTAATGAGAGCTTGCAAGAGAGCTTTCACTGCGTAGAATTTCTTGAAAAGTAGTACTATCATCTTAATCAGCCATCTTTTGAAGTAGACTGTGTCATTATAAGGGTTCACGTGAGGGGTACAAAAAAATAAGAAAAACTGCGTCACAAAAAGTGGTCTGCTTTTAAACGTCTCTAACTCAGTAGTAGCTCGTTAGATTTCCAAAACTTCAGCTGCATTTGATTCTAAATATTTGCGTCAATTTGTTGTATTGTTAAATACTATGGGTATTCGAATTCAAACTTTTGAAAATTTGCTTTAGGTAGAGCTTTGTAATGAAATTATGAAAATGTATGATTCCTAGCGGTCATTCGCAAATTTTGTTATCACAGATTATGGTTATATTCGAAATAAATTCAGAGTACTTTGAAAACAATAATACTGGGATAATATTTTTAAAATATGACATTGCCCAAGTAACATTTTTAATTAGATAAACGCTTCATAGGCAATACGTATACAACTTTAAACTGAGTAATGGTTAAGTAGTGGTTGCACAAGCGCCCAGCCAATATTTTCACAAGCAAATCTGGCGAATCTACCCAGCTTCATCGAAATGAAAAAACTGTCAAGCAGAATATGTAATCGGTTTATAGCCTAGGAAGCTTTTATCCAAAAATTATACAACTTATTACGTAACTGTTCTTTTGAAACGCATATTCAGCATATTTATTTGTTCATCGCAATTTCTATTTTTAGAACTGTGGCAAACAGCTTTTTATTGGTAGTCTTAATTGATATAAACGCGTTAACATAGTCACTATACAGCAATCGAAAAAATATGTATGTCAAACACTGTTTACAATACTCGTGGACGGTATTACGGCAATGGTGTTGTTTTATCGTTGTAATGCGTAATTAACATTTAATTATATGAACTTTGTATTTTAATGTTTATATATAGTATATATTTATATATATCACTTACCCGTATACTTACCAGATCTGAACTCTGCACCTTCACCTTAAGAACGGTGACTGTATCCTCAGATCCATATCAGCTGTGAGGAATTCCAGTACCCGCATTCAAAGTGTTCAAAACATATTTTAGTTCTAATAATGTTGAACAACAATAATTGCTGAAGCTCTTTACGAACAGGTTTGTAGTGTTTTGAAAATCAGTGTTACCGAGATTCTTATAATCTAAACATGATCACCATCCAATTTACGTTGTTAGCTGTGCCGCGCTTGGATTCATTTGTTATAATTTTTTTAAATTACATTAATATCAATTTCATTTATAACTGTTGTAATAGATTGCTATATTTATGATTGCTATATTAATGAATTCCCGGTGATTAAAAAAAATCCACTAAGACCGGGAATGGAACACCTGATCTTCTGCTCAGTGGAATTTATATTGTTTATTTGAAAGCAATTTTCGACAGTACTGTCAATTGCGCGAATCTCCGAATATGAATTCCTCAAATAAGCTTCATACTTTCTCAGATTTCGTTTTCAATAGTAAATACCGCTTTTCTTAATTTTTTTAAACATCCTTCGATATATTTTGAAATCTAAATGCTCTGCTCGATAAAATGGACGGTATTCCTTTTATTTAGTTTGACAGCTAAGACTCAACTCAAGAGCTCAAGCTCAAGAACTCCATATAAATAACTGCACATATGCTCCATACTTTGTGCCGCAACTACACTCAGGAAATCATCCCTACGATCAGAACTGTTAACCACAAAGCCATAAGAGATCGTATTAAAAGATTATTGTTGCATTGGTCGATAAAAGCATGCCTCTTCTACACTTTCAATTGACATCACTTATCAAGCGTGTATAGTCTCGTGGGATTGTGGCTCGGCTCTGGATGCCGAGGTTCATGGTTCACATCCCGATTGCAACTTTTTTTTTTCATGTGAGGAAAATATTCATACGATCGTCATATGATTTCTTTCCATAAGGGAATCGTATAAAATTTGCAATAATGTATTCTGGCAAATTTCCATACTATATTCGAATGAAATCTTTTCGATATGTT
Organism: Aedes japonicus; assembly: GCA_034211315.2. Classification (NCBI taxonomy): domain Eukaryota; kingdom Metazoa; phylum Arthropoda; class Insecta; order Diptera; family Culicidae; genus Aedes; species Aedes japonicus. Next base: position 197,536 of record JASCZW010004253.1, on the reverse strand, counting down.
CGCTCAATGTACTTATACAACATTTTATACAGCTATAATCACTAAGCTGTATAGCGGCTAAGGTATTTCTAATATTAAGGCTTTTGAAAAACTATTATAAAGCCAACAAATAAAACTGTGTAAGAGAACACAGAATGATAATTCAAAAGCTTAACCGACTAATTTCTTAGCTACATAAACAAGCTGTGTAAATGCAGACACACATTGTTCGCATAAGAGCTTTCTTTTCAAAGTATGCAACCTAAAGCTAAATGTTGTGTTAAAGCTGTATTACATTAAGCATAAGTACTGCATCGATTTTTTAATTCTGCTTATAGCTTTTTCAGCTTCACTTGCTTTTATACAATTATAAAACAGCTTATAAGTTCTTAACTTCGGCTTAGGCAACTAAAAATGTTAGTTGGGTGATGACACATACAAATTTTGATGTTCTACGTCAACGCTTTGAACAACCTCATAGGACTTGTTTCGTATTGTTTCAATTACTTATCCAAATCTGATGGTGTTTTGTTTATTTTTTCATGATCACACAGAATAATTTAATGAAACAGATATATGAATAATTTGCTGATTCTGATTATCCTGTTCTGTGACCTCGAAAATAATAGCAGCTACACTTTTGATTGTTATTTTTGTATTCTCCCCAGCGCGGAAGTAACGATCTTTGATGAAGTTTTTTCAGAAGCAGATAATTTATCATCTCCATGCAAAGCGCTAGGAGCGGACAGTAATTTTATTGCTAGAACAAATAGACATGAAGAGAAAGTGTATTGATAGATCCGTAAGGGAACGGGAGGCTTTGAAATTGAATAGATGTAAGTTTGAAAACGAGCGGAGGGCATTTGAACGGTAGTATACGATCAGGCACATAACCCTTTGTCATACTACCCTATGCAGGATAGGCAAGGGGGAAATCCCCTGCTTCTGAAAAAACTTCATCAATAGCAGCTAGTTAGAATGGACCAGAAATTTTTGGAACTACCGTGTGATCAAATGAATAGCAATATTTTCGTCTGGAGAAATTTCCTCTCGTACCCGTTAGAAGAACCTTGGTTTTCTTTTCACTCAATCATACTGAATCATCAACTTGTGTGCGAATTTATCAGCAAAGCCAAATTTGAACATACCTGGTGCATCCACTTTTATGCAGGGTACATCTTTTGATCCGGGATATGCCCAGTATCCAGTTTTACGTAAGTTCCATAGTCTATCAAAATACACCCGTTATACTTGGTAAAGAACTTTATCGTACAATTTTCTTGAATGGTTTTGGCAACCTGGATTTGTTTCATCGTCCTGTTGGAATATTTTCTGGCATGGCTCGACCGAATACCTTCTAGCTCACCGCTTACCGCACTACTCACACAGATTCACCGAGCCGTGTAGTGCCCAGCATTGAACTTTTTGGACAAATCACGCCCGGAGATCCTAGGAACTTGTCAGGACACCTGAAACCGACTGCGTTAAAAAGAGGTCAAATCTTAGTATTAAGTCTTGTGGCTATATGTCAACACATTACAGACTTAGATTTGAGGTAGTTAAATACACCGTGATCAATAAATTCGGATACACTTTTTCATGCGCGCGTAAAACCATGCTATACGTATATTTTGTATATGTGTTTGTGATAACTCTACTTCCACGTATATACTGACACGTGCGCTTGATGTTCATTTTGGGTCAGTTGTGTTTTGCTTGTTACGTACGATGAAGCAATTTAGGGAAATTGTAGTGAAACGATTTTTAAATGGCGACTGCCCTGTGCGATATTTTAAACCCTGAAATCTTTTGGTGCTAAGCGTAAGTTTATATACAAGGTATCAACAGGTTTGAAGGATAGGATAAGGTTCGGTCGTTAACGTTTGGTACGGACACAGTGACACATCAAACTTGTAAGGGAGTGAATCCAAAGCAATTTACTACGTTCATTACGGAAAATGGCGTCAGACCTAGACATTTCCTACGGATCGGCTCACAATATTGTACGATGTGACCTAGGATTCAAGGCTTTAAAAACGTAAGGTACATGGCGTTTCTGAACCATCCAAACAGAAGTTGATGGATAGAGTAAAGGTGATACTAACATGGCACGCTGGTCGTGAGCTCATATTTTTATGATAAGAAACTGTTTGTCCTGGAGCAGCCTAACAACGCACAAAATGATCGGGTCTGGGCAGCAGCTAAGGAAAATATTCCTGCGCCCCAGATAACCGTACCTCGGTTTCAAAGGCAGATTCAGTTTTAGGGCGCAATTTGCAAGCGAAGTAAACTTCCGTTGATTTTCTTCGATAAAGGGGTGAAACTTGTCGCTGTATATTCTAAAACGGAACTTTTGGACAAAATTGTTGCCTCCAATCTACGACAGCTCTATGGAGAAGATCATTATGTATGTCAGGCCTGGTGTAGGGATAATTTGACGGATTTCCTGGAGAAACATGAATGGTCTCTCATCTCTCCGGATCTGAATCCATGGGATTCTACGGTTTGGTCCTAAAGCCCGATTCAAAGTAAATCTGGACGCACGGTTTAATACACCACCGCGTCCCTGGTGGTTGGAACAAAAAACCAGTGGCATTTTATTTGCCGTTTATTGATGAAAAAATTTGTGAAAAGTTTTTCTCGATTGATCAACGCGTTTCGAAATTACGGATCATGGAACTTGAGAAAAGAAAATTAATTGTGCACAAACATCTTGAGAACCCCTCGTGGTTTGCCTCAAAACTAACAAAAGTGTTAAGATTCTCAAAGCCAAAGGTGTGTCTTGTAATCAAACGTTACCAAGATACTCTGAGTGTTGATAGAGCACAGCGCATCTATCATTAATGTGGCACTAGGGACTAAGAGCTGAGGAGAAAGGTGTTGAGGTACGTGAAAGGCAACCTAGGTGTCTCCATGCGTGATTTAGCAAAGCAATACGATTCCAACTTTTCCACCGTGCGTAACATCCTTTCAAGAGAAGAATATAAGTCTTTTTGTTCCAGTAAACCTTATGAATCGCTCCATTAAACAAAATATAGCACGAAAGTGACAAAAAGCGAGCACGATCACTATCACAAGCTATCAGTGGTACATGAGCGCGATACAACACGTTACTTTTGCCTGTTGAGGTGGCGGATTCGTCCGTGCCTTGACGTACCCCGCAGTGGGATGTTAGGCAAAGGTAACGTCTTTGGTTCGAGTACTACAAAAACCAGTAAGAAACATAGTGTATGCACTCTCTCAGCGGTAAAATCAGTGAATGAGTAAATTCTAAAGAACCCTGCGAACCCTGAGAAAAAATGGACTATGAAACGAAAATGAGCCCCACATCCATGCAAATATTGAAACGGGACCTTGAATATAGGACTCATAAAAACAGAGGATTCATGGATTGCCACGTGACGATAGTGCCGACAGAGTTGCCAGATCGCGGGCGCTGTTTAAGATGCACAATGTAAATACTATAATTATATTGAATGAAAATTTGTTTCCTTTCGAAGTGTCTCTAAACAAAAAATGATCGTAGATATGCTGCAAGTCTTCGTGAAAACCCAGTTGACAAATGAGGGGTTGACCGATACCAAAGTGGTTCTGCGGTGAAGATTAGTGGTGCCATATCGTCAAAAGGCAAATAGACAGGGCGTGAAAATGAACAAAGATTATTATTTACAATACGTTATCAGATCCACATACTTCCTTGTGCTAAGAAACTTTTTGAAGAGGAAAGTTTTTGTTTCCAACAGGGTTCAGCTCCAGTGCATATGGCTGTAGTTGTTCAGCAGGGGCGTAAGCATCGTCTCCTGATTTTACCTCCCTGGACTTCAGTATCTGGAGATACATGCTAAGAAAACTGGGCGACTTGAAGCGTGTTCAATATGTTCGGATACATTTTCCAAATATGTTAAAAAAATGAAAATAACTTTTTTTTCCTGGGTTCATTTTATTGAACACAATGTTCATAAGGAACGTTTACAGCATTTCTTTTGGAATGAACCAACTCCAACCAACAGTTTTTCGTCTAAAAACACGAATTCCTGACCAGTGGATCATATTGGCTTGACCCAACCGCTTTTTGCTGGTAGCTTGCGAAACGCCATGAACCTTACCTTTTTAAGGCTTTTAACCAAGGTCCTTGCTAAATATGGTGTTAGCCGTCTTGGTGGAAATTATGAGATCAGAAGCCGTTTTCCGTATTAAGCGGAACCTTTTTCGATTCCGCTTCCTCACGACTTTGAAGGCACGTGGCGTCCTCGCCGAATGCGGCCGACCGGATCTCGCACGGTCATTGGTAGAGGACGTCTCCTGGTATGGTCATGTAGGCAAAATACCGCTTGACCCAATGCGATTTCAGCAGCCGGAATGTTTCACATTCAGCCAGATATATTTCAAAAAACGCTTAACTACGATGTCCCAATACTGTATCATGGTGCATATCAAACGAACACCAACTGCCAGAATGTCCACTCACATCTGTATGCGTGTTTGTTAAGCAAAAGCTGATACCAATATCAATACAGAATATGTATATGGCGCATACCTAGCAATAATGAAAATTTGTATTCGAACTTATTGTACACCTTGCTCGTCGGTTAAATTTAAGGATGAGTTTGAGTCAAATGCTTAACATTTGCGATTGACGCACAGCATCAGAGCTTGTACAGTCGTTTTCGATACGTTTTTTGAGGTTATGTATTTTCCACTTGATCATAATTTCCTTTTCGACCTTAACTTCTTCTTTGCTCTTCTAAAGTTCGCATATTATCAAAGCTGAAAAGGTTTCGATCGGTCGGACGGAGTTCAGGACAGTTCAAGTCTTTCGATACAAAATCCACATAATAAGCCGTATAAGGCAAACTATACAACAAAGGATTTTGCTTGGTTCTTGGGATCGGGAAAGGTTCTTATGGTTGTTAGAAATCCCTTCCATCTCTGGAAGGCGGGGGCCTCCCATACAAATGAAACACAAATGTCTGCATAACTCGAGAACTAATCAAGCAAATGGAACCGAATTTGGCATGTGGTACGTTTTGAAGGCAATGATTGTAAAGTGGATTAAGACCCCTCTCCTCCCTGAAGGAGGAGTCTCTTATACAAATGAAACATAAATTTTAACCATACATGGTAGTTGTCCTAGACTGAACAATAAATTAAACACAAAATGTGTATTTCTCGGGTGAGAAGCATGTTCTGATAAAAGTTTGAACCCCTTATTTAAAAAAAACTATTCCGTAAAATAACCACAAACGCGCCAGTTCTACCAAATTTTCATCAATTTAGTTGCAAGCATAGCTGCGCTCGCAAGGGGTTCAGCTAATGTTCAATAAAAATAATGATGTTAAAACAAAGTTACAAATTTAATTCCCTGGTGATGAAAGATTGAATCGAACACGAACAGTATTTTTGGCGTCCATTTTAGTGCGTCGCATTTTTTTCGAGTACAGTCTTTATTTCTCCGAAATAGTGGGCACCTTTCCGTATCCCTGAAGAATGACATGTATTCTTTGGGATTTATGAATCATGATTATATCTATAGGAAATAGATCTGTTATGAACTTTGTATGTGAAGGTTGTTTGCATGGAGCTTTAAAACCGAATAGTTTTTTTTTTCTGTTAACAGTTGGAGGACTAAATCTCTACCAACTTTTCATAGCATATCAATTTTGAATTTTTTGGCATAATAAGTTCAATGTTGACTATCTTTTTACTCAGTCCCTTTGGCTTCTGAACTTGACACGACATTATTTAAATATAATCAAACGTGAAACGCATTCAGACTAACATCAAATTTACAGCGTACTTGTTGGCATATATTTGAACAGCGTGCAATTTCTTAACACCAACACCTAGCTCCTAGACCGATTTTGATGTTGTTTGTGATCATAAATATTTATGACACGGTGCTTCACGCGTACAAAGCTGATACAGTGAAAGCACGATTAATGCTAGTGATAAGCATAATATTTGTTTCCACCTTCGGGAACGTAAACGTTTGCCTAAAAAGTTTGCAAGTCTACCATGCTGAAGACGTATTTTAATAGGGTCGTATGTTTTGTAAACTGCAAAATCAGCAAACTGGTGAACAAGATGAAATTATTAAGTTTATTTCTGTTGATAGGATTTTGAAATTCTAATCACGAAATCACATTCGAAATATTTTCAGAGTAATTAGTTCCTTTGCTGATGTGACATCAGCACACATACGTATGTATTTGTTGGCAATCGTAAAATCGTTACCAATATAATTCCATCTATCATATTTGTTCATACCCAAGGCATTGGAAGCACATCCCAAACTTAAATTGAAATCCATACATACATACTTTTCAGATCTCGATTATCTTGTTTTGCTTTAGTTTGTGAATTGGAATGGCCAGCATTGAAACATATGATATTGAATATCAAAGCGAACGGTAAACAAATGATCCTATCTTTCAATCCTTGTACTTGGTTCGATAAACAGACAAAACATAGCTGAAAGTTACTGCCTCGGGGTCACATCTCTAAGTTTGCACATTGAGAATAAAAAAAAAGATGGACGCGTTTGAATATAGAAAATAGTTTACTAGATGTTACAAATGTCTTCCAGTTGAACAGATTTGTTTACATAAAGATAAAGTTCATCGCCTGTTGAGCAAAACTAAACTCTTATTTAATTCATATTCCCTAATTGATTATGATGATGATGATTACTTAAAGTCTTCCTGCGGCATCAATCATTTTCTATCAAGTAATAAATCTCAGCAAATTTATCTACTTGGTTCTTACTTGCCTCATCTCAATCATCACAATCATAGAGAAATAAAATGCAGCGGAGGTGGTGACTTGGCTCGAATCCCGGTGTGGAATTTTTGAAAAGAAGAATGTCTCGATTCCTTGGGCAAAATTTAAAAATCTAATTAACGTTTGCATTTAAAAATGAACAAACATTGCCGATTTTTCATTTACCTTCACCCGCACTGAAACTACCCATGCAGCATCAATCATAGTAACCCATGAGTCATCAGACAAAATTTGACAGCTCTATCAGTCGAACTCTAACCGTGATGGCAAAACAGTGAAGCAACTCCGTTCAGAAGTGTGTGCGTTCAAAGAACGGCACTCCACTGCGTCGAAAACGGACATCGTGCGGCACTTTGTGGAGGCCGGATAAGCCCATTCCGGCATCTACAATATCTTGGCACTATTAGACAATAATCAGAGCATCGAAAGAAAGACCGGTTCCGGACGGCCGATGACCCTGAGCGACCAGAAGCCCCAAAGGAAGCTGAAGAGGAAAACCGAGGGAAAAGTGGCTACATCACTGCGTGCGATTGGCCAGGAGGTCGGCTCAACTGGCCAAACAGTGAAAAAGTACCTGAATATACATGTCAGGAAGCGGAAGTCACGTCCACTAGTTTCGAAGCTGCAGGCAATGACGCAGCGGCAGCGGCAGCGGCTGAATAAGATGATCAACTTGGTGGTGATAGACGACGAGACCTATCTCACCTTGGATGACAACGACTGGCAGGGCACTTCGTATTTTACTTCCCCCTCGATTTAATGCGATTTGCAAATGGCTGCAAATCAGCGAACCGCGCGTTACCAGGTATTTTACATTGGCGATCCTGCCAGGAGTGGATGTTAGATTAGCACATAAACAAAATAAAATGTCAAAGAAATTAAACGTGTGAAATATGAACAATTTAAAGAATAAACAAAATGGCGAACTTACGCTTGATTAAACAGTAATGGAAACTGTTTGCCTGAGCCAACTGTAATGAAAACAGCTTAAACGAAAAAAAAGAAAAAAACCTATTGTTTGCTATGGGTGAGTAATGAAAACTACCCTCTCTGCGCGTCAACAGTAACGAAAACTGTTCGAATAGTAGCTGTAATGAAAACAGCTGGGAAAAAAATGACAATTAATTGTTATCTCCGGGTGAAGAATGGAAACCCTTTCCCTAACTAAGTCCACAGTAATGAAAACTGTTCGATTGTCACCGCAAGTAGTAATGAAAACTTCTTACGATAATTAGACCTGTTAAAGATCATAGACGTGTAATGAAAACCGTCTCGGGTTAATTCCGTGGTAAAGAATACCACCAAATTATGGTATAGATAATAGACCATGTACAATAATAACAGTTTGTTTTCCTTCCTCAGTTTTACAGATTGTTATCGATAGTTAAAAAGTTGGATAAAATTCGTAGATACTATAGTATACGACACAAAAAAGCAAAAATGTCGGAAGGCAAATACGTCCGCCTGCACCACTTAAGCGATGATGAAGACGAGGAAGACATTGGGAGGTATGTTCGCCCTCCAGTGATCTCCGACGAAGTAGGCGAATTCTATAACGACTATCCAGATCATCAAGATGAGAACTGCAATCCTGGGCCGTACGAAGAGAACGAAGAGCTAAAGAAACAGCTTGCGAAGATGGCCCAAGCGATCGCGGAGCTATCGTCAAGATTCAGACATTCTCCGGAACATAATCCTGACGCTTCGGTCGCCGAAGATAGCTGGACAAGTTCTCGGCATCATCCGTCGCCGCAAAGGAATCAAAATACGCATGGCATTCGGTGGGACCAAATGAAGCCATTCCCGAAGAACATTCCGGCAAACAAGATGTGGGAGGAGTGGACGAAGTACATAGAAAACTTCGAGATTGCTGCGTCGCTGTCCAACGCTACCGACCCTGTGCGACGATCTCAGCTTCTCTTCCTTTCGATGGGAGAAGAACTGCAGGGTATTGTCCGCGCTGCGAAGCTCAGGCCAAATCTAAATGACAGCAAGTGCTATAAAATTTTTATCGAAAACGTCGACGAGCATCTTCGGTCTATGACCGACTCAACAGCTGAACATGAGACATTTTCGTGCATGCAGCAAGAAAAAGGGGAAACCGTCGTGAATTTTCATGCTAGGTTGATGGAGAAGGTGCGGCTATGCCGTTATAGCCCTAACGATCAAGAACGGTTCGTTCGGGCTCAATTGCTAAAAGGTACTTCAAAGGGGCAAGAAACTGAAACATAATATATAACAATCTATTCATTCATTCAAATTTAAAGGTATGGCAAACCGAGAACTTGCAAAAACAATGAGGACGTTCGGACATGACACGAATTTTATTGTCCAATCGGCGACACGAGATGAAGCGTATCAGGCAGAGTTACCACAAACAAGTTGTTCGTCGTATGAATCCGTCAATCAGGTGTATAAGCGCACATCCAGGGTTCCATTTAAGCGCGATGGTGATGATGCTAAACCTGGGGGATCACGTAGCAAGCAGCCCCGCTTCAACAACCGTGCTAATAACAGCCAACAACAAGTTTGTCCGAGGTGCAATAGATGGATGCATAGGAACCGACCCTGTCCGGCACTCAAACTTAAGTGTAATTCATGCGGCGTACTTGGTCATTTCGCCGTGGTCTGTAGAAAGAAACGCGTCCATGCCGTCGAAGTTACCCATTCTGACAATACGAAAGTCGAGGCTAAAGAAGAAGAGGTAAAATAAGTTGATTAATTTGTTTGTTTTTCCTAGTTTAGTTTTGAAAATACATTTATTTAATCACGATGCAGTTAAACACGATATACTTTGTTATCTTTGATTTATTGAAAGCTCAATGCATTATCCCTACAAGACGTATTAATTAAATGCCGAATGGGATCCTCGTTCCCAATTCAATTTCTCATTGATTCTGGGGCCGATGTGAACGTCGTAGGTGGAAGCGATTGGATAAGGCTACAGAAGGAGTACTTATCAGGAATGGCTAAGCTAGAGCCCATTGAAATACCCACGAACAGAGGACTGAGGGCATATGCCTCGCACATGCCGATGAAGGTAGACTTCGCTTTCCGAACGAAAATAGCACCGGTCGGATCAACGAGAGTCGTAGAAGCCGATTTTCTTGTAGTTAGGGACGGGAAACGTTCTCTTCTGGGCAGAACGACAGCAAGCGATTTGAAAATGTTATTCGTAGGTCCCCAGCTCAACAGCTGCGAGGTTGTGGACAAAACTTTTCCGAAGATGCCTGGGGTCAAAATTAAATTCAGCGTTGACAAAAGCATCCCCCCGACTCGAAATGCTTACTACAACATTCCTGCTGCATACCGCGAAGGTGCTCGTCGTAGGTTATTGGAGATGGAAGAAAGCGGCATTATTGAAAGGATAACTTCTGCACCCGAATGGATAAGTGGAATGTCAGCGGTAGTGAAAGGGAAAGACGATTTTCGGTTGGTAGTAAATATGAGAGCACCAAATAGAGCAATAAAGCGCGAATATTTCCGTCTGCCAATGTTGGATGAGATGAAGGTTAAACTGCATGGAGCGAAATATTTTACAAAACTGGATCTGAAGAGCGCATACTATCATCTGGAACTGTGTCCGGAATCGCGGGACTTGACAACATTCTTGGCGGAAAACGGAATGTATAGATTTACTCGACTTATGTTCGGAGTGAACTGTGCTCCGGAAATTTTCCAAAGAGAAATGTCCAGGATTCTAAACACCATCGAGAATAAGATTATATATATAGATGACGTGTTGATATTTGCCGATAGTTTGGAGGGGTTACATACAACGGAGACTCAGGTACTGAAAATCCTTAAGACGAACAATCTTACCCTAAATGTTGCCAAGTGTGAATACGACAAAACACATATTACGTTTCTCGGGTTTGAGTTAGATCAAGACGGTTTTCATATCGAAGAGGCGAAAATAAGTGCTATTCAGAAGTTTCGACGTCCCACCACATCTTCAGAACTAAGAAGTTTCCTTGGATTAGCGTCATACGTAAGTCCATTTATTAGGAATTTTGCAAATATTTCGAACCCATTGTGGGCACTCGCTGGATCCAAAGCTTGGGCATGGGGTGAAAAACAGGAAGAAGCGTTCAATGTAGTAAAAGAGCAAATAATTCGCTGCACTGTATCGCTAGGCTATTTTTCGGAGTATGAAGACACCGTGCTCTATACAGATGCTTCACCACATGCCCTAGGAGCTGTACTGGTTCAAGAATCTGCTGGTAAAAATCCTCGGATAATAAGTTTCGCATCCAAAGCGCTAACAGAAACAGAAAAACGGTACGCTCAAAACCAGCGGGAAGCCCTTGGGGCAGTCTGGGCAGTGGAACATTTTTCTTATTTTCTACTGGGCAGACATTTCACGCTACGGACGGACGCAAAAGGAGTCACTTTTATTTTCAACCGTACTCGAGAGTCTTCTAAGAGAGCACTAACCAGGGCTGATGGTTGGGCATTAAGACTTAGTCCATATAACTATACCGTAGAATTTGTCAAAGGCAATGATAATATAGCGGACCCATCCTCCCGACTGTATCAGGGTGCTGACAAACCTTTCGATGAGGAGTCGAGTCCCTGGGAAGTAGCACAACTAGAAGCAAACGTAGTTAGCTTCTTAACCGAAGATGTAATTCAGGAGGCCACAACGAACGATGCAACTTTACAACAGGTACATGATAACAAAATATACTTGGTTTTTCAGCACTAATTATAATTACCTACACGTATTTATTGAAACAGGTTATAGAAGCCTTGCATTCAGAGACATGGCCAAAACACTTGAACAGGTTCCAAGCTGTATCAGAAGACTTATCCATGAAAGAAGGGATACTTACTAAGCGTGGATGCGCTGTTATCCCAGAGAAATTGCAAGAGAAAACTCTAGATGTAGCCCACATGGGTCATCCCTTGGCGGCAAAACTCAAAAGTATTCTGCGAGAATGAGTGTGGTGGCCTGGTATGGCGACAGATGCTGAAAATTGGGTAAAGTCGTGCAAAACTTGTGCCATGAATGGAAGACCGGAGAAACCACCACCTATGAATCGCATGTTTGCTCCTAAAACGGCTTGGGAAACAATAGCACTAGATTTTAATGGCCCATATGCGAGGTTCGGTGGAATTTCCATCCTGGTGATAATTGATTACAGATCTAGGTACGCTATTGCAAAAACGGTTAGATCAACGACCTTTGACTGCACGAGGAAAATTTTAGATGAGATATTTAATAGAGAAGGATTACCTTTGGCGATAAAATCCGACAATGGACCGCCTTTCAACGGCGAAGAGTACAAAAATTACTGTCGTGAAAGGGGCATTCAAACAATTTTCTCTACGCCATTTTTCCCTCAACAAAACGGGTTGGTGGAAAATTTCATGAAAGTAGTGAATAAAGCGATGTGTACAGCAGTATCAAACGGCAGCAATTTCAACAATGAACTACAGGTGGCAGTAAACGCCCACAACGCATCAGCACACACTGTAACTAGGGTGGCACCGGAAGAAGTCATGAGCGGTAGAAGCATCCGTCGAGGTTTACCGTTGATTAACCCAGGTGAAGCGGACATTGATCACCAGTTGTTGGACAAAAGAGATGTTGAAGCGAAACTACAATCCAAAGCCATAGCAGATAAACGGCGTGGAGCAAAGCCCTGCACGTTAGGCCTTGGAGATATTGTCGTATTAGAAAGACAATCGAAAGTTAAGGGAGATACACGGTTCGACGGAAAACGCCATACAGTTATTCAAGAGAATAATGGTACTCTGCTCTTGAGGGATGAGAATGGTCAACTCTTTCGTCGACATGTCACTCAGACTAAGAAGGTACATGCCTGGAGGAACACTTATTCTGATACCGGTATTGCAAAGGATATCGAAAAGTGTGAGCCAACTACACCAGCCAGGTCATCACGAAATAGGAAACCACCAGTTCATCTATCAGACTATGTCAGGCTGACAGAAGAAAAATTAAACTAAGAGTCGAAAGCGCATATGTAAATCTATGTAAATTTCACTATCCTAAGAAAATTCACCAAAAACTTACTCACTTTTTGTTGTTGTTGTTCCTTTATCATTTTCATCCAACATAGGAAACAAATTCCTGTTGATGATTCCATGCCAACTTACTCCTGTTATTTTTATGAACTCCCATCGGGCAAACGTCAATTTTGTTCGGCAATCAGTGTCAGAAAAACATGAACTGCATGTAAAGCTCGAACTGGCTTGGATTACCGATGGAAAAGATGCGCAGATAGAAAAACACACATCGATTTCTTGTATTTGGAGATTCTGATTCTGGAAAAACATTCTGTTGTCAAGCAATCGGAAAGTGACAGCTGTTGGTTTTGTTCTAACTGGTATACATCCATTAGCGTCGGTAATCTAATGGGGGACGAACGGTGACGTTCTTGGTTTTGACAACGTTAGTTGTGACGTTCAGAAAGCGCAGGTTTCTCTATGTGCGGTGGTACGTTTTTAAATTGGAAATGACTACTATGAACTTATTCAACGTGACGTCACCATTGTGGAAAACATGCTAGGTTATTGATAGGGTCGTCGATGAGTCCATGGCATTATGGAATCGTAGATAGTGCCATGAAAGAAATCTTTTTTGTTTGGATAAGTATTATTAGTTGTCGTGAAACAAGAGGGTGTTTTGGGCTAAGACGATATAGTTTAACAAAACCGGTCAAGATGAATCAGGCATACATATATATATTTTTTTTAATTCTTTTTTTTTTAAAGTAGAAGAAGAATGTAAGGTGTACAATAAGCTTATGCTTAATGCCACAGTGTCACTTGCGCTGAACATCGTGTGACAACCAACTGTCAATACATCGCGCCAACTGCCGTCAGCTCGTCCCCCCTTCTAACTCCAACCGCCGAGTAGGTAAGTCGCACTTTGTGCCGAGTTATTACTTCCGATTTAATGCGATTTGCAAATGGCTGCAAATCAGCGAACCGCGCGTTACCAGGTATTTTACACCAAGATGGTCTTATATATGGTCAACTTTGTAGTTCTGTGAACTTTGTTCGATCTCAGCGTCCTTCGGAGTCCAAAGTAGCCACGATTGCCAGCAATAATGCGCCCTTGTATCTTTCTTTTGGTGTCGTTATTGGCGGTCACCAATGAGCCCAGATACACGACGAGTTCATCTACTACCTCGATGTCATCACCGTCGATCTGAGCTCGTGATAGGAGGCTAACGTTGTCTTCTCCTTGAGCCTCTTCCTTTTATTTATTTTGTTTTCCACGCATTAATCACAAGCCAAATCCTACCAGCTTCAGTCGTAAGTCTGATGTACGTTTCCGCCATCGTTTCAAAGTTACGTGCTACGATATCATGGTCGATTTGATTCTCAGCTCGTTGGTCAGGTGATCTCCAAGTGGCTTTGTGGATGTCTTTACGGGGGAAGAAAGTACTTCGGACTAATAAATTACGGGAGTCCTCAAAGTTCACACATCGGTGGCCGTTATCATTCGTTATCTTGTGTGAGCCAGCTTGTTGCATCAATGCATCAGTCACAACATCGCTAATATTTTTGGGCAATGCAATAGTCGACATGCTCTATTGGTAGTATCAATGAAATAATTGATTTCAATCATCTCCTAATTACCATACTCTCCATCTAGAATCCATCCTTTTCAGGAAAACCAACTAGAAATTCCAAGGAAAAAATTGTTTGATTGATATTTCTCTAACATACTGTTGCATATCAGTTGACTGCCAGCTGGGAAGGCGCAAAACGGGATTTTGAATAAACTGCGGTGGCAATCTAGCCTAGAAACTAAAACCAGCTAGGTGACGCATAGTTAAAGAAATTGCTTCCACGGACGACCTAGAAAAGGCCTAAGTTTCAGCTCTTCACATAGAATCCTTTCTTCTCAGAACGCCTAATTCGATTTTTAAAAAATAGTTTCATTATTTATTATTAACTTTGAATCTCAAAGAGACCCTCAATAATATACAGTTCATGCAATACTGTCAACCAGTCGTGTGTTATACACAACCTCACTGATTTTTTAAATTTTCCATTATTTGAAACATAATTCTTCCGGCTTTCCCGTTCACTTTCCCTGCTGCATACAGATTTTTGTGGGGAACTCTAATTTATGACGGGCTTGGTCTATGTACAACTATTTTTTAGACATAATTTCATTTACAATCAACGGTTCTCGATTTATGATATGTTGAAGATTACACATATAAATAAAACACATGCGCTCCTTTCTAAAATTGGTCTTGGACAAATGGAAACCCAATTTCATCAAACTCGGATAGGTTCAGTCGTTTATTCATTTGGTAGAGAATTGTTCTGGTGCTTTTCTTTAATGGTAGTCACATTGAGCATCTAAGACCATGTTTTTCACATCAAAACAGGTCACGGATCCCACGGGAATGAAATCACATCCAATCATATGAATCACATGAGGATTCAAAAACATGTGTATGTGGACCGAAATTGATACACGTAAATATGTTCCGAAGAAAGTGGCCAATCATTCAACACTTCAAATCTCATAACTCAACAGAAGTTCCAGGACAAGAGGTATCAAATCACAGACACTTCTATTATCAAACCTAATGAGTATGCCACATAGTTTCCCAATGGAAGCCAAATAATTGAGACATAACTGCTATTCATATTTTACAAATCTTGGATAAATATGACGAGCGGAAACGAACGCAAGCCACTGAAGGATGCTGACAAGTGTTTTTTTTTTCTTTAGAAAAAAAGATTCTGTCGTGTCTATCCGATCAAATCTAAACTCTTCACGAAGGAAAATTAATCAGCTTGCTTTTGAAAGTGGATAGGAAATTCTTTTCCAAATTAGATATCGATCCACTGATGTCAGAGCGCGTATTTGAACGTTTTCCAATTTGATAGTGCATACCACAAGGAAAAGATTGAAAATTGGATCTTTTTTATACTTGTCAGAAGCATGCCGTTTTTGATTCCGCTATACATATGCTAAGCAACCACTGCTCAGGGAACAAACTACACGAGAGACCAATACTACGAAGAAAATGAAGAAATAGTACGACTGAGAGCATTTTTCCTACCCTTGTTTGCCAAGACCTCATTTCAGTCGTAAATATGAAAGAAAAAGCTCTCGTAATGGTTTGTTCGATTCCCGATGGCAATGATAAAGTCTCATCATGTTCAATGAAGGATGAGATTATCATGTGCTTCCTAATTCATATTGCGAAGGCGTACTCAACTTTTTTTTTCCGTACGATTAGGGCTATAGAAAGCTGAACCAATTACCCGCTGTAGGAGGATACCTACCTGTGCCATAAAGAATTAACATTTTTTTTCATGACGTTCCGTTGGGATAATGAGTTCCAGGTTTGTTTAGCAAGTCATTAGCACACCGCGTGGTGAGTTCGGGTTGCTGAGGTAATGTTTTGACGTATTTTTACTACGCTTAGCAGTGCGGCACCAGTCAATGTTCGAGTAGCCCAAGTTTAATGGCATCACAAATTTAGGGATTGCGATCAAGCGAATCCATGCCGGAAGAGATGAGCTTCCCCACTGGGAAAAGAGTAGAACTTTTATGGAAAGCAAGTGATATACCCATTGCAATAGGGTTTTATTGGTTAAACTTTTGCTAATTAGCGTGAGATTAATTGCATCGTCATCAAAAATTGTCCTTGAATCCACTGAGGGGTGGAGGGAAATTCACACAGCCGGATAGATAACTGGGGATAAATATAAGTGCCTCATACAGTCATCCCAGTATTACGGGCCAGCGTGCTTATAGCCATCACATATAAATATGATAATGTCTATGAAAATTGTGTTTGATGGAACATTCTACTAAATTTTAAAAAAATCAAAATGAATCAACAGCCTATACTACTGGATGGCACATAATAATGTTGTGGCTGTATGAAAATAAAAAAAAATTAAAGTTAAAATTTCACCTAAAAACAATCAGTGGGGTTCAGCCCGTTGCTTAAGACCAGTGACTTAACAAGTTGAATTTGTATGCAACTTTTTGGGAAACCGACAACTTACCTCTCTCGCTGAATGCCTCAAACAATCCAGAGTGTGCAATAATAACTCAGATTCGATTATGAAAATGTCAGTAAAACAATCCTCTAGTTGAAAAATAATTTTAACCATTCTTTTCCGTTCTTTGGGCACCATCATGTGCTATGTTCATTCCCGAGCGTATTTTTTTTCTACTCGTGTTACTGCAAATGGTACCATGCAGTGGGAAGATTCTGTTATTCTAGTTGTCTCAAGGGAGGGTTCCTTACTTCGAGGATTTCAGTGGGAAGTTGTTGTGATTGACTTTGCCTACATCGTTCGTTCCCTGTATTTTATATTAGCGTTCCGTTGCATGGTCCAAAATAGAGTGTGTCGTGCAGAATAAATCAAAAATTTAACAAAAGGGGGAGGCGTGAATCCCGTTTGGCTTCTGGCGTTTATTTGGTAACGCGATTAACTTTGAAATTCAGTTAAATATTACAACAATAAAACTATTCCTTGTATTGCCACTAACGACTGTTTCAGAAAGTATAAGCACACCTTATTTTAACGGTCACTTTAAATATAATGAAATATTTCAACATGTTTTGGCTGCGCCCTTTTGTTGGCACATTTCTGAATGACATAGCATCACAAAGTGCTCAGTTTTGTGTTACCTATCAAAATGCGCGGTCTTACTTCGGAACAACGAAAAAGTATCGTGCACAAATGGTGCACTGTGAGCGGACTCTCCTTGAGAAAATTGGCCAAGGAAGAGGGTGTATGTGTCGGAGCGGTACGATCTGCGATTCGAAAATATAAAGAACAGTTTACGTTTGAAGATTTGTCGAGGAGTTGTCGAAAATCCTCGAAGGTCCTGTTAGTCCGGATATCGATAAAAAGATCAGGGATGCCTACAAGCGAAAACCAGCGACTTCCGTTCGGAATGTTGCGAAAAAACTAGGAACCTCGTCGAGTAACGTCATGCGTGGCAAACAAAGACTTGGGCTAAACACATACCAGAAGCAAAAAAAAAAAACCCCAAAAGGATCCCAAAACAGTTCGCGTCCGTGAAACTACGGGCCCGCAAACTCTACGATTCGTTATTGTGTAGAAATTCTGGTTGTATAAATATGGACGATGAAGCGTATGTGAAACTTGATTACAAAACGCTTCCCGAACCACAATTCTATACTGTAAACGTAGACAAAGACATCCCCAAAACGGAGAAGGCAATTTTAACGGAAAAAATCGGTAAGAAGGTTATGGTTTGGCAGGCAATATGCGAGTGTGGTAGAACATCTAGTTCGTACATCACAACGGAGACGATGAACACTCAGAAATACGTTAAGAAATGTCTCCAGAAGCGATTATTGCCGATAATCAGGCAGCACGAAGGTCAAGTAGTGGTTTGGCCTGATTTGGCGTCATGTCATAACGCAAAGAACACCTTAGAATGATACAAAAGTCAAAATGTATGTTTTGTGCCGAAAGACACGAATCCACCGAATTGCCCGGAGGCACGGCCAATCGAGACTTTTTGGGATTCGAAAATTCATAAAACCAGCAGACGACATCCAAAAATTAAACAAAAATTTGGCCAAAAGTGGTCAAAATGGTGGGAAGTACTACTGTGCAGAAGCTAATGGGTCATGTTCGAGGAAAAGTTAGGAGTTTTTTTTATGAAATATTTTGATTAAACGAGAGTAAAATATCATATAAAACACAAATACATGTATGATTTGCCAAATAAAATTATTGAAACTAAAAATAAATGACTTTTTTGTTATTTTTAAGGTGTGCTTATACTTTCTGGAACAGTCTATAGAAGCTTGCACTTTTTTGCTATCGATCTAAAAACAGATAATTTTCTACTCTCGAGTTCTTTAACCCTTATGTGATCGACAGGGTACCCGGGTACCTTTTCATGTTTTACATTACTAAATTTCATAGTTTATTTTAAACTAGGAAGCTGAAATTTAGTGACATCTTAATTATAGTTGGAAGGCAACTTTTTACATAAAAATATTTCGTATATTAGCAAGGGGTGCCGAAGGGGGGGACTTCGATTTTTTTTACCCCTTAAGTGATCGACAGTGTACCCGGGTACCCACCAAATTCATATGATCATAACTCTGACTTTTATTGACCGATTATTATTCTTTTGGCACCGTTAGATTTCAAAACTCATTGGCTTTATGGACATTACTAGCAATGACCATTTGAATTCATCTGGTTCCCGTAAATCCGGGTTACCGGGGCTGTGTTCCTGTACGGAGACACAATATCGGAACATCTATTGAATTTGCAAGAATGGATGTCAGAATGTTAGGAATAACTCCTAGAAACTATTTCTATCCTATTGTGGGACATATGCTAACTTGTTCCTGCAACGGCCATTCTGTAAAAGCTTTCTGGTAAAATTTCATGAATTTTGAAGCCTATATTGTCAGAGTTTCCTTCTAAACATGACCATGGCCAGTTGAAGCCAAACAGAAACCTGTTCCGGTAAAAACGGTCCGAGAACAAATCATCATATGGCCACTGAACGTTGAGAAATAGCCTACTGGTGAAATTTCATGAATTTTGATACCCATATTGCCAGGGGTTTCTACTGAAAATGTTCATGGCCACTCGAGGCCCCACAGGAACCTGTTACAGAATGGCCGTTGCAGGAACAAGTTGGCATATGTCCCACAATAGGATAGAAATAGTTTTTAGGAGTTTTTCCTAACATTCTGACATCCATTCTTGCAAATTCAATAGATGTTCCGATATTGTGTCTCCGTACAGGCCCACAGCCCCGGTAACCCGGATTTACGGGAACCAGATGAATTCAAATGGTCATTGCTAGTAATGTCCCTGAAGCCAATGAGTTTTGAAATCTAACGGTGCCAAAAGAATCAAAATCGGCTAATAATAACCAGAGTTATAATCATTTGAATTTGGTGGGTACCCGGGTACCCTGTCGATCATTTATAGGTGTTTTTTTGTCGATCACATAAGGGCTAAATAACACTAGTTTACAAAATGCGCTAAATTCAATGCCGTGGTTAGAAACAATGAAAGTAGAACCGGTTTTGAGATAAACTAAAAATTGTATTTTTTTAATTTTTATTTTGGATAAAAGTACGTTTATTAAAATTTTAATATCTTTGGATTCAGTGCACCAATTTTAAATCATTTGTTTTTAAAAATGATATCGTTTAATCAAACACCATGTCCTGATTGAAAAATTAATATCGGAGTTAACGAATAGTTGACTGTGTTTTTGTTTGTTAATTTTTCTGCTTATTGTCTATAATAAACTCATTTTAATCAACATTTTCGATGAGATAACATGATTCAAAAATTCATAATAAAGCCTTTGAAAAAAAATTAGATTTACCCTTTTGCCAGGGTTTCCTTCTAAACATGTTCATGACCATTATGCCATCTCTTATTTTGGAAAAAAATTGCCAAGTCAAGAATTCCACCTCTTGAAATGTTCGTCTTGACTAGAAAACAAACGTACTTAAATTTGAAGACCGTACGTTGACGGTAAGTGCTCCCCCAACGGACCTAAAGAATTGCTAGTACGGGTGACTACCCACACGGTGGCAAGCACGCTACTGTAGAGTACGGTCTTGCAGATCGACCAAGATCAGTGTCGTCAGGTTGATAACATTTTATGTTTGTTTTTTTTTTATTATCAATGTTGTTTGGGACACTTTATCATCAGTACACCAGTTTTTAGGTACAACACAATAAGGTCATCATATGTACAAAACGATTCAAAAAGTAAGTGTACTATTGATCGTGGAGAGCTATGGAAGATTATGGACGAGAACCTTTTTCCCGGGATATTGACCAGAATGATTGAGACTACGATGGATAGTGTACAGTGTTACGTGAAGATATCGGATCGTTTGAAATACACAGAGGACTTTGACAAGGTTATATAAAACGTGCGGACTTTAACATGCGGGGTACGTTTTTCAATAAATCTGGCCAATTCACCTTCTTCGTGGTAGCAGATCAGTACACCAAGCTGAAACGTGAAGCGTAAAATGTTGGATTGAAAGTGAATGCGTCGAAAATTTGGATCTGTTGGCAAGAAGAACAGAGCGCGAAAGATCTTGCATAGGTGGAACTGTGACCATCGACGGAGATGAGTTCAATGTGGTGGATGCGTTTGTGTACCTCGGATCATTGATTACGTCGGCTAACAACTGCAGCAGAGAAATTCAGAGACGCATTATTCCCGGAAGTCGTGCCGGAAGTATGGACTTCACAAGACCTTGCGGTCTGGTAAACTTCAACCCCTTACAAGGTATACCATGTACAAAACGCTGAAATGACCGGTAGTTCGGACATGAGACGTGGACAATGCTCGTAGAGGACCTGCAAGCACTTGGAGTTTTCGAACGACGCGTGCTTAGGACCATCTTTGGTGGTGTAAGTGAAAACGTTGAATGGAGGAGAATGATGAACCACGAGCTGGCACAACTCTATGGCGATCACAGTATCCAGAAAGTCGCTAACGCTGGAAGGGTACAAAATGAAGACGAACGAGTTTTGCGCAGGTGTAATTGAACTTTTTTGAAAAGGAAAAACTGATTCAGTGATTGCAAAGACCCTGAATATGGCAAAATCTACAGGGAGTGGAACGCTAGATGACCGCGTAGGGAGAGGAAAAAAACGCATCGTTCGGACTCCACAAATGCGCGAGCTTATCCGGCGACGAATCAAGCGAAATTCTTCGATTTCCCTCCAAAATTTTGCGAAAGAGTGTGCAAGAATCTCTATGTCAATAAAACCATGAAAGCAAACCAGTCAAGAAAACCTAAGGTTCACCTTATCCGAGGGTCGCTATTGGTCGGTGCTGTTCACCGATGAAAAAAATTTCACAATCGAGTATTTCAAGGAGTCATTATGCCGCTTCTGTCATGTTTTGGGCTGAAATAACTCATTCCGGCAAGGCGCCTTTGATCTTCATCGACAACGGGGTGAACGTGAATCAAGCGGTTTATCAGAAGCTTGGACATCGCAGCATTTCGGCAATAATGAATGGATTATTCAACAAAACTGGGCGCCGGCTCATGGAACAAACTAGACTATTAGTTTTAGCGTACGCATTTTCCCAAGCTATTTGACGAAATATAAATGGCCTTCTAACTCACCGGATTGGAATCCGATGGAATATTTGGTATGGTTCATCTTGGAGTCATAGGCCTGCAGTACACCACATAACTAGAAAATCTAAAATCGTCTCTTTCAAAGGTTAGGGAACAAATATCTGTCGAAGAACTCGCGGCCATCATGGATAACTTCCCGAAACGTTTGAAAGCGTGCATCTCAGCACGAGGCGGCCATTTTGAAAGGAACAAATAAAACTTGTTATTTGGAAACATATTACTATAACAAACAATACATATTGGTTTCTTTATCCAACAATCCAACAATAAAAGATAGTTTTAACACCATTTTGTTGTACGGATAATTTCCGGACATTCTGTATGTCAGTGAAATTGAAAATGTACATGATGCTTTCTTAAAAAAAAAACCTAGAAACCTTCCTATCATTCCAAATACACATCGTCATTCCAAATACACAACGATGCTTAAATACGAAGCTGAAAATAGCATAACAAATACTGCATGGGATGTTATAATATAAAATGATAATAACAATTATATTTGTGATGTCAGTATGTTTGCAGATTGTGATTCTGCTGCGATACAGCGTTTTTTACTCAAACGCTCAATGCCAGGACAAATGCTGTTTGAGCCGTACCTCCTTGATGAACAGACGTTCGGCTTCCACCTCCTCAATCTAGCTGAAGTCAGAAGGACAACAGTGCCCATCCTGCATTACCAGCTAAGTACCCTTGGCTGGCGGTCTTTGTCATCTCTTGACCCGTGGAAGCATGAGGTAGGAGCTTGTGAGGACTAGAGCTATTTGGCGGAAGCGCACGCCAATCCCAGTTGTCAACTCACTATTTTGCACCCTTTCATGCTTAAATTCTCTTATAAAGTGAAATTTCTACAGACAGTATCAAATTTATTTTATAAAATGTATGATTTGGCCGAAACGTAGGGAAATAAGTTATAAATCTCAAATGAACTTATGTATTCAATCTCTTTAGTTTGTTGTTTGTTACTAGCACTCTTTAATTATTTCCTCTAAATCGCTATAATTTCTGTTTATTCCTATCGCTAAGGTATGAATTAAAAAACGGCTTATTTAAATGAAAAAACAAAACAAATTTTCTTTAAATTCTACATTTTGTGAGTTTAAAGGGTTCGCTGGGATAGTTGGTGGACTTCGGTACAACGTTTATCTTATGTTCTTTTTCTTGGCCGAGGCCAGATCCAGTCCAAAGAACACATCCTTCTCCGCGTGGTATTTCTCGATGAAGGCGTACATCTTCTCGTTAACCACAAGCCTCGAATGAAAATAACATTGGCTCGAACAATCCCTTCTCGGTTATTATCAGCCATAGCAGAATTTGCTTCGAGAACTGGTTTGGTGTATACCTCCTTGTTCGGGAACGTAAAGTACCCTGCCAATCGTTGCCGATCATCGTCAATTAGGTCTGGTTATCCATCAAGACTATGCGTCGTGCTTCACCGGAAAAAAAATGTTGCTCAGACACTGCCAGCCTCGACTGGCACTTCTGCATAACATAGTCCATCTTGCTCAGGTACTTCTTCACCACCAGCCTCTCGACCATAGCCACGGAACGTTCAGGCCTGTAAATCTCCCTCTTCAGCTTCTGCTAAGCACCTTTCTCCAGAAGTAATGCTGGATTGGTAATATTGGGCGGTCACAAAGGCCTCCGGATGTTCAACTTCTTCACTTCAGGTTGGAGTTTGCAGTACGAACAAACCATCGCTTTGGCTGCTACAAATCAACTAGAAAAGTCTACGTGGTTTATGAATAGCCCCATAGCTGAATTCACCAACAGGCAGAGCAAACACATGAAAAATAGCTAAAAAATTTGTATGTGTTTTTTGCCAAGCAATTGTGTTGAAGGTGAGATTGATACAGAAAATTGATCATTCAATCACTGTACAGGTTTGATCCTGAGGTTGTCAGATTATTGTGAGACTTTGTTAATCCATTGAGTACATGGTCATCGAGGTTAGATGCACGAATTGTGTTTTATCAGGATTGACGGCTTTCCCGTTAAACCCCAAATGAAATGTTCCAATTTTCGCGTATTTTCGATCACTTATTTCAAAAATCCTCAATACAAAGTGCTCATAAATAAGCTATATATTTTGCTTAACTATGAAATAATTTTCCCACCAAAATTATCCCGGAGGAGAAAAACAGACTGTAGACCTTAAGGCATTATCGGTCTAGTTGTTTACCGGAAGTAACAAACGTAAAATAAACCATCGAAAAAATGTTTCTCGATCATTTTTATGGAGGTTGGGAATAACGATTGTTGTACATTGAATTAAATGAGTGTCTTGAGTAAGCTGAAACAACATACAATTTCAAACCGATACGTTTCATACGCTATTAAAAGCTTCGTTCAATCAGCCATATACGAAGATAGAATGCAGTATGTAACGCAAACGACATCTTTCAATTTGCTACCTTTCCACCCGCAATCTGTGTAATTGAATGCTAGGTTTACAGCATTTTTACTACATTATCGCCAGGAGAAGCTGAAAATGAAACAGATAATAGAAGGGTGAAGAGTTTTTAATTGAAGTTTCCTGGTCAGAAATTAATTGATAACTTGTAGTGTAAATTATTTCCCATGATTCTAGAGCTTTCTCAGTCTCGTAGCAGGTTTATGATTTATATGATGAGTTTCAGATTTTGTGACATGTACAATGTCACACTAATTGTGCTTCTCGAGCAAAGATATCTATAATCTACGATGGAGAGCATTTGTGTGAAGCAAATCCAAACCAGTGTTCAGCTTTTCTAAATAGCTGGTTGATTTAATTGTTGAAAATGTGGCTTGTGATTTGAATTTAACCACTTCTATACTATACTATTCTGATGAAATTGATGAAAACCGCAATACATGCTATCGTCTTTGGTTTAACACTGGTTGAAGATGTATCCACATAGTAGAAATTTCCATTGCTTGCTTATCAGAAGATTTTCAGATTTTGATTGTAAACATAGCATGATTAAGGTAAGATATTTAAGTTTCTAAGCGCGATTTCTCTCAAAAACTGCCAACTCGCATATTTCTTGGGTTCTTTTCCAAATTAGATTTGTTCTTGAACGGGTTTTTGAACGATCTGAATACGTTTGACCACACATGCTAAATACGTTGAAGATACAGCCAATAGCCAATATTGGTAAAATTTCTGACTTATATTTTAGAGAATCGTCTTTTGGTTGGGGGTAGCCAAAATTGATTGAAAATCAGGTTAAGCAAATACTAAGTTTAAGAAATGCGCATGGGTTTTGAAAAAGAGTTCAGAAGTCTTGATCAAGATTGTGTAACGATGTTCAACGAAAACATAAAATTGTACATAAACAACACATATTAAATATTGAAAATAACGATATATCGAAACATGACAATTTTTTTTAAATATGGCAAAGAAAAACCAAAAATAGGCTTAGTTCTATGCTATTTCATCAATAATGATAACCTTCCTTGGAGTTGTACAGGTCTTGTTCAATTTCTGCAGAACAAAAATGCAATTGAATGTTCTTATTGCATATTTCATAGAATCCCAAAAGGTATTGTTATTCCTAGCTACGTCTCGCAATAATGTGGATTTGACTGTATACAGACCTTATTTAAGCGATATTTGGCTGAAGTTGACATGAAATAAACCATGAATTAATACCATATTTAGGATTCCATATATATGCATAAGATAATGCAGCAAGTTGCATGTTTCTTTGAAGCTGTGCTATTGTGTGTCGATTCTAAATATTTTTCCTTTATTTGACAATAGATATCAATATTCATATAATAATATAAAATATACATATAAAATATATCAAGTTTGCATTGAACAAATCTTTATCGCTAATAAAGCAATGTAGAGCCTTTGCATCCTTAGCATGATAGAGATTTATTGAATGGACATTTTTTATAACGATGCTTATTTCGAAAATGATTTAATTATTTCCATTCAAAAACCCTGAACAATCTCAAACAAAATATTTTCTGGAAAAATAACGCTGGCGATTTAAAAACGAATTAAAAAAACATTTTCAGTTATGCAATACGTCAGCAGAACAAACCAAAATTTATCAATGCATAAATTTATTATTTTATAGCAAATATTTATACTCTCCAAAAACCATCATTACTCAAAATTAAGTATGCTGCTGAATTCGATATCCCTGACTGGACGTAAATCTGGACAATTTGGTAGATTTTCGGTTTTTGGTACAATATTCACTTGATTTTTTTCTCCCTGCCCTTCTGTTCTGGATCTTCCCGATATTCACAAATGAAACACGTTGTACAACGTTTCTTCTCCAACCAATTATGATGGAATTGAGTAAACGAGTTGAAACTCAATGGGAATAATCTCTCATATGCGTCCGTCGAACCATTCTGAACGGCCGTTGTGAGAATATCACCATGAAAATCTCACATGCGCATAGTGTCTTCCCATTCACGAGAGCCTATTTTTTTGCTCTCTTCCCTATACTATGACCGCGAGCAAAACCAAACATCCTAAAGTCAACTCTTCAAAAGGTAGGGGTAGACCCACACCGAGACGACACAGAGCAATAAGTAAACCCTAACCAATTTTACTTTCAGCCAAATTTTCTAACACAAGGTAAGCAATCGGATGACCACTACAAAATATACTGGATATCCACGAACTAATATATAATGGGGAAAGAGAGGGACCACCAGGGCACCCATGTGAAACGATTTGGATAGGGAGCATGGGACTGCCTCCTCCCTATTGTTAACATTTCACGAAACGAGGGCGGGCTCTTCGAACCCATCTATTGTGTTTATTCTGTCAATCGAGGGCTCGATTTTAATGCTGTGGATGTGAACTTGCTTTTGGAAGGTGATTCTCTTACCAATATTCACGGGTTTCACGTAAGTGTCTCTGCTAACGGGGCCGTCCATACGTGTTTGGCCCTTCATACAGAAGCTTGATAATCACAAACAACAATAGAATCCTGACCAAATTGTTTTTCAGATTATTCCACTGCTATGGAAAGTTTTCTTGCTACAATAGATGGTAGTATTTCATCATCATCATCCATATTCACTTGATTTACTTGGTACCACTTCATCACAGTTTAAAGATAATAGCGTGACTCCAAATCGGGTCAGAACAAAGGGGTTTCTTTGTGGTTTTCGATGAAGGGTAGCAATTGCTTCTGTAGGCACTCATTCTGGTATATCTTGATTTTACTCTTTGGGAAATTTTGATGTCTTCTTAATCCTCATCTGCTCATTTTGGACATAGTATAAAAGAAAACCAGCGCAGAACCAGGAAGCGGCTTGAAATCCTGCCGGACGTCAATTTCGTCGTCCATAACAACAAATGAACACTTCGTCTAATAGCAGTCTAATAGAAAATCTCGATGGGACGCAGCTGGGGGACATAGGGTGGGTTCGCCGACTTGGGTATCACATCGATATTCAGCCACTCCATCTCCTCCAACGATCGCTTTGAGTAGTGGGCCGACGCTAGATCCGGCCAGAACACCGCATCTTCGTCCTTATGGTATTTCTTGATGAACGACGCAACTTCCGGCATGCATTTCGGACCATAAATTTCCCCGTTCACGGCCAGTCCTGAGCGAAAGAAGAGCGGCTTTGACATCCCCTTCTCGATGATTGCCAGCCACAGCATCACCTTCTTGGGGAACTTGGTGTGTGGAATGAACTTCACCTCGGAGCTCACTTCCTTCGTGGGGGAAGTGAAATACGAAGTGCCTTCCAGTCATTGCCATTCAGGGTGAGATAGGTCTCGTCGACCATCACCACCGCCACGTCACGATTCGCTGGAAAAATCTAGTTGACCAATTTATTCAGCCGCTGCCGCTGCGTCACTGCCTGCAGCTCCGAAACCAGTGGACGCAGCTTCCGCTTCCTGACATGTATGTTCATGTTCGCCAGGTACTTTTTCACTGTTTGGCTGGTTGAACTCAGCGATGTAGGCACTTTTCCCTCGGTCTTCCTCTTCAGCATCCTTTGGAGCTTCTTGTTGCTCAAGGTCGTCGGCCACCTGGAACCGGGCTTTCTTTCTATGCTCTGATTGTTGTGTATCCGGCGTTCACAAAGTCCGCCTAAAAAATATGTGCGCGTTCGTGGAAAATCCGATTGCGCCCACATATGGATGAAAAAACAATTGTGCTTCCATTATTAGACAGTATCCTGAATGGTGAAGTCCTTTAATGAGACCTAGATGACGAAAGCGATGATCAGGCAGCGTCAGAAAACCGAAGAAAGCTGATCCAGTCAATGCAAAGAAGGTGTTGAATCTGTTCAAGCACCGACCAATCCTATATGCTTTTTCGAAAAAAATGGCAAAACGTGCTGGCTTTCACGTCTACAATGACAGGGAGACAACAAACCGGAACGAAAAACAAATTACGGTAGCCAAAACCCATGACAGGAAACTATACCGAGATTGGCTGATGAAACCGAGTTGTGCCGTGATGGACGACGAGACTTAAATTATAGCGGACACAAAGCAAATGCCGGGGCAAGGGGGTTTACGTTACCTCATTACGGTTGGCCACTCCTAAGGAGGTTAGGATGAACACAGTGGACAAATTCGTCAAAAGTGCTTGGTTCGGCAAGCCATCTGTGGGTGCGAAGAGCTGAGCCACCATAAAACACGACGGGTACCATGAATAGGCAAATCTATCGTGACCTCTTGAGACGCCTGCTGCCCTACCTGCGGTTTCATGTAGGTGAGCCTCTGTTTAAACCGGATTTGGCATCCTCCCACTACTCGTGGCAAATGGCAGACTGGTACAAAAGTAACAATGCTGTTTTTTTACTAAAAGACTTCAACACACTGTCCACCTGGAAGTTTAAACTTTATTGTACACTTCATGAATTTGGGCACGAGCTGGCTTCGAAGAAACAATGTTAAAAGTATCTAAAAAAAGTCAGTCCAACTATTGCCAAAAAACCTTATGAGTGATGTCAAGGGCAAAGTGCGTGCATCCAATTATGGTAAAAAGATCCAATGCAATTGAAACCTAACCGTAATGTTGTAGAAAATCCGACAGGCGAGGCTGTTGCCGAGAGGCAAAAAGCAAAGTGAGAAAAATTGATTCGCAATGACGTGACTCTTCTGGGAAATTTTAATGGACAGTCATTTCACTACGAAGTGTTTTTTCTCATCCACCAAGTGCCAAAACTCCTTGTAAAGCTTGCATTACAAAGCAAACCTCGGAAGGCGATGAAATCAAAAATTAACAAGCGATTATTTAACCCAACAAATAATTCTAAAATCCTAGGTGTAATAAACCATCTACAAAATTGTTTCGACGCACTATCAGGCGCTTTTGCGGCAATTGGTCAGAACCTAAGTCATGACTGATGAAAAGAAGGATGTTGCACTTCAACATTGTGCATTGAAACAAGTGATTGTTTCTGGGTGTTCGATTGCGTTATAACGAAAACTCGGCGACAATGAAAGCAGCAGGCGCTTCTTGGGGCATTCTTTTTCATATTTTTGGCCGTTGATGGTGCCCGCCGTTATGTACGGCTTGCTGAATTTTTCACACCCACAGATCGCTTGGCACATTTGTCGACCTTTTTCTTCCGGAACTTCTCCGAAACATCAAAGCGGGCCTTGTCGACCAAAATCTCTAGGCCGAGTATCTGCTTGGTGTTCACTTTATTGTACGTCTCGTCGTCTATTATGATGCATTTCGGCTGCACCAACCACTCGCCATACAGCTCCCTGGCGCGGGAATTAGCCAGCGTATTCTGTTTATCGGTTCGGTTAGGTTCCTTTCATGAAATTTGTCAGAAGCAGATAACTTTCCAACTACATGAGAGGTTCTAGGAGTGGACAGTAATTTATTGCTAGAACTGATACAAATGCATTGGGTAGCTTGGTAACAGATTATATGCCCGATCGGTATACTACCGTTCAAAAGCCCTCCGCTCGTTTTCAACTTGTATCTTTCAATTTCACAGCCTGCCGTTACGCTACACGGAACTATCAATACTTTCCCTTCATTTCTATTCGTTCTAGCAATAAATTAATGTCCACTCCTAGAGCCTCTCATGTAGATGGGAAGTTCTCTGCTTCTGACAAATTTCATCGTAGATCGTTACTCCGCGCATTGGGAGAATACAAAAAAAAAACAATTAAAGTTTAGGTTCCTTCCTTACCTTGAAGACATGAAATCTGACTCGCTTCACGAACGACGAACCAGACGGAAGAATTGACCTTCTTAGTCACGTCCCAAATCGAATGGTTCGGAAGGCGCTTGAAGTAATCCCTAACCTTCCTTGCGTTCACGGGGTCGGTCGTCTTCGCTTTTATTCCGCTACCAGCTCGTCACTGGGTTGTATGTGTCTCCTTCAACGATTTTACCAACTGTTTTGGGAGGTATACAATACACGTTTTCCTAATTTTACTAAAATTTCTCAAATTTTTACTTATCCAATTAAAAGTTATACATAAAAGAAAGTGTTGCATTTTTTTTCGAGTACAATCTTTACATACCTCATTAACCTTTACCATGGTCCGTGGTTTTAATGATCATGTTGTGAGTTCAATAAAACTTTGAAGTAACTGTGAAAATGATTTCAAAAGGCATCGTTAAATCCTGTCGTTCTAGCTTTATAGTAACCCTGGATAGTTTTCGTTCTGAATTTATGTAAAGGATGTCCACAGTTAAATTGCATCACTTTAAATACATGTATACTTGACCATATACAGTTGAAATTATCACGAAAGGCTTGCTCCGTTTACCACACGGACAAATCCCCTGCCAAATCATGAATTAAAATAAAAACAAAACACGTTGGCCAAAGCACGACCACGAATGTTGAACATGACAAACAGAAGTTGGATTGTGTGGTACAAGATGATGAAACTTACGTCAGGGCAGACAGCTTCCTGGACAGGAATTTCATACGGCAATCGGACGGGGAAAGGTGGCAGATATTTCCAAGCGCATTAAACTGTCAAAGTGCACGAAGAAGTATCTGGTGTGCCAGGCCATCTGTACCGGTGGCTTAAAGAGCAACGTTTACAATGCGACCGGAACGGTCAACCAGGGATTTAACTGAGCGAGCACCTACATAAACGTCTTCTGCCTTTCCTGAAGCGACACAATTGCTTCGTTCTATTTTGGCCGGATTTGGGATCTTGGCATTTCGGAAAAAAAATGCCATGGAGTGGTATGCTGCTAACAACGTTCAAGTGGTGCCCAAGGACAAGAACCCTCCCAACACGCGAGAGCTCTGCCCAATAGAACAATATTGCGCCATAGTCCAGTGGAACCTTAAGCAGACTCAAAAAGCTGTTGTGCCCGAAACAGTTTAAGGCAAACTGGCGATCTGCGGCGAAAAAAGTGGACAAGGAGACTGCACAAATCTGATGGCAGGTGTTAAACGAAAGACCCGGCAATTCACATTCGTTAAAAAGGAAGCTTTGCTGAAAATTTCTCCTGTATTCTGTATTAACTGAACCTGAAAAAGAAAAATAATTAGACTTATTATTAGAAACTTTGATACTCACACACATTACTGTTTGACCCGAGTTTGATAGGAACACCCTTTAAGTAAAAATTAACTGTGGTTTTATTCCCAAACAACACAATCATGACACAAAATATCAAAAATAAAATACCAGTAAAACTCAACATATTAAGTAAACCACTTCTCATTTCAGTGTTTGAAGTAATTCAAATCAATATATTGTGTCAAATCAATATATCAATGAATTGTTAAATTGTAATAAATAAAAATGATAATCAACAAACTCCCGAAGATACCATGGTAAACAACTTGTTGAGTGACATTTAGGATTTCCTTAACATTATAGCCGCAAGGATCTTACTGGTTGAGCTATCAGATTTTCTTCGTGATCTTCAAATGTGCTGAATTTTGTTAAAATTGATCCACACTTGACACTGATTCTCTAAGTCGCAGAAGAAATATGCCAAAGGATAAGCTTATGGTTTGCAAAAGTTATTCAGTTATATTTAAATAAATTTTATTTTATAAGTGAAGAAGTTAAGTGCTAGTAGATTTAACTAGTTTTCCAATAACAATCGTTTAAAATAAAAACTCGTAAAGTTGTTTAGTGAGAAGTGTTTTTCTTTAAGTAAACAGACTGATCTAAATTAAAACTGTCCATTAGAAACCCAAAATGCCGTAAGTAAGTAGGAGAGTGCTGAGTACCTCTGAAGATTATCAGTCATCTCCAAAATGTCGAAAATGTTGCCAAATAAAACTATAAAATGTTCCATGAACATGTGCAATTTTTATATAAATTTTTTTAGTATAATGGGTACAGTTCAAATTTTCAATGAGCAATTTCATTGTTTGAGGGAATGTTTCATGTTACTAAGAAAACTCCTCTGTTAAAACAAAAACCGGCATCTCGGTAAATCTCTGGCCCAGTAAAATGATGAAATGTTCAATAAAAGAGAGTTGTAGGTATTTTCCGTAAAACTAATGAAAAAACTTTCATGAAAACAGCAGAATGTGCTTATGAAAACGATATTTTTTTTCATAGAACCAGTTGAAATCGATGGAGTATTTTATCTGATTTATTGCCATTTCTAATAATTTCCATGGATACCTTTACGTTTATCTCTAGAAACATCGCATATTTTATCCATGGACTATTTTATGTTTCTTGTTGGTCATACCTAAGTGGATCGCTAAGTGGATCATGTTTATAAGTTAACCAGATCAACTTTACTCAATTATTCTTTTCAACCTTCTATTGAAAATTGGCCAAACATATAATTCATTTGCTTAGTGTGATAAGTTATGATTTGAAAATTTATTGAACTTCATGACTTAACACGAGAAAAAGTTTCCCCTGCAGGATAAAATATAATTGAATTACCAACATTCAATCTCATACAGCGAAGTAGAAATAAATCTTCTCAAAGCATTGAGTACAAAACTTTCCTGCTCGTCAAGCGAATAGTAGAATCCACTGAAACTAAATTAAAAGAATAACGAAAGTCGGATGTCGTGTTTCCTTTAGCCACCTTCTGCCGGTAGCTATAGTATGGCTCTTCTACTGGACTAGTAGATTTCAGGCGGGCACTCAATTGTGGTGTTTGTGGGTGTATGTGTGTATATAAAACTGAACAAAATTAATGAGAGCATCTACAGTTTTTGTTTTCAGCAGCTACAGCTGCATCGTTGCACACGTTCTGCCGGTGAGAACTGAGACGAGCGTTTGTTGGTTAGTTAGTCGTTTTTAATTTTTCTTCCCACATTTTGCCGCAAATTCGCCGCTTTTTCTTTATACATGCTTGTGCTTTTGTTTCTAAGAGGAAAACTGTTTCTGTTGTTGTTTCAGGATGGTAGAATTTTTCCTGTTCGTTTCTATTGTGCTCCAAGTGCAAGTGGAAGGATTTTTTTTTCTAATTATCTCCTAGCTCACCCTTTCACCTGACGGCAAAGCGGCAATTTTTGGATTCTTTCAGCACCCTTGAAAGGAGCCGGCGTTCCTTGTTTTATTGTAGGAGCTAACAATATAAAATAAAATTGTAATGAAAAATAACAAAATCTAATATAGGAAAGTCACGGAAAGGAAGTCTCAGAGAACTAGAAAGGATGTTTACGACTTTGCTACTGCTGCTTTTTCTAGGAGTTATCAACTGTCAGGAACCGAGACGGGATGCTGATGTACGTTGATTAATACAAGCTCAGAGATTGCATTCAAGTAAGGCATGAGAGAAAATAGAACACATTCCATATCTTCTTTCTATTCTCCATACAGTATCCTTCTCCGGCTTTTTTGGAGCTGATGAAACCTATGCACGATGCTTGCGTCACAGAAACTGGTGCATCTGAAGGTAAGACCATGTTGCTTTATTCTTAATATAAATAATCTCTGATCTTGTTGCTTATTTGCAGATGCTATCAAACGTTTCAGTGATCAAGAAGTACACGAAGATGATAACCTAAAATGCTACATGAACTGTCTTTTCCACAAGGCAGGTGTTGTCGACGATAAAGGAGAGTTTCACTATGTAAAAATTCAAGATTTTCTGCCCGAGTCCATGCATCTAATCACGCTTAACTGGTTCAAGAGATGCCTCTACCCGCAAGGTGATAATCTCTGTGAGAAGGCATTTTGGTTGAACAAGTGCTGGAAAGAACGTGATCCAGTGCATTACTTTTTGCCTTAGAAATAGAACGCTGGTTATTATTGTGTTTCGTTACCGATTTGAAATTTGTATATAAAACAAACACATTATTCTGTGGATAAGTGTGAATCGAGAAGAATTTATTTGTCAATACAATCAACATTTTAAGACAAAAACGATCGATAATCATATGAAAAATACTATTGTTGTTCTCTTGTTATTCAAAACTACACAGGAAAAGTTAATTAATCATTTGAAATGAAATTTAAAATAGACTCATGAGGATCATAG
This sequence comes from Aedes japonicus, assembly GCA_034211315.2. NCBI lineage: Eukaryota > Metazoa > Arthropoda > Insecta > Diptera > Culicidae > Aedes > Aedes japonicus. Next base: position 163,242 of record JASCZW010004253.1, on the reverse strand, counting down.
TGGTGAGTATAAAATTAAACTCTGCTTTTGGTTGCAGAATGAGAAAAAGCAAAACAGCGCCAAGAAGTATTATTCATGTTACCCATTTCATACATTTTTACGATGCATTTTTTTAGCATGTGGAAGGGAAGGGGGGTTGGGAGACGATTTGAGAATGAGCATAGTAATCTTTCTGGGCAGTCTTATTTGATAGATGTCGGCAGCACATCAACATTGTGCATTGAAACCAGGGTTCGCTTTGGGTGTTAGATTGGCTATCACTAACGAACTGAGCGACAAACAAAAATTCGTCGATGGGGAGTCAAAACAAACCCAAACTTATAAACATAAAAATATTTACATTTTACGGAACTTATGAATTGACTGATTGTAACGAAAATAGCAAGATAACATTTTTTTTTTGTTTAAAGAGAATTATTTGCGAATTTATTGGTAATGTTTATATTTTACAATATCTTATATATTATTGTACATACCTATTCTCTTTAAAAAATTTATAACTTTGTCTTCTGCTTGTTGTTCGTTGCATAGAATTCGGTATAATTGGTTGCTAATTCGTAATTCTTAAAGCGATATCGAGCTTTAGTTTACACAATATATCCTAGTATTTTCTGTCAAATCTAGCATTCCCTTTATGTGCATTAGATAACGCAGAAAATTCAATGTAGTTAATACTATTTGTTCTTTTTTGTCGTTTCTGTCTACGGGTGTATCTACTTTTTGTTTTACAATTTTTAATGTGTTCCTATTGGTTCCATATTTGTTGATGTGTTTTCCAAACTGCTTTTTTTTATCCATTTAACAACATCTTGGCTTGGGACAGTCGTGATAGTTGTTGGCTGGTTTCTTCCGTATCGTGCTGCATCATCGGCTTTGTCATTGCCCGGGATTCCTGTATGTCCTGGTATCCAACAAAATCGAACGTCTTTTCCTTTGGCTGCAATTTCAGTGCGCTGAATGTAATAATTTTTGGATCTTCCAGACTCTAGAGCTGCCAGACAGCTCGAAGAGTCACTGAAAATTACTGCTTTATCTTTCATATACTCAACTGCTTCAGCAAGTGCTTTTGCCTCCGCAGTAAAAACTGAACACTGGTTGGGTAAACTGGCTTCAATTCTGGTGTTAGGCCCGATTATTCCATATCCGACTTTTTCTTCAGCGAGTGTTCCATCAGTATACCAGTGATTAAATTCTTGGTATTTGTCTTCGACCAGCTGTCTAAATACACCAAGTGCAAGTTGGGGAGGTTGTCCAACTCTAAATTTAGATCTGATTGACCAATCAATTTGAGGGCCCGTTTGATTCCATGCTCTGTCATGCACTGCTGCCACTTTGCATAACATAGGAAGTTCAATGCCCATAAGGTTTTGGAGTACATCATTGGCTTTTTTCCACAGTTGGTTGGATTCTTTAGTGGATTTTTCCAGTATTGCGCATGCTTTTTTTCACGATATCAATTGTAGCTAAATATTCGAAAGGAAGGCATCCGGCTTCAATTACTAGTGAAATTATAGGGGTTGTTCGTAAAGCACTTGAAGCAATCCTTATAACTTGGTTATATGTTGGTGCTAGTTTCTCGATATTTTCTCTACGAAGTACTTCCAGGCCGTAAATCAGCAGAGGTTACAATGGCATTTCCAATATACAGAAGTGTTTTGCGGTCTGCTTTTCTTGAAATTGTATGTGCTGGTTGAAGCTGCATTTTCGGTCGAAGATGACTCCGAGGATTCTAGTTGTTTTCGGTCTAGTGAGTTCATTTCCTTGATGATACAATTTGGCCCCCTCAAGGTGCCAGTTGCGATGTCGCTTTAGCTTGCAACAATGCACGGTTGATGATTTTGAGGGTGACAATTGAAAACCAATATTGGTAGCCCATTTCCCGATAATTTCCACGGCTTTTTGAAGTCTTCGTCGCAGGTAACTAACGCGTTTTCCAGTGGAAATGATAACAATATCGTCTGCATATAGCAGCACTTGAACATTTTTCGGCACAACAGTGAACAGTGAATTCATGGCAAGAAGAAAAAGTGAAAAACAGAGTACTGAGCCTTGTGGGACGCCGTTTTCGAGTCGTGCTGATTTCGATAAAGCTCCTGCAAAGCTTATCCTCGCTGATCGATTTTGCAAAAAGTTGTGCATAAATTTATTCATCTTCGTTCCGAGGTCGCTACTAATGACTGATTCGATGATGTGTCGGTGCCATACACGATCGTAGGCCTTTTGGATGTCTAGAGTGACTATTTCACAGTGTTCTTCATTATTGGCTGCTTCGGTTATTGTTTCGTCTAAGTGCGCTAGGTAGTTGGTTGTGCCTTTACCTCTACGAAATGCTAACTGTAGTGGGTGGAGTGTTCCGTTGAGTTCTAAATGGTTCATTAAGCGGCGGTTTACCATCCTCTCCATTGTTTTGGCAACGCAGCTGGTTGGGGAAATCGGACGGAAGCTAATGGGCTCGGTGTGTGTTCTCCTGAGGTTTAGGAATAGATACAATGATACTTTCTTTCCATGTGGATGGTATATTGCTGGTTTCCCATATATGGTTGAAAGCATCCAACAGGGATATCTTGCATTGAAAAGAAAGATGTTTTATCATGGGGTACCCAACATTGTCGGGCCCGGCTGAAGTACCATTTGCGCTTTCAAGGGCATGGAATAGCTCCTGAATGGTGAACTTTTTGACGATCGCTGAGACAGTGTCCGAGGTGAGGTGTGATCGCTCTCGTTCTTCTTCATTTCTAAGGAATTCTCCGGAGTAACCTGATGTAGAGCAAGTGCTCGCAAAAAAGTCGGCGAAGCTTTCCGCTATTTTTGATGAGTCGGAGCAATATTCGCCGTCGATGGTAAGTCCTGCCGTTTTCCCTTTTCGTTTACCCGTCAATTTATTGAAGCTTTGCCAGAGTTGGGAGGTGCTCGATTTTTCTGTAAAAATTTCTTGGAAACTGGTCCGAAAGCTTCTTTTCGCTTCTTCAATCATCTTTCGTGCTTCCCGTTTAACGTGTTAAAGTGTTGTTTTGCTTCTTCTTTGCGTCAGCGTCCTTATAGATCCATCTTTTCGGTGATAGGATGATTGGGAGCGGATCGTTTATACAAACAAGTATAGGAAAGTGGTCGCTGTCGTGCAGATCATCATCACATATCCAAGAAAATTTGGATGCGAGAGGATTTGACACAAATGTAATGTCGATAGCCGAGAAGGATCCTGAATTTGCTTGGTAATGGGTTGGAGAGCCAGTATTAAGAGCTACGAGGTTGTTATCTACTGCCCACTCTAAGAGAAATCGCCCACGACTGTTTGAATTGGCACTGCCCCATACTTCGTGCGAAGCGTTGAAGTCACAACAAAATAGGAATGGTGGCTCTAGCGTTTTTAATAGATCAGTTAATTTACTAACTAATTCCTGACTATTAGTGGCATGGGGTACGTAGTTCGATACAATTTCCCTATTCTAGCGATACATACGTGCAGGCTGGAAGACACGCTGATGAACTTATGCGGAATATCTTTTCGAATGCCGAGTCCGGTGATTCCGTTACCCATGCTTTCGGGTCGGCTGCGAATCATCCACTCGTAGCTGTTATTGATGAGGCCGTTCGTATTCTTCGTCATCATCTCCTGCAGACAAATTGCTATAAGATTCTTATCATCCACTATTTTGAGAAATTCTGAATAGTTTCGCCAAACACTTCGAACGTTTCATTGTAGAGCGAAAGTTTGATTGTTGTGTCCGGAAGAAATGGAAGATGTAGAGTCGACTAGTGACGGTTGAATACTATTAGCTGTGGACGGTATTTGGGTATCATTTGAACTTTGGGGAAGGAGGTTACGAGTACTTGCCTGTAGAACAGACAAGTGCCCTGCACCAGCTGCCGCCACAGGCTCAATCCAGAAACTGGGAACAAGATAACATAACGTCTCTGAGAGGAACAAAAATTTGTCTCTGATACGAACAAAAAGTGAGTATGTTACGTTCATCGCCGAGTACGTCTCGTCATCCAATTTGGCCCACGACTGTGCGCTTCGCCGGAAAGATGTTTTACACCAGCACTTTCAGCTTCAGGGTGATTTGCCTACTGCTCAGATATGGTCAACCTCGTTTGACGATTTCACTTAAAATAGTCTATCTTGTCCAGGTACTTCTTCACCCTCTAGTCCATTCCATAAAACTCGCGGCCAATCTGGAGTGGAGCTGATAGTGCAAACATACCATCGAGCGTAGTTGCTTTATTGTTTTCAAACTTCTAATTTCAAATTTCGGTTTCCAAAGGGTTTATTACGATTGATGATGCATACGACAGGGCGACAGGGCAGTCACATGAAAAATCGCTAAAGTCAGTCCATTTTTATAATGCATCCATCATTCTATGGCGGTGTCGCTATCGGTAAAACCGGCGCGAACGATGTCTTCTCAACTGTTTCGATTATGTTTGAAAATTAGAAATATCATTCTAATTAACATGCAACCCTAGGAGTGGACAGCAATTTCCGCAAGAACCAAAGATGTGAAGAGACAGTATTGATAGGTCCCTAAGAACACGGCAGGTTGTGATATTGAATAGAGCTTAAGTTTGAAGTTTTGGAGTAAAGTTGTCTTCTACAAAGATGATTCTCATAGTGAAGCCCTTCATTTGTATGAATGAAAGCTAGTTCGTGTTTTCAGAAAAAATGGAAATCTTACTTATTTATTTGCTGAAATAATGGTATATATTTTTCAAAAAAGTTGCAACTTTGCTTAAATTTTTTTTTCTCTAGCTTTTGAAATGACTTTATTATAGCAATTTTTCTTACCTTACGGTGTCTCTATAAAAATCAGCTATTTTGCTCTAACTTTTTTATTTAAAATTTTTCAGCAAAACTATGTTCCCATTGATTCATAGATACATTTTTTGATGTACTGAAATCGTCGTTATCGTATGTCAAACCAAAGTTATTATGGTTTTTGTAAAAAAATAAGACATTTTCAAATGTTGATCTCTCTGGTTGAGGCAGACAGAAAAAAAATTCTCCACAGCAATTTTGAAGGTTTTTTTTTATTATTGCATACTCTATTTGAAAACTGGAGAAAGGTTATTTTTGTTAAATTGAGTTAAACACATTTTAATATTGGAAAAAAGAAATGTAGAGCAAACACTTGTAATTTTATAGGGACACCCTAAGCTACCTAAGGAATACTGTCCTGATGAAGGTCTCTGCTTCCGATATTATTAATTCCAAACAATATATGACATTATTTCTGCAAACACTGGTCAGACTGAGCAGTTATAATATGCTATAAGCCTATCTTGATGACGAATTTCATGTTGAAATTATTTGACAACCGTTATAACTAGTGATCCTCAGAGTACAGAGATATGCGAAAGTGGCCATGTTGAGCCAATTGAGCAGCCAGAACTGTCAAAATCTGAGCCAAACGAGCATGTTAATTTATTTCACTGGTGCTGTGTTTTGAAGAGAATTCTGCTCTAGTGTCTAATTCTGTCTGTTTGTTTGGATCGCAGATTCCCTCATAGCCGTTAAATAATGAAATCTCCAAGTCTGAAGTCAACATTAGAGATCACCTGCATACTCATTCTAGTCTGCAATAGTAATCATCAGAGTATTCGGAAAGTTACTAGTCGTCCATACGACAGTTTCCGGCCAACCCGCTTCCAGTCTTGTCTCGATTTTGTAATGTACATATACGGTGATACATTGGTGTACACCAACAATATTCAAGACGTAGCTTATGTTGACGCAATTCGATGATTTAACACTTCCGCGGTTTGTGCAAAACTTTGCAATACACTTCATAGTTGATAGTTTTTTAAATATATAATAAACACATTACTTGTACGTTATAAATGTAAACAATACAAGCTGACAACGCACAAGTCACACACAAAGATGTAACATTTTACTCTGCGGAAGTGTTAGCAGCTTTTGTAAACAAAACGAACACCGTTGCCAAACCGTCGGATTGAATTTCCGCATATCTCTGTAGTCTGAGGATCACTAGTTATAACATGTTATAACTCTGTAGTTTGAACAAGGCATTAGGCTGAGAACGTATCTTTCCAGCAAAATTCACATTCAGGACCACTGAGTTCTAGCGATGTGAAATTTCTGTTTAGCACTTCCCAAAGGCTACAAGTGCCAGGCAAGGTATTGTCTGCTTGATTGGATGCTGCCTTTCAAACATGCCAAATTGAAAGCAGGTAGCTGAAATTGAGCGTAGGGCTAGCAACAAAATAACATGATTAGATAAATCTGTTTCCATCATGCCAAATAATGCTGGTTTTCCAGGCTTTCAAATGGCTTCTACGCTAATCTGTTTTCTTTCACGAGGCGCAATGTTGTTTTGTAGAACGTAATTGAAAAAGGCGTCTAATTAAGATATCGAGAAAAAATTTCAGAAAATTAAAATAAATCATGATAATATAAATCATATCGCATACGAGTGTTTGATGAAAGAAGAACCGTAAAGAAATTCAGTAATGTGAATGGTCTATCCACAGAACAGCCATGTTGAGAAGTTCGAAAGGATTTGTTTAGCACGAAAAGAAACTGGAGCGATCTTAATAGTGAATTTGAATATCAGCATCCAAAAATTAAAATGGAGAGTACTGTCAGTTAGCAAATTTAGTATGCAAAATGTTATTGTAAGAAAAAACTATTTTTTAGCTGTTTTCCACAAAAATTACAACTTTTTAATGTAAAGAAGGTTAACCATATGCATACCCTAGCAAAGCAAAATAATAAACTGATATAAAATAAGTAACAAGTTTTGTTATCTCAGATATCATTTTGAACTCACCTGTTATCGTATAACAAATTTTTTTCCTTGATTATCGAGATTTTTAGCCCTGGGCTGGTTCATCTCCCGTCGTAGTCACTCAAATACCTTTTTGGGTATTTTCGTAACTTGTCCGGGGGTGAGATTTGAATTCGTGACTTTAGCGTGAGAGGTATGGATGTTAACCAATACGCCGGGGTCGCCCCCGCATAACAAATTTAGTTATCAACATTGCCAAATTTTGTTATCATCTGTTATCAATTTTTTAAGACGATTTTTGATGAACGTTACTGAACTCTTACAGCATGCTGACGAATGCTGAATATTACCAGCATGTGATGATTATGAAATTTAGCTTCTCACCAGAAGCACTACTGTACATAGTTATTGGTGTATGAAATTTATATTATATTGATAACTTAATTTAACTTAATTATCTCAAGAAATTTGTTCATATCACGAAATTTGTTCATGTTATCAAAATGAACTTGACAATAATAAAACGAGTTAATATTTTGATATCCAACGAATATTATTTTGTTAACTAACAAGTTTGGCTGTTGATTCAGCCTAAATGATAACATATTTTGTTATCAAACACTGGTAATCTGATATTAGAACTTGTTATCAATTTAGTATAAACCTTTGCTCGGGTCCCTAGCAAAGGAAAATAACAAGCTGATATCATATAAGTAACAAGTTCTGTTATCTCAGTTATCGTTTTGATTTTCGCTGTTATCGCATAATAAATTTGGTTATCACCATTGGCAAGTTTTGTTATCTTTTGTTATCATTTTGAAGACACTATTTTTTTTGAACGTTATAAGTTGAATTGTAAAACTATAAATGTTTCCAGCATATTTGAACAAGAAATTTTGTTTTTAATCAAAATATTTTTTTCAGTTATTAGCATGAGAATTTGAATTCAAATTAATAACATAATTTGATACTATTTCATTAAATTTGCCTTCATTACAGAATTTGTTATCAATTTGATCGCAGTGATAACAAAATAAGTTATTATTATGATATTCAACGAGTATTTTTTGTTATTTATTCTGTTATTTTGACTATTTATTCAGCCTGAATGATAACATATTCAGTGATCAAAAAATGATAACCTGGTATTAGAACTTGTTATCAATTTGGTATAATCCTTTGCTTGGGTAAGCAAACATCGTCAATGTCGTCAATGTTATAACTGGTGATCCGATCCCAAACTAAGGCAATAACGGCGCCGGCCCCACCCGAAATATGGAAATTGTAGGAATGTGTTGACGTGATACTTGCTTTAATGGAAGCCGAGATCACCTCTGCACTTCCGCTCGAAATCACTGGGATGCTGGATAACAGGAATGGGTAGCAGCAGGGTTCGTTTTGGTAAACGATTGGTCTAGTGAAATATTTAAGTATTAGTACCAATATCCGACTTCAACCAGATTATACCAACAGTAAGGATGCTATAAGGGCCACTCACAAGTGTGGTGGTGGCTTCCAACAAATTGGAAGCTATCCGTTATGTTCCCTGTTAAAAAAAAGTGATAAGCAGAATGTGGAAAACTATTGAAGCATTACTCCATTGTGTTTGAGATAGTCATCAATGATGTGCTGTTTTTCACCTGCAGAAATTATATATCAACTGACCAACACGGATTTTACCCCAATCGATCGCTTTCTACAAACCTTGTGCAATTCTCCTCATTTTGCTTGCGTAACCTAGATGCCGGTTCACAAGTTGACGTTATAAACACTGACCTTGAAGCTGCCTTTGACCGAGTTGATCAAAGAATACTTCTTCTAAGGCTTGACAAAATGGGGATTTCTGGAGATTTTATGACATGGTTTGAATCATACCTTAAGAATCGTCGTCTTTGGGTAAAAATAGGATCTTAAACTTAGGAGTGTTCTTCCAACGTTTCGGGTGTTCCACGAGGGAGCAACTAGAGCCCACTTCTATTTCCTATTTTTACCAACGAACTACCAGAAATACTACAACAGGAATGCCGTCTCTTCTACGCGGATGACGTAAAGAGATACTTTATCGTGAAGTGCATCCAGGATTGCCATAACATTTGCATTTTTAAAAAAATGGACTTTTTTGGGATGGTGATAAAAAAAAGGTAATTAAGATAATTGCTTTGGATAAATTTCCCAAGGCTGGTAATTATTTAAAGTAACTTGCAAAAAAAAACTACGCCTTTTCAAGCGGCCTTCCGGCAGTTAACTGGAACATTCGTCATGGCGGACGAAAACATGTGTGTAGGCATGTTTTTGAGTTCTTTCTTCGTTTTATATACGAATTCCTCCTCAGTTTTCGCGACAAAATTGTTGGAGTAGATCTTACGCTTTAGGTTAGCCCAGAAATTCTCGATAGGACTCAGCTGTGGGACATTGAGCAGGTTCACCGACTTGGGTACCACATCGATATTCAGCCACTCCATCTCATCCAACGATCGTTCCGAGTAGTGGGCCGATGCCAGATCCAGTCAGGACGCTCGTCTTCGCCCTTTTGGTATTTCTTGATGATCGACGCAACTTCCGGCAGTATTTTGTACTATAAATTTCCCCGTTCACGGCCAGTCCGGAGCGAAAGAAGAGCGGCTTTGACATCCCCTTCTCGCTGATTGTCAGCCTCAGCGGCGACTTCCTGGGGAACTTGGTGTGTGAAATGAACTTCACCTGGGGGCTCACTTCCTTCGTGGGGGAAGTAAAATACAAAGTGCCCTACCAGTCGTTGCTATTCAGGGTGAGATAGGTCTCATCGACCATCGCCACCGCCAAGTCGCGATTAACTGTAAAAATCGATTTGACCATCTTATTCAGCCGCTGCCGCTGCGTCATTGCCAACCAGTGGATGCGACTTTCGGTCCCTGACATGTATGTTCATGTTTGCCAGGTACTTTTTCACTGTTTGGCCGGTTAAACCGACCTCCCGGCCAAGCGTACGCAGCGATATAGCCACTTTCCCCTCGGTCTTCCTCTTCAGCATCCTTTGGAGTTTCTTGTCGCTCAGGGTAGTCGGACGTCCGGAACCAGACTTTCTTCCGTTGCTCTAATAGTGCCAAGATGTCGGAACGGGCATATCCGGCGTCCACAAAGTGCCACACGATGTCCGGTTTCGACGCGGCGGGGTGCCGTTCTATGAACGCGCACACTTCTGAACGCAGTTGCTTCACTGTTTTTGCCATTACGGTTAGAGTTCGACTGATAGAGCTGTCAAATTTTGTCTGCTGACTCATGGGTTACTATGATTGATGCGGCTTGGGTAGTTTCTTCAGTGCGGGTGAAGGTAAACCCATGAAATATCGGCAATTTTTGTTATTTTTTTAATGCAAACGTTACATTACAGACCTTGATTGATTCAAAGAGTGGTGTACTAGAATCTTGTTGATGATTAGTACTCTTAAGTGCACTTTAATAACATTTCATCGAAAAATTAACCCAATCAGTCATAACTACAACATTCGCAGCCAACCTCTTTCGTGTCGATCACATTCGTGACTAAGGCGTTATCCGTGATACTGGACTCACATTTCGGCTCTATTATGATAGCATCATTGAAAAAGCCTACATACAACTTGGATTCATATCTAAAGTGACTTTTGAATTCCGTGACCCTCATTGCCTTAGGTTTCTCTATAGTGCCCTGGTTCACTTAGTTTTAGAGTCAATTGCAGTCGTATTGTGTCCAAATCAGGCCATTTGAATAAACAGAATTGAAGCAAGAGATTCGTGAGACATGCCGTCCAAGATCTTCCATGGCGAGATCGCTCGTGTTTACTGTAGGGTTGTGGGCAAAGATAAACGTAAAGAGAGATAGAGATAGATAGAGGGAGAGGTAGATTAGAGGTAGAGGTGCTTTAACTATAATGCACGAGTCAGTTGGAAATATAGAGCCGAGTGAACCAGACGTGAAGCGTTGTTAATCGTTGTACGAGAAAAACCCCTACTGCTCGATCCGACATTTACCACCATATGAACTACGATGCAGGCTAAGTGGACTAGATATACTGGAACGTAGGAGATTCTCTGCTCAAGTTATATTCTTGGCAAAAATCCCGTTAGGTAAAACAGATGCTGCGGAAATTCTAGCACAACTCTAATTCTCTAATTTCTAAGCACCTGAAAGAATCTTACGACAACGAAATTTCTTATACTTTGATGCCCGCGGCGGCGCGGCGCTGGTCAAATTGCTTTGGATTACAAGTGAACGAGGGAATACTTTACGCGCCTGTATTTTTTTCTGTATTGTTCCTTTAATGTCCATCGCTGACAATCTGACGCTATGAATCTGTCAAGAACCTAGATCAACAATTTACATCGAGTCCATTGTCATCATTGACTACGACCGTTCATGGCTAGCATCTAGACAATATTCCAAAACATGGACGCATCTCTGTTCATATCTTGCCAAATCACTTGCAAAACCCACAAAATTATTATTTCAGGAGTTTCAACCTTATTTCAGAAGTGTTACTTAGAACTTGTAATACTAATGTGGTCTTTCGTCAACAATATGATCATGGACACCACTCTATTTTTTTTACAACAATTTGAATATCAACTTGCTTACCGCATTTTGCACATTTTGGTGCATTTTTTTCAGAAAATCAGCACATGATTTTAAAACCGTTATTTCTGAATAAAAATCAATATTTTCTTCCGCAGATAATAAGGTACGCACCGTAGCAAGTTGATTTGTATATTATTGATTTGGAACTTTTTCACCTAAGCCCATGTAAATCCAATGATGTACAGAAATGTAAAAATGATTTTTTTTTCTATGATGGTTTGAGAGAAAAACTTATGGGAAACGGCTCACTGCAACAGAAATAAAAACTTTTGTGTGACAAAATGCAAAGATGACCAAATGTTTCTAATGCAAAATACATATCGTGGTGGCACATTTAATCTCACATTTTACGCATATTTTCTCAAAATCTTTTTTTTTTGCCACAAAGCATTACAGAACACCAATAAATGCAGGTGTTTTGAGGAACAATGCCTTCCTATTAATTGTTTGGAAACTGCAATGATTCTTTTTTCAATGAATTTCTTTTCTCATTTCATATATTCTTTCATTGTCTACATCTTCAAAGGTAAAACCACCCCGATTATATCTAAACTCCATTGCTATGCGTTTACGTGTTTAACTTTGATGTTTCAACCTTACTTAAGTACCGGTCCTTTATGTAAGTGGCCCTAACTTGTAGTCATTGAGAGATCAAAAGAGTCATGCGGAATACAACAAAGAAGCGTTATGAAATGCTTGCATGAAATTTCTGTGAAACTTTCATCCATTCAAGCTCTTGTTGAAAGCTCGCAGTTAGATTATTAGGACTGCAAACGCTTCGCACGGATATCCGTTCTGCACATGCGCATTATTTGGCATGTAGATTGTGCTTTCAATCAGCTTTATGACAACAGTGAAATGCACGGTTGGCTAGCGAAGCATTATTTTGCCGAGCTTTATGTCAACAAAATTGAACACATTGCCATCTGTTTGAATACCTGATGAATTAAAGATTCCAGACTATGATTAAAAATTCCTATCCTAGATGGCTCACTGCTAAGATTTGAAAATCAAAAAGCTTACTATCTAGCTTACAATAAAATAAAGGCTCGTGTTAGTTGAACATAGTAACCAAAATAAGGTAAGTTTCTCTTCATATATTAGTCTTGAGGTTTTTCTATTCACCCAATATTGTATCAGCACCATTTTGTACGGAGCCTTACTAAATTCTTTGTGTTTTTAGGTATAATTTTTTTCGATTCAATGTCTAATGTCCGCATTGAAAAAAGCGACTATTTTCGGATGGATATTAAAAAAGAAGGGAAAAGGATATTTTAATAAACCAAATTGCATTTTATTCACTAAGAAATTGAAAGCTTCACAACAATACTTCTACCCTCTGAACGCCACCTTACGGCAGTCAGTCGGAATTTTAACCATAGGTGAAAAAAGGAGCTTGTAGGCAAATTTTACAGTTCCTAGGTCGCGTTTTTGATCAATTCATCCGTCGTTTTGACCACGATATTATTTAAATATACTCTCCTCTTCAATTTGTCCCAAAACTACTCGATTGGGTGGATCTGAGGCTTGTTAGGAGAGTTGGCATGCTTGAGCATCACCGGAATGCCCAACCGCCCATTTTATCCAGCGCCCGCTTCGAGTAGTGGGCCGACGCTAGATCCGGCCAAAACACCACGTCGTAGTCCTTGCGGTACTTTTTAATTAAGGCGGCAATTTTTGGGAGGCACTTCGTGCTGTAGAGATCACCATTCACTGCCAGCCCTGACAAAACGAAGAGGGGACGTGACATCCTATTTTCATAGATTGTGAGCCACAGCAACACCTTCTTTGGGAACAAGGCTACTAATTTCTTTTGTTGGGGAGGTAAAGAAGCCTCTGCCTTGTCAGTTGTTGCCGTCCAACGTACGCCCAATGCAAGCCTTGTCGTCCAAAACGACATGTTCCCCTTCACTGGGAAGATCTCTTTGACCAGAATCTTCAGCCGTTGTTTCTGGGTTTCCCCGCTTGGTTCTCTGACACGGCTGGCTGAGACTGATGCTTCCGTTTTGGCTGTTTTGGCTTCCGTCTCCCATTTTGGCCAAATACTTCTTGACCTCCCGGCCCAACGCACAAAAAAGAAGTGGCCACCTTGCCTTCCATCTTCTGTTTGAGCTCAAAACGGTCCGGATCCAGGCTTCCGCTCAATGGACTCTCCCTTCTTCAAAAGTGCGAGAAACTTGTAGATGTCAAATGCCAACTAAAATAGTCAGATACGGTTTGTCCTCTTCGTATAGGAACTCGAATGACCGTTCCTGTAGTTGTAAATAAAACTAATAACTTTTAAATATGTATTTATATCACATTTATTTTAACCACTGAAACATTCAAGAACCTAATTCAGTGTGCTAGTATTCCATGCCAGAACCAGAATTAAATAATGCTGTAGCAGATTCCTTGTACGATCAAAAATTTTTACATCGATACAATCGATACGACAGCTTACGCGTAGTCGAATAATCATCAAAGTATAGCAAATCTTTTTCCATTCCTTTAGACGGAGTTATTTTATGAAAACATTCGTAGTTTTGTCTTCTATCACATTCATGATGGTTTAAATAATAATCACAAGGTTCAAGAGGATTCTAATGATTCAATTGTCCGCATGTTGGTCCTTAAATGCCGATTTATCAAGAAAGATTGTGAACATAGATTTCGTCGTCGAGTGTTGGAGTTCAAGAGACCAAGTAAAGTAGAACAGTCGATGTTTCTCTGAAGGAAGCCACCAACGAAATACGCTTTGGCCACCATACGCCTCCCTTCCATCGATTCCAGGTTGAGCTTACACCGGCTTTCATAACTTGGGAATTTGCGAGGGTCTTACCAACAAGAAATCGCAAAGCAAAGCGTATAAACCTTCGCTGAACGGCCTAGAATCTCTGGACTGCATTTTGGTAGAAAGAGGACCAAACATCAGCACAGTACTCCAAAAAAGGACAAACCATAGAACAGTATAGTGCCTTCAGACAATAAACGTCTTTGAAGTTTTTTGCGTAGCGGAAGCTGAATCCTAGCTGCGATGAGGCTGCATTAGGTTCCGGAGAAGACTTTGTCCTTCGAACTGGAGTGGTCCTGGATACGAGCGTGTAGAATTTCCACCATTGGGCGTCATTGCGATTACTATCGTTATTGTCACCGCGCTGTTGTAGCAATTCGCCATTCTGTCAGTGGATAAATAGGATATACGATCAACAGTTTTTAAATATCACGTTGGTCCCACGATTCGTCGGTTAGTTTTCTGTGTAATAACAGCTGATCTTACAATAGCGGAGAAGCAACCTGGGGCGGCCAATGACGGCAACCTAGGGCAGCCAATGATGGCGGCCAATGGCTCAGTGACGAAAGCCTTTGTCTTCTGGCCGGAGCTGCAAATTCTGTGCAAGATTTAATTCGGACAGGGACCTTCTCGAGCCTTTGCCTACTAAAACTTTGGCCCTGGAAGTTGTTTGAAGTCGGTTGTAAAGGTTTCATCATCCATAAGCTGCATCTGCCAGCCTTGGTTGTCATACAGCTTTCGAGTGAAAAATTCTAGTAACGGTACTCTGCTTGAGTAATCGAATGAGTTGCCTACTGGCGCGGTTTGTCTCTAAGCCTTCGCGATAGTGAAATAGCTACAATGTACTGCGAGTGACATCATACTTTTTACTCAAATCCTGATCGGACATACCTGGGTTGCTTCTGATGGACCTCACAACCTTTCCATGGAGCCGACGATTCTTCCACGGTAACTGAGGTGTCTACTTTGAGGTTATCGCGTCGTTGTTAATACGACGTTTTTCGGGAAGTTCAGCCCTTCAGTCAACTTGGATGCGCATCACGACGGATTCTTCAGGTGACCACCGGCATGATTTTTTTGATTGGGAAACTAGGAGAATTTAAAATTTAACACTTCATTTGATCACTTTTTTAAAAAAAAAAATAAAAAAAAAAAAAGATAACAAATTACCATTTTTGGACTTGCTCGTAGTGAAAGAACATTCTAAACTCACATTTGAAATTTACAGAAAACCAACAAACACACAACGCACAATACCACATACGTCTAACCACTCATACCAACACAAAATAGCATCATTTAACCACATGATACACAGAATACAAACATTACCCCTAAGTCCAAAAGGCATAACTAAAGAACTCGACTACATTTTTGACACAGCACACTTGAACGGTTACTCCCGAAAACTAATACAAAACGTAATCAACAAAAAAACACAAAAACAATACAAACAATCACTCACCACATTAACAGATACACAACCCCAACTTAAAAGAATAGCAATGACATACGATAACCACACTACACAATTACGACCAATCCTACGCAACTTCGGTTTTGAAATAGTTTATACTAGTAAAAATAATCAACTTAAAACCCTCTTAGGGTCGGCTAAAGACCCCATTAACAGTCTAAACAAATCCGGGGTCTACAAAATAACTTGTGACCATTGCGGCAAAATCTACATTGGACAAACTAAACGTAATCTCAATATTCGATTCAAAGAACACATATTGCAGAAGTCACTAAAGCAAACAAAGACACTGACAAAGGGATCATACACCATTTTAAATCAAAAGTAGCTGAACATATATTCAATGAAGAACATTTTTTAAACTTAAATAACATACAAATCTTAAGACATATCACAAACCCCTGGAAACTAAATGTAGCGGAAAGCATAGCAATCCACAAACAAAATTCCAAAAAATTGCTTAACAAGGATCAAGGAAACGGATATTCGTGGCTGTTTAAATTTATACCTTCACACAAAAACAACTCACTACACAACAACACACCAATTTGACTAACTTCAAACGAAGTAATAATGAATAACCTTGTGGGTATCAAACAACATCTCAGGTATACGAACAAACACATAAACACACTCAAGAACTTCTCTACCCACCCCTACCTCACATACCGCGGTACCGACAAACTTACTATAAATACTAGACCTACTATGATGTTTCCTTCAAGTCGAGCACTCGACACTGAAGAAGTCTGTAAGTAGCAGACGAAATAGGCCTATCTGTCAAAAGATAAGCTCATAGTGGAATTAAATGGAATTTGCTCGCGAATTCTAGCGAAAATTTAAAAAAGTGTTTCAAGGTTTAATTTTTTATTTTTTAAAAAGTGATCAAATGAAGTGTTAAATTTTAAATTCTCCTAGTTTCCCAATCACAATCGTTCTACTAATACGCTCAAAAAAGTTTTTTTTTTAAAATAGTGTTTTAAAAAAAGTGAAAGTGATGATTTTTTTGTCTACGCTCTTCTTGCATGTTGACTGTCTCCAAAACGAGAGCGATTTATGAACTTAAAAAAGACGATGTATTTTTTTTTATTATTGTTGTCAACAAAAAGACATCAAAAGCTTAAAAAAAAACACCCACTCAAAGCACTGTGATAAACTAAAGAGTTTAAGAAACGATCAAATATGGCGTCCGATTTGTTTCAAATGAAAATGAAAATGAAATTCTACTCGTCAAAGTAGTTACCCATAGGATCATGTAAAAATAATTTGATTTAGCTGAACTTCAGTGACAAACGATGATATCTTGATGATACGCTGCGAATCGACTGCGTGACCTAAAGTAGCTGTATGAAAGGTACACGCAAGCTCCTAGGGGCTCAACGACAAGTGTGTTTGATCTTAGCGCCCAGCATTTCGGATACAAATGAAACTTCAAATCTATTAGAAAAACACCACTTTACTTGTGTATTTTATTATCAGAGCATTCTATATATCCCAACCCCGAAGTTGTCCCCAATTTTCGTCTAATGCAGTATATACACTTTAGCTCATTTTCAAGCAGTAACGACTTTCGCAATGCTTAACTTTGTGTTTAATTGCCTCACCCGATATAGTTGGGAGTAGGCTCTAGCTTACATTTAGCTGATTATGTCACCTTGTTCGCTGGTTTATTTCATATGAGATAGTTTGTACATTATTTTTACACATGCTTTGACTGAACTTCGGAGTGTATTTGTCACAGAACTTTATGGATATTTACAGACTGTTTTCATACGGAGTTGTCAGTTAGGATTGTATGCATAACCATGTTCTACTACTGGAATGATAAAAATAAAAAAAGATATAGAACACGACACTGGGTTACACTTTTATTTCAGTTCTAAAGAATCAATTGAAAACTTTCAAAAAGATACAAGTCATTTCTGTTTTTTGTTGTGGTTTCAGTTCATTTGTTTCATTCAAAAACAGGAGTACATTTATTTAATAAGATATGGTTCATTCGAAGCACTACTAGGATGCAGTTGGATATGGATCTTTTGATTTGATTTGATATTTTTTACCCCTTATTTCACTGTTTTTAAAAGGAGACTAAAATACTGAAAAAAATTAGAGCCGTTGACTTGTCCTTGTCTTTCATGATTTTTTTTATCACAACTCTTCAAAGTAGGCTCTGTTAAAAAGATAACAAAACTTCAAGAACTGAATTATATTGAAATGTTGTTTGAAATATTTACTTGATAGCCTTTTTATCCACAAATTGGAGCTTCATACCAATGATTTTCAATAATATTTATCATTTGTTGCCATTTTTTCTCTTTTTATGGAACTCGAACGACGTGAGCGCTGGAAATGGAGATATGCTAGTTTCAATACATGCCACGATGGAATCACGTCAAAGCATAATGGCTGCTAATGGTCTCAGCGGTATTTGTAGGTTGTAAGTTGGACAACACTTCGGTTTGGTGTTTTGGAGCTTTACTCACAATACAAGGACGCGAGAGCCTTAAAGGCATCTCTTAGGGTACCTTTGAATACACGGCACAACAAGGGAGAATGTTTCTATATTAATCCCATCACCAGCAACGCATCCCAGTTAAAATCGAAGGATTGACGCGCGTTTGGATCGGTTTGTGATGTTTGCTTTAGTTCTTAAACACAAGCAAACATTCCCATGCCACAACCGGGTGGACTGTGGCGGCTGGAAAAGGTCTCGCCCGAACTCCGAACCAACTGAGAGCTAATGTCGAACATTGAATTTATTTCGTCTAACGTGCTATATCTATATACAAACCCAGGTAACCAATAAGCATTGGCATATGCAGTAAATCAATCCTAAATCCGTATTCCAGATGCGACAAGCATTATATTAGCTTGATATCAGCATCTTGAAAGCTATCTCTAGTAAAGTTGCATTTCAAATGCTATTGAAATGCTTGTAGTCTGTAATAATCATTTCGAATGCAAAATAGCATTAATGAAGCATTATCATAGCATTGCAGTAAAGTAGCCATATACTCAAATGCTTGAAATGCTTGATAGGCTGCCGTTAACACGCTTTGGAACTGCTTATTGGTTACCTGGGTGGCATTGAATAGCATAGCCCAAAAACAAGTGAGTCACGAAAATGCAGTACGAGGCAAAATTCAAAAGAGGGAACGGGCTTTAGTTATAAAACCTGACACCGGCAACAAAACAATATTATTATGCAGCTGAGGGACGTGGCAGTTGCAGTATTAAAATGGAATGAAACTTAATGAAATAAAAAGATGAAATCAATTTGAACCATTTGATACCCGTTTTTGAAGACCCGGAAAGGGAAAACCATAATTCTAAAGCTTATTTGTGTGGGAGCAAAAGTAGTTATTTTTTTAGTAAAAAATTGAAGTATATATTTATATATAAATTTAATGAAAAAAATTGGTGTTTCCGCTCAAATGATAATTGAATGAAGTCATTCTATTCAGTCGAACGAGAGTTTTGAGCGTTCAAAGATCTTTCACTTTAGCGTTACGCTTTAGTTTCCCAAATTTTGAAATGACACCCGGTAAAGAAAAGCGAAATGTAGTCATACGTTAAATGAATGTTGTAGCAAAAATGATCCACAGTTTTCAAGGTAACATTGCTTGCTGACTGAATGATACAATAGCTTTGATTTTTGGGTCAGTTGTTTACATCAGGCTCATCAATATTACCTACTGAGCAGTTGATAGAACATCTCGCACCCTGAATAAATATTCCTACGATCAATCGAAGAGTGGTCTTCAGAGAAGTTGAAAATGAAAAATAATCTCGTAAACACTGATAGCAAAGAATTTCCATGAAAATGAAAAGTTGTTTTTTCCCATTGTTTCTTCCATAAAAAAATTTAAAAGGAAATTGCAGTTCAAATTCGCAACCAATTGAGCTCAAACTCTAGAAGAAGCGTCAACTATTCTGTAATTTCTGGAATAACGTGCCAATTAGTTGAAGGGCGTTTTAGTGAAGGATCCTAATACGAGGGATCTAACTGTGTGCTACTGTCCGGTGACAGTAGGTACGATTTCGTGCCGGAAGATCTTGAGTGGACCATATTGTCACGCTACGAATCTTCCTAACACAGGTCAACGAATTCCAAGAGCACCTCTGTTTTGTATTTACTGACTTCTAAAGTGCTTTCCACAGACTCAATCACAAACATTTGTGGGGTGCCCTTGAAAGCAATAAGTTCTGGATAAAATCGTCAACCTAATCGAGGCGCAGTATGACCCTTTCACGTACAGAATCCTGTCTAACAGAGACTTGTTCGATGCTATTTGGGTACTCGCCAATGTGTGGAAATGATGTATTCTATCACACCTACTGTTTCTCATCGTAACCGACGAGACCATACAGCTCATGACGAGATGAGACCAATAGAGTGAGACGAGACTAAAATACCTCGATAATAAACAACTTCATTTTTCGACTTCTATCGGACATTTCTCATGAATGAGCGCATATCAATACATATCACTGTACCAATTGATTGCAAATTCTCTCATATATCCAATGATCTTACTATTTTTCTTATATGATGAATAGTTCGCGATAAATCGATGAAAATAGTGAAACAATCAAGTTGCACTATATCGAGGTATGCCAGTAGTATCTCATTGATCGTGTACCGAGGGCAGCCTTTTACCGTGGAGCACCTCAACGACCTCGCCGAATGCTTCTCTGTAGTGGGTGTCACAATAAATTTCAACAAGACAAAATCATTAGATGTCAACTCAAACAACCCTTCTATCTTGGTTGTAGCGAGGCAAATAGTGCAGAAAGTTGATGGTTTCCAATATCTTGGTAGCGTCAGACGGCGGAACCAAGAAGTGCACGAGTCAAGAGTCAAGGGTAGGGGTGTTTTGTAGAGGTGAGATATATTGCGATCAAACCTGGTAAGTCACCGCACCAAAATTATAATTTTGAATTGAAAAGTGAGATTTGTACTGTTTTAAGCCAGGCAGACGTGGTGTGTATCAACGGAGAACAATTAAAAGCAGCAGGTCTTCACCAACCGAACTAGATCTCGAATGCTGAGCAACAGAAATTCTAGAGTGAAATTAAAGGTTGGTCGGCCGTACACTACAAAGGGGCAGACACGAAATCTGTATGTGCTGTATTGAAACTAATCAGAGGCAGGCTCAGGGGTTCATAACATTGTAGCTTCGACTAAGAAATAAAAGAAGTCGAGAAGAATCTGACTTGAGATCAGGTCAAGACTGAGGCTTGTTCGCGACAAAGTCTAGACACCCCTAAATACGTAAATGTCTGGAAATACTTCATCGAAGCGTGAAATATTTCACTGGTGAACGTATGTCTGTTGATTGTGTAAAAGCAATCTTTGGGGATACTACAAGCTTTTAGATCGAAGATGGCGTCGAAAGAAGAGCAAGTGCGAAAAACCAATTGTGTGCGGTCGCAACGAAAATCCCGATCTGTCAGTAAGAAAACTTGCAAATAAGCTTGGTTTTGCTGCAAGCACTGTCCATAATGTTATTAAATCTTTCGATGCACATTCGAAAACAGCCAAGAAGGCTGGGAGGGGAACAAAAACGGATCTCAGGAACCACTAGAAAGACGCGAAGGTAAAGCAAATATTGCAGAACAGACCAGATATTTCGCTAGAAAACTAAAAATATCCGCTACATTTGTGCATACTTCCAAGCACCAATCAAGCAAGGTATGAAGTCGTTCAACGTGAAAACTGTACCGAACCGTAGTGATAAACAGAATGTGATGGCTAAAACTCGGGCTCGCAAGTTGTATCGCGAATATATGACGAAGTTTTCCTGCGTGATGATGGACGATGAAACTTATGTGCTGGAAGACTTGAGGCAGCTTCCCGGGATGTCTTATTATACTGCCTTGCAGCGAAACGGCGTAGAGGAGTATTTCAGGACGAAGAAAAAGGCCAAGTTTCCAAAAAAAATATTTGGTTTGGCTGGCAATATGCAGCTGTGGTTGAGCAAGGTAAAGCTTCATAACTACCCGAACGGTAAACAAAGAAATATACCGTGAAGAATGCCTAAAGAAGCGATTCTTACCATTCCTACGCAGCCACAACGCTCCCCTTCTATTGGCCTGATTTGGCATCTTGTCACTACGCCAAAGATGCTTTGGAATGGTATAAAGTGAATCCACATAGCTTCCCGGAGTTGCGACCTTTCAAGCGGTATTGGGCTCTCGTGAAGAGAGCTCTCTCAATATAAACAACAAGCTTCAACTACAAAAGCAGCTAAATCGGTTGCAGAGAAGTCTGCACAGACCATAATGGCCGAAGTAAACTCAAAAGTTCGTAGTTTCTTCATGCAGCCTAGTTAGGTAATTGTCATTAGTTTTAAGATGACAAACAATGCACATTCAAATGAATAAAAAATGCATCTTGGATTGAACTAAGAGCAAATTTGTGTTATTCCAAATTTAATCTGTCCAGATTTTGTTACGAACAAGCCTTAAAGCGAGCAGTTGCTCAGAATTAATAATTGGTCACGTTAGCCTTGTGCTCCTGGGGTTGGCAAGGAGACATAAGTGAGTGAGTATCAGGGTTGCCACATGCACAGATTTATCTAGATTTACACCGATTTTTTTCATATGTTTCATTCAGATTTTTGACTTTAACCAAGATTTTTAAGATTTTTGGCAATTGCTTGTCCACTCAGAAACATCAAATTTAACAAATGAGTACATTTTAGGATACATTTTCATCTCCAATGCTGGAACATGTTATTTCTAGACCGATACACGTAAAGAGCTCTATTTCTGTATTAGTTTTTTGACGAGATTTTTTTCCCTTTCAAATTCAGAGAGGGAATTTCCGAACTTGTGCAGTAAACCGAAGTCCCTGCAACGGTTCTCCTTGCAAATAATTGCTCTCGGTTTTCCTCCGGAAGGAGACTTTCTACTCGACCTGCTATGCTTTCTTTACCGAGTTGATTAAACAGATCACTTTGATTCGCTTGATCCGAATCGCTATGATCAGAAATGCCCAGTTCTGATTATTGCATCAAGCCAAGAAGCCAAGAAACCAAGAAGCTGCACACTTTGAAGGACTTCAAGTCGATTATTAAATAACATCCAAACATCTTTGAAAGCGGTAAGGAACGGGTAATCGAAAATGAGTTTCGTGAGCTGAGGACGGAAATCATCTGCAAGGACATCGAGTTGGAAGAATCGGAAACTCCTGTGTTTCAAACGAGAGAAGCTGGCTTTTTCCTTCCTCAAACGATGAGAAATTGGCTTTACCATTGTTAAGAAAATTGAGTAATTGTGAACTTTTGACTAATTCCGAACTATTCGAGAGTGGTGGAGAGAGTTTCCTCACAATACAGTCTGAACAAGACCAAAATCCGGAACCACCTGAGTACGAACTTCACGCATTCCAAGTGCATCCTAGATACAAGTGTTATAAAAAAGGGAAAGGAGTTGATCATCCAATTTTAACATCACAACTAAAATCTATATTCAACAAATGTATCATAAAAATGTATGATTGTTTATTTCGTTTCGATTTTGTTCATCTATTCTTGAACATTTAGTAACCAAAAGAAACACCTCGGAATTCATTTTCATGGCCACCTGTCAGAAGGGTTTAATGTAATGATTGATTTCCCTTGAGAACATGAATCCTTCGTATTCAATCCATTTGTAGAAAGAAGCTCTGTTTTGCTGTAGTGGGATGTAGGGATGCCGATAATATCATTTAAGCCCTATTGAAAGACCGTTTTGTGTCGGCTAGTGAAAATAAATCTGTTTTATTTTGCATTCAACTTTATGCACGGGAAATAATCTGTTCTCTAAAATGAGAAAAACAGGTAATGTTTTCATGCACAAGTTGTGTTTTTGTGTTATGAAAATATAGCATGAACAATGTTCATGATATTTTGAACTATTTTTCCACACAGAAAAAATAATTAATTTTAAGAAGCGTGTAAAATTTCCCTTCGTTTAATTCCAAGCCAAAGGAGGCGTAAACAACGAAATTGTGTGCCATTTTTCATGCGCCATACAACAACGTTGAAATCTTTCATACAAAAGGCTAGATACAGGCGTAATCTGGCATAAATTTACATGAAATATCGCATTATTCTCTGCCAAATCTAGCATTCCCTCTATGTGCATTAGATAACGCAGAAAATTCAATGTTTCTTTTTATCTGTGCACCGCAATTAAATCATGCTTTGATTGGGTTAAAACCATGAGCGGAATTCCTGATACAGAAAACATTATTCTTGAATCAGGCAAGTCTACTTTATCGACTCTAAATGTGAACAAAAAGAATAAAGCCCCCGTCGGGATTCGAACCTGGTGTTCATGTGAAGAGCGGTGATATAACCTGGTGAATGTACTAACTACACTATTTTAATTCTTGAAAGGTTCTTAATGAAGATGAGTAAACGACATTAGATTAGAGGCAAAACAACTTTTCCCAAGTTTATGACTCGCATCTGTCCTTTCATTTCTGAAATTATGAATATGTTACATGGATCTATAAAATAAGATAAGAGTTAGTTTCATGATTTTTTATTCATAAAAACAAAAACTGATTTGTTTCCATGTAGCAATTATTTAAAAAAAAGTGCATTAGTATTCAGGTGCCTGAAAAATTTCTATTCTGCTTTTACAACACAAAGTTTGAAGTAAAGATTTGTGCCAAGATTTTCTGCAGTTAAACACAGATAAAAATATTTTTTTGGCAAAAACTAAAGATGGGAGCGAAAAATAATATGGCAACCCTGGGTGAGATTCGAGCTTGAATGGCTGTGTATCACAATCCAGAAGCATAAGTAGAGCAACAGAAGCAAACATGTTGAAGATCTTCGCTATATATTTGATGCTTTGTTCAGAAATTCTTCACGGAACTGAACAAAAATGATAGTTTGATTAAATTCTACAATTATTTCCGGAATCATTTTAAACAAAATGCCAATCCACCGCAAAGCCCAGTGAGTCAAATTGTGTTGGTTGGAAGAGCGATATTAGCTTTCTGATTTGCACAAAAATATTTTCAACAAATATGTTATTCAAAGAACCGTTTTAAAGACCGTTAGCTGTTTGTCTGTGACAATAACCGTTTTCTTATGTATACCGTTATTTTTTTTTGTTTCAAAGTGAAAAAAAAGTGTCTCGCCTACTATAAAGAGTTGTGATTGATTTTATTACTGTCTTTTTTATATCGAATCGGTATAACCTTCATTAGTTTCGTTGTTGGCTCTCCCTCTACTAAAACACAAAGAGCGCATATTTTTGGAACCGATGAAATTAGCCTGATAAATTATTCTCACTGATGAAAACCAATTTTCCACGATTAACTGTTCATCCATTGTGATGCGTTGAAAAGCTAGATTGAGATTACATTGTTTGATATCAATTTCCTACTTTACGTGTTTGGAAGACATTTGGCGCTTTCCACGTACCATCACTTCCTGGAACAAGGATGTTTTTTGTTTTGTATTTTCGTTACATGGGCCATTCATCACCAATCAAGGCGATCATCCTACTTCGAAATACAAAAAGTAAACACCATCGAACACAGGTTGATAAATCCCTAGTTATTTGTACAGTTCTGTTTGCAACAAGAAATCATATCTGATTACATGCTCAACGTGTTCTTGTCTGTGGGAAGATTATTCGTTTATTTGTTTTTTTCATTTGTATACAGACACTGTTCCTATACTTCGTGTGTTTGATGCTGAAAGTCAATCGAAAAAAAAAAGAGTTTTCCTATATGATCGGCGGGAACCAATTAGTCTATAATATCTCGAATAAACATAACACAATAACACTCGTACACTCCCTCAAATATTTAGCTAATAATTAACAACGGGTAATGTGGATGTGACAATCTCAAAAAGCTGTTGGACAGTGTTCTATTTCGTTCGTAATACACCGTGACTCTACTATACAAGAATGATAAACTACTACAACTCTACACGCAACTTTCCGGTCCCGGAAGTGAATCGGTGATGATGTGCTGCCGGTTTCGACTTTTCGCTAACGTCGCACCGATATTAGTCGAAGAAGACGGGGATGGGACGTTGCTAAAATCCATCAAATCTGATGCATACTCAGAGCCGGAATACCGGTACTCCGGATTACTTCCACCAGTGCTTCCCGTCTGTGTTCTATTACTACTTGCAATATTACCGCTGATAGCGGCCTGCAGATTGTTACTACTATGATGGGTATTGTTCCTACAGTCGATATGATTGTTGGTAGAGCTATTTTTAATCTCGTTGGATATGTTAAGCAGTCTAAAGTCGAGATTTTTGTCGTAGTCCAATGGATCAGCTGGATCCGTTGATGAGCTTTTGTAGCTGTATGGATCCACCAAGGGTGGTGGATTGTGATTATACTGAAGTGTTGAATAGCTGTACGGTTTGTCGTAATCTAACAGTCCACTGTCGCCAGTGGATGCGTAGCTAGCAGAATACTGTGGTAAACCAGTGGTGGTAGTTGAAGGAGGTTTACTCTGGAGATGATGCGGTTGTTGCTGCTGCTGCTGTAACAAACTGTATGTGTTGGAAGTATCGTTTCGTTTTAACGTGCTTTGTCGACTGGAAGGTGTCGATTTTTGGTCATAGGTTTGTGTGGCATAGATTGTGCTTTGTTTTGCTCCGATGCTGCCACCCCCTGCTGTCATCCCTGTACTGCACAATGCATCCGGTCTTATTCCCACCGGGGAGCCCATCTTCTGAATATCCTTTATCGATTGAATACTGGCAGAGCCTTGGGTTTTCTGTGCGTTCAATATGTCCGGTTGCTTTTCGACGCCCTGTTTGAGCGTGTAGGCGACCACATACTTCTGCTGGCCCATTCCCATCTCCAACGGTGTAGTTACAGTGATATCCATGCCTGCTGGGGAAAAACCGAGAAGGTAGTTAGCTCAATTGTACATTGTTTGAAATTTCACGTAAATTGCACTTCCGAACTTACCCATATGCTTCTCCTTTCCATCGCATAAACCCGTACCGTGGCCGTCACGTTTTCTCCGTATGGCCAAGACCACGACCAGCAGGACAGCTATACCGATGGTGAACAGGGCACCGGTGAGTAAAGCCGCAAGTGGGAGAATTGAAAAGCCATCGCTTCCGTCTGCGAAATTGAAGAAGAAAACAAGCGCTTGTTAGTGCTGCAAGTGAAATTTAATGAGCTTACGCTTATTTATGGGGCTTGTAATAACGTCGAACATTACAGTATTAGAGCCATACACTGTCGAGGTCTCCCATGGCTCAGTTCTCAAAGGTGCAGCTACTAAGCAAACCCGTGCTGCAGATGGCTGAGTTCGAAGTCTGAACTGGATTGTATGATGGAAAATTTCACGACTCGCTTGTGCATAATGTCTTGGCACATAATGATTGTAATGAAAAAATGGGCACCGTCATCAAAAATCCTCAACTTTTAACTGTTGAAGTATTCTCGAACACCAAGTTGAGGGCCGACATTAAGCACATTTATTATGAACAATAATCTTCAAAATGTTCTAAACTAGAATAATATTATCAAGGTTGTTTCAAGCCGATTTTAAATTTGTTGAAAAGGCAAGGCATAAATTATGTCACGTCGAATTGAAAAAGTAAAAGGTGCATTTATTATCATTTCAAATGCTCACACCTTTTTTCACTGATTCCTCATGTTTTCTTTAATTTATACGTAAATGTCGATTTCTCGATTCTCTGCATAGAGTGTACGGCTGTACTTATGTATACTTGGTGTTGACATCTGAGGCTCTCAACCAAAAGCTCAATTGCAGTTCTACTAGAACTCGATGTTGAGAGATAGCACCAAGCACATTGTGACAACTGATAAGTTTGTGATTACAAGAAAGAGTATTACTGTTACTGTTGATAATTAGAAATCTTTTCTGAGTGCATTGAACACCATGACTTCAGTCCAATAAATCAATGAAAACGATAACCGAATTAATAATTCGTTGTTGAAATCTTAAATTTACATCATGGTGAGATCCCCTCACAAACGGTGAGCAAAATAAAATGAACTTGGCCCAAAATAAATAATTTAAAAACCCGATATCCTGGAAAACGAAAAAAAAACAACAATTGACAAATGCATGATACCCTCCGGGAAGCCAACGGTAAAAGTTTATCCTTCCGTCCGGAGCATTTTTTTCCGCTTCGAAAAATAACCTTCGCACTTGATGTAACCTGCATCTGGTGTCTGAAGGTAACTTTGGAAAAAGTTCTGCTGAGGCTCGTCGTCGGTTTAGTTATCCCTTTTGGTTATTTCACCCATCTACTAAATCAAGATGCTGCCCTGCAGCATCTCGGATTTTACCGGAAAAGACTTTACCTTAATTCAATACAGCAGGTGAAATCGTGGACAATTCCTGTGTTTGGCACATTTGATGAGAAAATGCTTGCTCCTTGTTCGTAGGTATAACAGCTGGTCTGAGTTTTCAAGATTGATTGGTGTGATTTAGTTTCGTTTTGATTACTCAAAATTGCACAGTGTCTATGAAATTCAATGAAGTTTCCTTTTTTGCTAACACTTCCGTAAACCAGCAATCATCTCATCAAAAGTAGAGACATCAAAAATACGTTATTGCTCACATATTCTGGTCTGTGTTTCCATTGTTGTTAAAACCTTCGAGAACATTATTATTTTATTTACTGCGATGGTTGTTCATAATGGTGTCAGCAAATGAGTTCAGCTAATATCTTGCCCATTCAATAAACCTTACAGGAGTTGGTGAATTCCGTTTCAGTTAGTATTTTGCACTTCTTTTTAATTAAGTTGCCATTCTCTGTAACCGGTTAGAACCCATTAATGGGTAAACATTTATTCATTTTTTGATAGTATATGGCTGTCATGAAATGGGTAATTTTTAAATAAAAATTATGCATACCAATTTTTTTATTTTCAACGAGAGACTAAAAATTGGTATTTTTCTACCCATAAGTAAAACATATATAAGCATTCTCCTGGCTCGCTTTGTATAGTTGAAATCAATATTCAATAGCACAACTAAAACAAAATCACGAAAAATTGGTATTTCATACTCATATTGCATATAACAAACATTTTGAAAAATGGGTAATTCGTACTCATTTCATAAATAACAAACGATTTGTAAAATGGGTATTTCATACCCAATTCCCAAATAACAAACATTTTGGAATATGGGTTAAAAATACCCGACAGCCTGACGTATATGCTCTTTACCCATTTATGGGTCAAATCGATTTACCCATTAAAGGAGCTAACCCACTAAAGTTCGAAATGGATGATATTTTACCAATTAATGGGTACTGGCCGGTTACAGTGTAGCGAGAAACTAATGACATTGTTTTGCTCCGGAAGATGTTTTTATTTAGTGGTAAAAATTAGTGATCCTCAGAGTACAGAGATATGCGGAAATTCAATCCGACGGTTTGGCAACGGTGTTCGTTCTGTTTTTAAAAGCTGCTAACACTTCCGCACAGTAAAATGTTACAGCTTTGTGCGTGACTCCGTCGTTGTCAGCTTTTATTGTTTGCATATGTAGCGTACAAGTAATACTTAAACTATCAACTATGAAGTGTATTGCAATGTTTTGCACAAACCGCGGAGGTGTTAAATCATCGAATTGTGCAACATAAGCTACGTCTTGAATATTGTTGGTGTAAACCAATGTATCACCGTATATGTACATTACAAAATCGAGACAAGACTGGAAGCGGGTGGGCCGGAAACTGTCGTATGAACGACTAGTAACTTTCCGAATACTCTGATGATTACTATTGCAGACTTGAATGAGTATGTAGGTGATTCCTAATGTTGATTTCAGACTTGGCGATTTCATAATTGAACGGCTATGAGGAAATCTGCGATCCAAACAATCAGACAGAATTAGACACTGGCGCAGAATTCGCTTCAAAATACTAATAAAACGACACTAGTGAAATAACTTGATTAAAATGAAAAATGGTCTTCTGTACAAATTCCGACAAATTTTCATTTCAGCAACACAAGCAAGTCGAGCACTCGAGCACTCGACACTGAAGAAGTCTGTAAGTAGCAGACGAAATAGGCTTATCTGTCAAAAGATAAGCTCATAGTGGAATTAAATGGAATTTGCTCGCGATTACTAGCGAAAATTTAAAAAAGTGTTTCAAGGTTTAATTTTTTTTTTTAAGGTGATCAAATGAAGTGTTAAATTTTAAATTCTCCTAGTTTCCCAAACACAAGCAACATTATCGAGCACAGATAATAATAAAATATTATATTATTATTACACCAAGAGTTAAGCAGAATACGAATGATTCATATATGATTTTTGAAGCGTAATAAATATAAACCATTTATTTTATCTCCATTTCAATACTTAGCAATCGAAACATTTCAGCAAACAGTAAGCATGCTCGTTTGGCTCAGATTTTGACAGTTCTCGCTGCTCGATTGGCTCAACATGGCCTTTTTCTTCCGCATATCTCTGTACTCTGAGGATCACTAGTAAAAATCATCAATATTCATAGACATATTCAACAGTGATCGAAAATGCAACACGAAAAAAGTGAGAGAATTCTGCACATTCACATTGAAACCCCAATACGGTCAGGAGGAATGATCGCAAAGATTCTCAAATTAGTATTATTAATTTATTTATTTCGTCAACCGAACGTAGACTGGTACATATAAAGTTAAAGTATTTCTTCTTTCTGGTTTAAAAGAAAACTGCAAGGAAAGTAAAATTACATTTTTGGCTTAAAAGTATGGGAAAACAAATAAAAACTAAGTAACGTCTGCTTTTCTATTATTTCTTCCTAGGAGTTGTGATTCCGAATGGTGTTTTTAAAATTTATGCCTAGACATTGTAAAGTCAATGGTTTCGCAATATTGATTGTAATAGGCCATCATTCGATCTAGTGGCCCCGATTTGGCATAATTTGTGCGATGATGGTTTATGGAAAAAATATTTCTTTTTCTTAGTTGTCGAGTAGGCGCATAGAAATTTCCAAAATCAACTGTACAGACTGGTTAAAAGTTACACTAACGTTGGAACGAGCAAAACAAAACAAGCGTACACTCAAAAAAATCGACACGTTACATCCTCGTGAAACGCACGTAATTTTTGTCCACTGACAAAACCAGTAATAAACACGTGGGATTCACCTAAGAGCTACACTCAGTAGCAAAAAAAAGCCGAGCAAAATTTTGCTTCCAAAAAACGCCATGTTCAAATTACTGTAACTTTTTCAATTATCAATATTTTTTGCTGAAACTTTCACAACACTATAAACAATGTATAGACCTCATGTGGTCAACATTTTATGTTGATCAGGTTTATAAACTTTAAGTTTTCATAACATACGTGAAAAACGTCATTTTTGGACATACCATTTTCAAAAATCCGTATTTCTGTCAAAAATTTAGATAACATATTTTAAATTTCTCAATAGTCAGAATATACATAGAAAATATTGTGGACCAAATTTGAACTGTTTCCATTAAGTGGTTTTGACTACAGCTGGCGTCAAAGTTGACGCACCAACGTGATTATTTCCCTTTTTCACCCGATATTGACCGTGCCGAAATATCGGTGCAAAAAATAAGCCGAGGTGAATTCTTTTAATAATACTGTATTACACTGTATACTTAGTTTTTTTTCAATCCAATTGATACTGTATGCCATATTTTGAAGTTCTTCTTGGGTTACACTAATTATTTGGGATATTTCAGGCGTAACAAAGCATGTATATCAATAAGAAGACTTTTTTCACATATGTAATGAAAACTTAAAACCTGATCGATATAAAATTTCGATCTCATAAGGTCTATACATTGTGTTGTGTTGTGAAAGTTTCAGCTAAAAATATTGATAATTGACAAAGTTACAGTAGGTTGAACATGGCGTTTTTTGGAAGCAAATTTTGCTTAGCTATTTTTTGCTACTGAGTGTACGTGATTTCCACGCAAATTCACATTCTACGGGAAAATCACATAAATTTTACGTTATTTTTTAACGTACAATTCACTGGCACGTAATGTGTACCTGATTTTACTGAAGAAAATTTGGTTACGTGTTCAGGTGGAAGTTACGTGAAATTTCACGTGGAAACAACATGTCGATTTTTTTGAGTGTAGAAAAGGTAGGAGTGGAACATACACTGAAATAATATTCACTTAGCTACAAGCAAATAAAAACCGCAGTAAAAACTAGCATTTTCACCTGATTATAAATACGTTTGATTTTACCATGCCAGCGATTAGATCAACTATGGTGCGGTTGATATCAGTATGAGGTCTGTTGAATATACCACAAATGTTGAAGGTTTTACCACAAACGTTGTAAACTTGACTGAAATTTTACGGTAGTTTTAAAGATAGGCATAGTCGGGTAAAATAAGTGACTTTTACACAAATATCACATAGAAAAAGAAATTCTAGTTGCAAAATTCATTTACATTTCCCTGGACACATAAGATTCACTTGATTTTGCAAATCATTTTCCACTTTCTGAATCACATGCAAGATAAGTGAACTTCTAGTGGATATTTTCCACTGATTAACTACGCGAGACATAATTAATTTATTATAATTAATTTATAATTAATTAGTCCTAAATAACCCGATCATCTTCAGGCGTGGTTTGGCGTAAAAAAGCACTGCGTCGCACAGTACAGTTCGGTAAATATTTATGCAAGTTGGATTTTTTGTCGTATCATGCCAGCAAACATCCTCAAAAAAAACCCTCACGAAGATGTAGAAGAAGATGTTCGTTCATAACCATGGGGCACCAAGAGTGGACAGTAATGTTTTCTAGAATGAAAGATATGAGGAGAAAGTGTTGAAAGTTCCGTCAGTGTACGGTAGGTTGAAAATTGAATAGAAGTATTGAAAATTGAGCGATAAGGACGAAGTCTCTACGATGGAGATGATGAGAAAAAAATTGAGTAATATCAGACGTTGTGTATAAAAACAAACCCGAAAGGAGAAGGTTCCTCTCCCATGTACACATCAAAACAGAGTATGTACAAACTACCGCTAGAAACTATCACAAGCTATCAGTGGTACATGGGCGCGATCCAACACGTTACTTTTGCCTGTTGAGGTGGCGGATTTGTCCGTGCCTTGACCTATCCCGCAGTGGGATGATAGGCAAAGGTAAGGTTCTTGGTTCGAGTACTGATTTACCCATGCCCTTTCCCTCAATTTCCAATACTTCTATTCAATTTTCAACCTATACCGTACACTGACGAAACTTTCAATAGTTTCTCTTCATATCTTTCATTTTAAGCAGAATGGTGTCGATTCTATTCTGGGCAATTATCATCCGTTAACAAAAGTAATGTGGCAAAACCACAACAAAAAACGTCTGACAAGGAGAAATGGCAGATAAGGTGGAAAGTAGTACTGTGCAAGAAATGATGGGTGGAATTCAGTAAAAAAAAGGTTGAAAATGCATTGGGTAAGCTGATTAATAATTTTTCTTAAAAAAAAAGTTAGTGAAAATCGTTCAAAATAATTCTCTTTGATTTTACGTTTTAACGTTATTCCCTCCACAGAACAAGACACAACATGTTATGTAACACCGTCTTGTTTTTTAAGGACCTGTGTTTGTTGCCTATGATATGTTTCAACCAGGCATATTATCATATTTTAAACTTCTATTTATCAATTACACTAAACACATAGGTTCAGGTATTCAATGGACCCTTACAACCAATTCTCGTTGACTAAGGTTATAATTTGGCATCCACATCAGAAGACGTTATTGAGGTTCTTCTATTCAGGTTGGTTTCAAAAATAGCATGATTTGAAGTTAGTTTTCATTTTTAAAGATGCTTTTATTATCTGTTTTCAATTACTTTTGATATTTTATGATTTTTGTAGTTACCTTAATATACCCCGTACCACGCTACCCATGCACAATAGTAACATAAATAGTATAATCGGAGTTTTTAAATGTCTGGGACGTTGGATGTTCTAAAACTCTTATAACATGGCCACTTATTTTAATCTCATTATTAGATTTTGATTTGATGTAAAATTTGTCTGATATAATGATCATAGGAGTCTACAGTTGCTAAGCTTTTGAAAACTTAATAAAAATTCAGTCGGAATCAATCATTCATGTTCATAATAGTGATGTACAATTGTAAATTTGCTTTCCCCTTTATGATTTCAGATCCTGCTCAGTCTATTTGATTCATTTGAGCACATTTGATATGCAACCGACACTGCTCATGCCATTTGAGGATTACATGGAAATGACTATGGAGAAGCATTATTTTTCGATCACTGTCTACAGGGTGAGGAAATATTATACGTGTTTTTTTCTCAGTCAGTGTATAGTTCGGTTTTGACAGATGCCGAAGCGAGCACATCTATTGCGTATATCACTGATAGGCAAAATCAAGTACCGATTTCGTCATTTTTTTAATTTTTCTCATTTATTCGATTCAAATATAACGAAAACACACTGTAGTCTTTTTGGATATCTTATTTTTTATATGTTTTTCAAGTTTCACCCATGGAATAATAATATAAAAAAGAGTTCGACTTAAAGAACTAAAAATCAGTATGTATTGCAAAAAAAAAAACAGTGACCAAAATAAGTGCCCACTTCAAAACTCGATATGTTTTTGATAAGCTTCCGTCGAAAGACCCCTCGATTGTTTATATTTTAATATTCAGACGTGTTTTAAAGCAAATGGCTTGACCTGATGCATGTGTACACGTAATCGCGTTCGATTCAGTTGAAAAAAAAGGAGAACTTAGTGATTTCGAAAGAAAATTCCCATGTGTATCCGAGAATTGGTAGTTTGTAATGTGAAAAACGGTGGATCGCACCGGGCTGTCGCTAGGAAGTAAAGGCAGCAGCGGTTGGGAAAATTCTACTGAAACAAAAAACGTTCGGATCAGTGGTTCTGCCTCTGCCTCTGCCTGGTGATCACCCAGGCAGAGACAGGAAGTGCGAAACGGACACACGAATGGACACCAAGAGCATGCCCGAAGTCAAGAGAATCCCAAAAGTAAGTGACCGTGAGATTCAGGAAACCCTTCAGCTATCGGATTCTAGCCGAACTGTTCGTCGCCGTCTTGTAGCACAGGGGCTGATTATCAAAGTTGCCCGGAAGCGCTCATTTACTTATCAGCGAGGTAAACAAAGCCAAACGGCTCAGGTTTGCTATTGAGCATGCTGATAAGCTCGTAGAGTTCTGGAAAACGGCTCTCTGGATAGGCGCATCAAAATTCGAGCTTTGTGAAGCATGGAGGAGGAAATGTGATGGTCCGGGGGTGCTTTTCCTGAAGTGGAGTGTGTAGCCTCGTAAAAATTGACTGAATAATGACGGCAGATTCCTACATCAACATCCTGCGATTAAATCTGGAGGTATCGCTGATCCAGACGGGTCTTGAAGAAAAGTTCGTATTTCAGAAGGACAATGACCCGAAGCACGCTGCCAAGAAGACCAAGTATTTCTTTCGATCTTTTCGGATCAAACCCCTGGAATGCCCTCCACAAAGCCCGGATCTCAACCCCATCGAGCATTTGTGGGCGATTCTAGATTCCAGGGTTGGCAAAACTGGCGTTACCAATAAATTCAACTCTTTGAAGCCCTGAAGCGCGCCTGAGAAAAGCTTGATCCACTGCACTTAAGGAACCTTGTGGAGAGCATGCCGAAGCACCTGCAGCTGGTCCTGAAGGCCAAAGAAGACACATAAATTACTAAAATGCTTTTTTATTTATTTAAATGTATCTATCCGGGGGCCAAAAAGAAGTGGGAACATTTTTGTCACTGTTTTGTCACGAGTTGATTTGTTTTTCTTCAAGTCGAACTCTTTTTTTATTATTATTCCATAAGTGAAACTTGAAAAGAATATAACAAATAAGATATCAAAACAGACTACAGTGTGTTCACTTTAATTTAAACCAAATAAATGAGAGGAATTCAAAAAACGTGTACCTTGGTTGATTACAAACAAAACCACAAGGTTTCATATAAAATCGTTCACGTCACGTTTTTTGTCGGGATACCCTAAATTCTGAACGGTCCATCCGGAAAATGGTGAAATAATTGAAAATCGACCCCGTATCAGTACGAGCTTCATGAGGGTTTAGGATTACTTTCTTATACATTTTCAAAGAACCACTACCTAAATGACAGAAAAAAAGAGAATCGGTACCGGAAAGCAAAGATTTTGTTGAAAGATTTCGGTTATAGACGTAATCGTACATTATTTTTCATCGATGAGAATATTTTCACTATCGAGCACAACAATTGCCAGCTTTTGCCGAAGGATTTCTCTAACCGTGTGAAACTAACAAGATGACAATGTCCAGATTCGGTGATGGTTCGGGCGGTTTTGCTTCCAGTAAAACCCCCTAATATTCATCAAGATAGTCGTCAAAATCAACCAATTAGTCTACCAGAAGCTTCTAACGGACACTATAGCACCATGGGCACGTACATATTTTTGTAAGAACAAATAGACGTTTGAACAAGATTGAGCACTATCACATGGAGCAAAAAGGACGCTGGAACTCTGTAATAGTCTTTTCCTGAGTTATTTAAACAAAAATAAATGGCCTTCCAACCCTCCTGACCTGATTTCAACGCATTACTCCGTCTGGTCCAGAGCCTGTGCTAAGCCACACACACCATTAGATCATTCAAAAGCCAGTCTAACCAAAGCTTGGGATGCTATACTTGTGAAGGTACTATCGTCCATTGTCGATGGTTTCCCTAAGCGATTCAAAGCGTGTGCAGTAGCCTGAGTCGGGTCCTCCCTAAGCTCCTTTAGTAAAGGCTATAAAGCAACTCCATGCTGGC
Organism: Aedes japonicus; assembly: GCA_034211315.2. Classification (NCBI taxonomy): domain Eukaryota; kingdom Metazoa; phylum Arthropoda; class Insecta; order Diptera; family Culicidae; genus Aedes; species Aedes japonicus. The sequence goes on along the minus strand of JASCZW010004253.1, from coordinate 126,863 downwards.
GATTTCCGGTCTGGTCTAGGAATTCTTCGTTAAGGAAAATTTCTCGACTCCCTGGGCATAGGGTATGATTGTACTTGCCATACAATTATACTAATGCAAAAATCGTACATGGCATCGAAGGCTCTCAAACAATAACTGTGGAAGTGCATTTAGAACACTTATTCTGGAATAAGCAATAAGCTAATTGTGAAAGCAATACGTTTGAAATGCTAAAAATGGCGAGGAGTTATTTGATGAAAGAAGAGCCATAGAGAATTCCAGCATTGTGAATGGTCTGTCCAGAAAGCCACGGCTTGGAGACGTTGCTCTGAAAATATGTTCTGCTGGAAAAGAATCCGGACAGACCTTTTTCGCGAAATCGAATATCCATCGGTTGGAGTATTCATTACACTCATTAGAAGATGAGCGGTTTTACATGTTGCGAGGTGGTCGCAAGGTGGTCATTGAGGTTTGTCGTGAAACTTCGACAAAATTTCACCAATAACCGCGGGTTATGCTTTTTTACAATAATTACGATAATTATTTATTTATTCAAAATATACTTGTGGAGTAAGGACTTCTTCTTCTAAAATTCTACAATCAGATTTAATGCGACCACATCGTAAATTCTAGATCTAGAATAATTGATAAACTTTTTTCGTTATTACAGATCTAATTCGTTCCATCTAGCCAATCTATACATTCGCGATTGAACCGTCTGCGTTGAAGGTTTTTTAATTCAGCTAGAAGCTGATTTCACAGAATAATTGCTCGCACAAAAAATGTGTATCTATAATGAGAAGTATTAATGTGTGGCAAAACAGAACTTCTGGTTCGTGTTTTCTAAACAGATAACTAGGACCATTGTGTATTATTCTAAAATAGTAGAAATGTATCGCATTTTAAGAAAGACATTAAAAGAGCATCCAAGTAACTGACGATGAAGATGAGAAACTCGTGAAAGTCGACTAATATTGAATATCCAACGGACACACCCATTAAGCGCAGTTCTAAATCTATGAGAAGCAGCTACAGAGGCTTTTGATGTCAATTCCAAGCCGTAAGTGAAATGGGAAAGTAAAAGAGATTTAAATAATCTTATTTTGACCGGAACAGGTAGCATGCTTGCAGTAAGCCTCAAGTGGCGTAGGCCAGCATAAATTTTTGAGCACTGCGAATTAATGTGAGCCTCCCATTCTAGATTATCTTGAAAAATTACTCCCAAATTGGCTACCTCCTCGACATATTCTAAAACTTCTTGATTGAAGAGTGTATTTGGCAATGAAGAGGGTCACTGACGTCTACTCATAAACATTACTTTTGTTTTGGAAGCTTTTATAGGGAGCAGGTTTTGTATAGCTGAACGTCATCAGCAAATATGTGTTTCATACAATATTTAAGAACAGTTGGCAAATCAAGTTGACAAGTTTCAATATTTGCAGTAAGTGGAAGTTATGTGTCTAAACACAATTTCGTGCATTCATCGACCCAGCCACGTGTGGCTGGTCTTCTTTTGAAGGGTTCACTTTGAACTTTTCGTTTTTGTGTTTCAAACGAGCTGTTGTAGATCAGATCTGGATCAACAATAGAAAAGGGCCCATCAACATTTGTAAACAAACACTTCTGAGCCTATTTCCTCGCAAAGCGTAGGCCACCCACGCAAACCAATACCATCATCATGTAGGGGAAAGTTTCCCCTACACGATGATTCTGTAGGTTAGCGTGGGTAGCCAACGGCTTGCGAGAAAACGGGCTCAGAAGTGTTTGTTTACAAATGTTGATGGGCCCTTTTCTATTGTTGATCCAGAGATCGGCATGAAATCAATTTTCTTCTACACAGAAAAAAATAATTAATTTGAACAAGCGCGTAAACTTTCCCTCCGTTTAATTCCAAGCCAAAGGAGGCATAAACAACGCAATTGGTTGTAGTATTCCTGGTGCAGTTGAAAACCGGAATATAGCAGTCGCGCCAATCGATTTTACTCCCGTTCTATGAATTCAAACAGTGGCGCATCTAGTGCGCTGTATAGCGCATCAGATGCGCCATACAGCGCACAAGATGCGCCATTGTTTGGGCTTATGGAACGGGAGTAAAATCGATTGGCGCGACTGCTATATTCCGGTTTTCAACTGCACCAGGAATAATTGCACCGACAAACCGACATGAATGACAATAGAAAATGTCTTGATATTTCTTTTCAAATAATTTTACTGGCATCTATCTTCGTGTTCGCTAAGCACGTTTATTGAAGCCACGAACACGCTTGGGAAATTGATAAGAAGGTGTCTGATGTCTGAGAAATTCTGGACACATTTATATGATCGAGATAAAATATTCCATTATTTTCTGCCAAATCTAGCATTCCCTTTATGTGCATTAGATAATTCAATGTTTCTTTTTATCTGTGTAGTCAAAAATAAAATTACATAAATAGAAGTAATAGAGTTGAAAATTCTCAGGTTTTTGTAAACATTATTGAATGTTTGCTAGCTCTGCAAGATTCAAATTTCATTTAGATATAATCAATTTATAAATATCCCGTACATTAAAAACCACGAGCATTACATCATTCATTAAATTTACCAATATAATTTTATCAAACTTCATTTCCCAATCGACATTAACAAATTGACACTGATCTTCTCACAGCTCGAAAAAGTATTGTGCATTTCTGTTTAATATCATGCACATACATGGAGCGTCACACAACTGAGTGAGTTGCTGCCTCGTGTGGAATGAAATACAATCCCACATGCTCTAATATTTACATCACAATGAAAATTTTGATTTTTTTTCTGTGCTTATTTTGATCATAAACATTTGAATTCATGGAAAATAACAGGAGATTTTTTCCCCGAGGATATACCATTTGGAAGATAAGTTTGTCTTAGAATCAATAACAAGTACTAGTTCTTCGTGAATTTTAGATTTGTCTAATTTAAAATCAATAACATCGACTAAGTGGACGATTTCTTTGATGGAATCCTTATATATGATCCTTCCAACCTTGAAGTTGCTGACTAGTCTAACAAATTCATTCGGAACATCTTTGGAAAACAAATACGAGACGAAAGCGCTAGTGTGGTCTTTAAAATGATTATTGAAATGAGATGTTTTAAGTTGATTTCCTGCAGCGTCAAGAATGGATTTGTAAATAATTACATCCGTATCCTTAAGAAAATGTTCTTCCATTAGCATTTTGTTGTTGATGGCTTCCGTTATCTGTTTTGGATTGTAAACTCTTGACATCATAGTGACCAAAAATGCGAGAATCCTATCATAAATATCGAAAAGAATAAACTCATTCGTTTCGAGATACTTAAGCAACTTTTTCCGTTTCTCCCGCTGATTCAATCACAAAAGAACCTGGTCTTTGATATCTGGCAGCAGTAAAATTTTCAAAATTTCTTAAACTAGGAACTGAGATTTCGGCTCCGATCGTGTTAAGTGTTGGATAAAGAATGACAGCAGGAAAAAGCAACAAATGGCTCGGGCACCATGAGATCAATGACGTCTATATAAGGTCTGAGGCAACGCACTGCTTGCTTGTATTGGAAGCAAAAATAATGTAAACATTGCTGAGCCGACGAGTGATGACGTAACAATATTGAACTTTCTATTGGCGGGCATAGGTTCAGATAAAAAAAAAATCGGTTCAAACGTTTATTATGAATGCTGAATTGTAGAAACAATCATGATACAAATGCCATTTATTCAGCAGAAGCATTCCCTACCGATAACATAGATCATTTATAGTGAATTTACTGAGGTAATCGAATTTTTGCCAAACAAACTTGACTTGACAATCGAGTAGCGATACAGAGCAAACTTGCTATCATCGGTAGACTGGAATCGGCTGAAAAATTAAGTTTTTTAGCGCATACAATAAACAATCACGGAGCAAACGAATCTAAATAAATAGAAGAGGAAAGGCTTGTAAGATGGAACAGTGCTACTTTTGACATTCACAGCGACAACACTATCCCGCTGACAAGTGTTAACCTCATTTTTTTTCTATTCTTCAATTTTCATTTGCTTTTGGAGTGAATACACTCATTCGATTTAGCTCTTCCAGGTTTCAATGTTCGAAAGTGTTATGAAAGTGTAATTAAAATAGCAATAACTTCTTGTGCTTGGTAAGTGGAAGTTTCCCAGCGATATCAAAAAGTTAACATTCCTGTTGGCTAGCATTTTTGGTGTATTTTTATTATCCAAAGGCATTTCCAAACAAATCGTAAAGTGAAACAATTTTTTGAGTTTTTGTGTTTATGGCGTCATGTTTGTAAGATGGAACACTGTTAAGCTTGTAAGATGGAACATATTTTTTTTTGTTTTAAAACATATGCATGATATAAAATATAACACTACATTTTTTGAAATTGCAATTTTCGATGGATTTCGAAAAAAGGCCTTAATTTTTGTTGATAACTATAAATAATCAGTTCCGTCGACAGACTTGGAGCCCTTTAGTTCCTCTTTATAAAGATTATCAAAAAAATTAAAATTATGCATGTTATGAGCAAAAAACGAATGGTGTTCCATCTTACAAGCCATTTTTTGAAACTGCAATTTTCGATGCATTTTGAAAATAGGCCATAACTTTTTATTTGATAAGTAATAAAAGTAATCAATTATCTGGGCAAAGTTGGAGCCCTTTAGTTCTTCTCTCGAAAGGTGTCTTTGGATCCGCGACAAAATAAGAATTATACATGTTACGAGCAAAAGACGAGCAAAGCCTTTCCTATATGACGTAGCACTTCGCGAGCTTTTCTGTAGCGTGCGCAAGGAGTGCAGTGGTATTAGTGTCATGAACGAATTTTGCTCATTTCACTAATATTGTTGTGGCTACTGCGCCAGACCTTATATAGACGTCATTGCCATGAGATGAGATGAACGAGTCTATACACGGAGAAAAAAGAGTCCCGTTTGAAACAACAAACTTGTTGGTTGACATGCAAACTAACAAAACTGGTTGTTTTACAAAACCGTTTTGTTGTTTCAAACCAACGATTTCGTTTTGAAACAAACAGGTAGGTTGGTTGTTTCTACCTAAATATACTACCATCATACAAAACAGATTATGGTTGTTCTAAACTAATATTTTTGTTGATTACACTTTGACAGAGGTTTATTATTACCAAAATACAGGTTGCGTTGACCCAGGTAACAAATTGAAATTTTAGATTAATTTAACCAGAGCGGCGGTAAATTCAAACTGATATCTTGTTAGGAGAAAAAACAACTTAAAATTTAGTTTGAAACAGATTTATTTTTGGGTATTTCATATTCCATCATCTTGCCCACTGCATGCTCTCACGCTATCATTCACCAATAGGTAAAAATTTAATATTTTAATTTAAAAATAACTTAAAAATAATAAGAATAGAAAGGCTCGCATTAACATTTGTATATTTCTCTTATAAGACGGAGAGAAGTCTACTGTAAATGTGCACTTTCCTAATGTCTTTAATTAGCATTTTATTCAAATAAATATTCTTGAAATTACAGTAGAAATGTGGGTGAATGTTAACGGAAATGTTTGTTGTTTCAACCGTTTTCATTTGTTTGTTTCAAACAGCAATGTATTTTGAATCATACTAAAATTTGTTTGAAACAAACCATAAGCGTTGGTAGAATCAACCAACAAATCTGTTTATTTTCGTAGCTGTCATAATGAAACAACCAACATAATGGTTAATTCAACCGTATGTCAGTTGAACTTAACTACTTAATTCCCGAAACAATAACTCAAAATTTTAGTTTGTTTTAACCACCGCAGGTAGTCAAACCAAACTAATATGATGTTTGTGCCCAATTCAACGTAAAACTCCGGTTAAATGAAACTAGAATATGTTTGTGTTCACCAATCTTTTTTCTCCGTGTACATGTGGAGAAGAAGTGGTTAACTTGTATTAGTGTTATGCAAAATACTGTCATTGTGTTCGTGAGATGATGCACAGCCTGTTTTTTGTAAACATGCCTGACGTAGATCTCCAAAAACAACAATTTACAACAGCAGAAAATCACAAGATGGAATGTTTATTTTCGGTAATTGGTATAGTTCTTAAAAGGTTTCGGCTGAAAAATGCCTTTTTGTGCACTAAAAGGATGCGGAAAAAAACATAAATGGCTTTGTTATCATTCGCTTGTTTTTGGAGTTTTACGCCACTACCCGAATTGTTCACACAGTTTTCGTTACTAATACCGACAAACACCTTGCTCTTCTCAACCTGTATAGATCTCATTGTGATGAGATGAGAAATATATTCTACCAAACACATCTTGTCTCGACTTGCGTATGTGTGAGTTTCAGGAGACATAATTTTCCACGAAATCTTTGTTTACGTTCCCCAACTTTTAACAATCTTGAATTACGTCTCGTGTAAAGTTCATAATTTCAAAGTTCATAATTTCTGAGTGTGTGTACGTCTACAGAATGATACCAAAGTTATTTACCTTCCTGTGCATGGGTTTGGAAAATAATAAGTTTTTTTTTAAAGTTTAACACCTTTTCTGATTGGCAAACTTGGCCCGCTTATAACATTGAGATTGTCGGCCCGATGGACTGATAATTATTATTACCGATTAGTAAAGGTCCATTAATTATGTCACGCAGTGGGGGGGTGGGGGGCTTTGAGAAAACGTGACGATCCATACAAAAAAATGAAGGTTCATACAAAAAACGTGACAAGGGGGGGGGGGAGAAAATCATTGTTTTCGTGACGTAATTAATGGACGTTCCCTTTGACCTATGTTGTTCTGGACCCTATTTCAAGTACAAAACAGCTTGAAAACGGTGAAAAGGCGTCGCATCAATGCGTGAGTTTAAATTAACATGTTTCAAGAGAACAGCATCAAGACCAATGGCATGCATAGCGACATTCCTCCTCACCTCTTCTTCATCTCTACGGTGTACTTTCACATCAATGATATAAATCCGAAGTTTGTTGCTATGCACTTAAAGAGAAGGGGTTTTGGATAAATGCGTATCCAAGCAATCAATCTAGCTTTTATATTCGCTCAGTTAAGATACACCTATGGTTTTCGAAATTTATTTTCTGAATTACAAAGGCTTCCTTATTCGAAAGTTTATGCCTTCGTTTGCAATGCCACGAAAGTGTGGATTTGCATCTCAAACGTAGTAAAAGAGCAGTTTTTTTGTCACTCCCACTTCCAATTCTCCAGCCCCAAGATTTTGATACCATCTTCCCATCAGCCGACCTTCACAGACAAAGAAACCCACCAGGAAGCATCCTTTAATGCCAACCACAATTCTTTGTTTCATTTCTTTAAGTGCCATCATCGAGCTGAAGCCACGGGGTAAGACCAATTGCTAGAAGGTCGATCGTCCTCTGGAACAAGATGAAAAAGTTGGCCATAGTGAAAAAAAAGGAAATATTTCGTAGGACGTTGGAACCTGTCTAACCCACTGCACATCTTCTACAACCATGCAGACAGAATGAAATGCGGAGGATAAAGCAATGCTAGATGGCGGAGTGTTGAACTAACCGGCACTGCGCGGCGATGCAAAGAGTGACGTAAAATGGAACGGGTCGGAATGCGAAAAAGAAGAAACCGTGTATAGATGTTCTTTACCCCGGATGGAATGCGAGGATGGATACCCATAAGAAATTGTAAGTATTTCCCGCCGTTCCGTTTCCGTAAGGATGGTCTTCGATGGAGTGAACGAGCTAAAAAGGCTTAAGCGTGAATACGCCGTGTATGAAAAGACGAGTGCGGAGGTGCTAAGTTATTAGTTTGTTTGCTTTCAACTAAAAATCTACATAAAGAAAGAGGATTTATAATGCAGGTACTTGGCAAATACTAGATCAAGACGGATTCCAACTGTGCACCGGGAAATGAAAGCAAGTTTTCCGGGATGGATATAAGGGCCATAGCGTTTGGCTGTGCTTCCCAATAGCCAAGCATGAAGATTTAGGATATGAGCATTTCTTTCGACACTTTCGGAAAAGAAAAGTCTTTGGTGTGGATGCTGAGTCGGGCTCGACTCAGAGGGAGAAAACGCTTTAAATACTGGTTTAAAACAAATCCTCTGGATGCATATTGATGCAGCACAATGAAAGGGAATAAAGGGCATCACTTTGAGCGCGGGTATTTTTCAGCATCGACAATATCAAAAGGAAGCTGCTTGCAGCATATGTTGCTTACAGGGGACTTTCTAAAACCATATAGTTTAAAAAAAAAAATACACATTCCATGCGGCGAATTTTTATCTAATATTATACACATTGCACTTGAAGTCCCTCAAACTGTATTGTTTTAATACTTAAACTGTGTACAACACCATGGACGGATTTTGTTACAAGGTAATTGGACCATCAAGCAGGTGATCAATTTGGATTCAGAAACTCAGTAAAACAGATTATACTATCCATAAAATTTTGTTAAGGAAGGGATTGAGAGGATGAGGAATGATGATTGAATTGATTTCAACTTGGTATTATTTTGTCAATGTGACGTGTGACAAAAACTTTATCTGAACAATTTGCATGGAGAGGATAGTGAAACGAAAAATTGTTTGGATTGGAAAAATAAAAATAAAACTTAGAATGTTTTTTGTTTAATCTTAATAATACACCCCTCGCCGTTCGAGGGGTCAGAAGTTTTCCAAAAAGTTGACTTGCTGACTTATTTTCCTTTTTAAAATACGTGTACATATTTACATAAAATGGTGTTGGGTCGACATCAACGATGAAGGTGTTTATTTTCCTTGAATTGTGATTTTTTAACTGTATTTTTCAATTTGATCCCAATTTTCTCTATGAAAGAAGAATGAATTTTTCAAAATAAATCAAAATTGCTTGTTTAGTTTTCGAGGTCACAAACAAGTACAAATACAAATACGAATGAAACTACTTTTTTCATTTATATTAAAAACATGTATTAATTTATATAAGGCTCGGTTCAAAGTAAATTTGGACAAACGGTTTAATACACAACCGCGTCCCTGCTGATTGGTACAAAAAACGTTTGACAGGCATTTGTTGATGTTTAATTGACAAAGAAATTGGTGAAAAATTTTCTGAATTGATCGACGCATCTCGAAATTACGGATCAGGGAACTTGAGAAAAGAAAACTAAATGTGCACAAACATCTAGAGAATCCTTTGTGGTCTGCCTCAAAAATAGCAGAAGTGTTAAATTCCCATAGTCAATGGTGATTATTGTAATCAAACGTTACAAGGATACTCTGAGTGTGGTTAGAGCACAGCGCATCTATCTTAAAGTGGGACAAAGAGCTGAGAAGAAAGGTGTTGAGGTACGGGAAAAGCAACCCAGGTGTCTCCATACGTGATTTGGCAAAGAAATACGATTCCAACTTTTCCACCGTGCGTAAGACCCTTTCAAGAGAAAAATATAAATCTCTTTGAGACAGTAAACATCCGAATCGCTCCCTGAAACAAAATTTAGTGGCCAAAAAGCGAACACGATTACTATACTAACGAGTTGTGACGAGATTCAATGGCTGTGTTTTAATCGATAACGAAACATTTGTCAAAATGGATTACAAACAAATCCCAGGACGAAAATTTTACCTGTCAACTGGTCGTCCCTTCCAGGTATAAAACTAATTATTCGGCAAGGCATCTGCAGTTATGGCCTTAAAACGAAGGTTTTCATCACATCTCACTCAATGACGTCGAAGGTTTACATTAACGAGTGTCTGAAAAAGCGGATTTTACCCTTCATTCGGGAACGCAAGAACAACGTTATGTTTTGGCCTGATCTATCCAGCGGCTGCTACTCTAAGGAGGCACTAGAATGCTATGCTGCAAACAATGTTAGTTTTGTCGCTTAAGAGATTAAACCTCCGAATTGCCCTGAGTTCAGACCGATCGAAAAATATTGGGCAATTGTCAAGCGAAAACTTTGAGGATGCGGCAGGGTGACAAATGCAGTGTCACCAGCGACTGTGCAAATCATGATGGCATCGATCAGAAGTAAAGTGCGACAGTTCGTTCGAAACGGTAAAGTGTAATAACTTATTATATCGTTTGAAAGTTGAATAAATACCCTTTTTTTGGCGTTTTGATCAAAGTTGAGTTATGATCACTTGAATGCGTCCAAATTTACTTTGAATCTAGCTCTAACTGATCATTGCTATCAGCTCAATCTTTTTGAAATTATCTAGATTTTGATGTACAAGAAAAAAATAAAACGCGTTTTCTGCTACATATAAATGGCTTCAACAATTGCTTAGATTATTAACATCATCAACACAATAGATTTATTGAAAAATATCTCTAAATTATGCAATACATAACAAAACTGTCCACAAAAAAAAATTTTAATGTCCTGATTGGTATAACATAGAATTCAATTTGAGTACTTAAGGTTTTTTCATACATATGTTATTGAAAAATATTTGAAAGGCATAATTATTCAGAGATGAGTTTTCGTACTTTTATATGGATGCATGCCATCATTTTTTGTGCAACGTATTTGTCAATAAGAGTACCAATTTTGTTCCACCATCTTAAGCTAGTATTAGACTATGCGATCTATGATCATGTATTTGTCATAAACTGATACATATCTGGCAGAAATCTGTGAAATCTGACAGCTGTCTTATTGCCAATGACAAATATTTGGCATTTTGCCAAATGGTCTGATGCAAGTTCAACCGACGGAGGTAGCTCATCGGATATTCCGATCCACCTCTAAGCATCGCGCTATGAGGTACCACGTCGATTCCCTGTCGATCTGCGGAATTTGGAAGACTTCTTCAACAATTTCTGTGTTGAGTTGTCTCAATTCACAATATTACGTTATTACGTTATACGATTGAATATTACGTTACGATTGGATACCAATTGGAGTTAATAAAATCATTGGGTATACTTACTAATCTCAGCCGGTTGTTACCAAACAGATAAGCTTGGATACCGATAGGAGTATAAGGTTGAAAGAAGGCACGAAACGCTTCTTGGGACTCTAATTTTAACAAATCCTTCAATCGTATTTCAAGGTATAGATTGCTCATTAGGAATTTCAACTTGATTACAGCAGATATCAGTTCTATTTGTAAAATAGTTTGTCGAATGTAGATGTAAAAATTGGTAGTTTACCAGAAACAAAAAGTTTGCGTCGGGCATCGGCTGTGACCGGTTGTGTTGATGCTTTGTTTAGGTACATCGCGTTTTCTTTTGAATCTGTTACCTATTAATGGGTGCCGCGAGTAATTGAGTGAGCACAGAAAAAGAGACAGTAAAGCTGCTTCCCGGTGAGATGTGGTCGTTCCCCGAATGTGGTGAGGTGGAGCTGGGCTGTGATCTACATTGCTCGTTCCCGTACTCTCCGGGCCACCATATATTGTAACAAGTAAACCACTGTCCCATTTTGTGAGTGGCTCCAGTAAAATCCGTACTGTTGGTATACTACATCGGTCCAACTTGTTTTTCTATTGAAACAGTACCATCACCCCCCCCCCCCACCCCCTCTTTTATCAGAACTAACCCTGCTGTTACCCTATCCTGTTATCCAACATCCAAGTGATTTCTCCTGGAAATGCAGAGGACTCCTTGGCTTCCGATAAATCGAGTATCACGTCAACATACTCCTACGCTTTCCTTATTTGACCTGCATTCGGGTAGAGGGGCACCTGTATTGCCTTAGTGTGGGATCACCAGTTTTTACACATTAACGATGTATATTAGTCCCAAGCATCATCTGTTGGTTATCTGTATAATAGCAGCTGATGTGGCAATAAATGAGTAACAACCTCGCCCATGCTCATGGTTCCCAATATTGATCTGCTAAGCAAAACGGTAGACAATACAGTGGATTTATCCTTGGGAACAGATTTGACAGTACAATTGAAGCACCCATCGACTGTAGTGTAATCTATCCGAACTTGTCCGAAATGTTATGAGATTTTTTTATGATTTTTACAGAGGTTGTTCGTCATTCGAAACACTCTGTTTTATACAACTCCATGTTTATTTTCATGTTTATATCGAAATCATATGAATTTCACCGCAGCTGGTAGTTGAAAGGTTGGCGCGTAGACTTGTCTGCAAAATTGATGTTGTGCTTTGCTGTGACCACATAGGATTTATCACAGGTCCATCAATAAGCGTGAATTTTTCTTGATCAGCGCTGGTTTATAAAACTTGCACGCTCTCCTATCCAGTTTTAAGTGGTTGTCCTATTCAGGTGTTTACGAACACGAAACAAACGACGGCCTTGAAAACATATGGTTTCTTCAGGAAAGTTCTTAACTTACGTTCAAGGGACGATTTTTTCAATGGTTCCATTTGTTGAACCTAATGTCGAGAGTAGTGCGCCTTAGACTGCATGAGAAACGCTGTACAGCGCTCTACTTCCGACACTACTCAACATAGGAACCAGAAAACAATAATCCCTAGCACCAAACTGTTGATTTCTCTTGGACCGCCAATATCGTTTGGGCTCCCCTCGATCCGAAACTCTTGATGCTTACTATGATGCTTTCGATCCACAGTTCTGCTATGTTGCTTTGTTCAGCTCTGTTCACATGTTCTTAAACCCGAAAAAGTTTAAACATGGACTTCACCGTTCATTTTACTATGTTCCACTTTTTGATGATTACCGCATTTACGATATTAAAAAATCGCTATTAAAAAAATACAAAACCGACCACCACGAGTTCTATAGAAAACAATGTCTAGATATGCAATAAAGACTGGTTTCTGATTTTTTTCATGTGAGGTGGCAGGGCCTGCTGATGAAACCACCTCACCATCGCAATCGTAGCAATCCTGTTGTGTACAGGAAAAAGAAAATGACAGCGATATCAGTTAATTTGCATCAGCCATAGCGAACATAGTCGAGCAATTATGCTCGATAGTTTGTTCAAACGGTTAGCTCTTCCGTGGAGTGAAGAATTTGGATATCGTGAGATAATTTGTGTCTACCGGATAAAGCCGATCCGATCCCTTCAAAAAAAGGCGAAAACGAAAAGAAAGACCGAGGGCAAGGTGACCACAAAGTTCCGCACCATGGGTTCAGAGGTTAGTGGAACATGCCAAACGGTGAGAAAGTATCTGGGCAAGATGAAAATTGAATTTTGGAAAGTGTGAGCTGTTTAGTGGGGCTTGTACTTGAAAAAAATGCACCATTTTGTCTGGTGCATTTTTTTCAAGTACAGGCCTAACCTGTAACTAGAAAATGAGAAGAAAGATTTCCATTTAATTCCAACTACCTTTAATATTATCTTGACAGATAAGCGTATTTTGTCTACAATGTGCAGACTTCTTCAGTGTCGGGTACTAATACAAGACTGGTACAGGACACTGAAGAAGTCTGCACATTGTAGACGAAATAAGTGTATCTGTCAAGATAAGCAATAAAAGTATGAAGTTTGCAGAAGCAGATAATTTTTTATCTCCATGCGAAGCGCTAGGAGTGGACAGTAATTTATTGCTAGAACGAATAGACATGAAGAGAAAGTGTATTGAAAGTTCCGTATAGGGCAACGGTAGGCTTTGAAATTGAAAGATATAAGTTTGAAAACGAGCGGAGGGCATTTGAACGGTAGTATCCGTTGCTAACGTATCAGTGAATACTGTGATTTTTTTAAGGTGAGTGAACCACAGACAATTTGAGAATTTAATAGAAAAAATTTCGACATCTAAATCAACAACTTCTTACTGTACATAAAACTCTATTTTGCTAAAATAATCAATCGGTTTTCTGTCTAGATTTTGTTTTTGCAGACATTATTTTTATGTTCGAGTTTTTAACGTAATCGGGCTTTGAATTATTTCACATTTATAAGATTTAATGTAGATTCGCAATAAAAATGTTGCAATATAAAAAACCGATTTAAACCAACAGTTAGGACGCTATTGAGATCACTCACCCTGTGTGATGGTGGTTTTTCATTGATATAACTTTTCCAATTTGTACAACTAGATTCTAGAAAGTATTTTACATCTGGAACTAATATCTGCATTTAAGCAAGTTGTTCTTCGTTAAGATTCTAAATTCTAATCCATTCTATTTATTATAAAATGCTCAAGGATAGATTTGGTGAAATAAGAGAAGCATTTTTTGCTTTCTATGCTGCTGTTGATTTATGAGCTCATCTGTGTTGTACCGAAAGGGGGAGACTTTGTCCTATACCCAATGATTTCATCATCTCTAAGCCGCTCAACCAATGGGAATGTTTTGTGATATGGTAAACGAAATATTATCGTTTGAGATTACTCAATGCCATACGTTTCGCATAAGAACATATTTTTCTCTAAGAAAGGTTGAATAGTCAGATTACAAAAGCTGAACGCCACAAGACCCTCAGTTCTGGTAAGTTTAGTTGCTGTGTCTTGTACAAGATACTTCTATACATGCATGAGACGTGGACAGTGCTTAAGTAGGACTTTTAAACTCTTAGACTTGCAAAAATGGTCTTTTTCTCGAATCCGACCGTTACAGTCCCAGAAGCGCGCAGCCAGCTTGATTTTTGAACCAAATAGAGAGTAAGATCTTGGAAGTTTCGAGGAAGTTTGAAAACAAGCTGCCCTGAACAATGCTGCTAAAAACGTCACATATGCAGGGTTGTTACAAAAAGTCTGAAAATAAATCCGCGCCAAATCCGCGCGAGTTCAAAATCAAGTCCGCGCCTTCAAATCCAATCCACACACGAATGTTCTATAACTTATCAAGCATCAAATATATAGGATGGGGAACGGCTTCATCAGTAGGCGAATGATGAAAGCACTCGCACACAACCGATATGTAAAGTATTTCAAAGAGAATGATCCATATTTTGTCAATGGTTTATCAAGATAGGTACGTATTTATTTAACATATACGTCATAACATTTAATTGTTCTCAATAGCCCTCATATGAGCTAATTTTTCCCTTTCTGATTGTTCCTCCTGCTGGATGTTATCTTTTTTTTTTTTTTGTAAGGTTTACTGGCTCTGAATAGAGTAGAAACCTCTACGCCAGGCCTTTGATGATATCGTTGCGTAGATCCTTTCGAATCATTTTGCCAGCCGTACACGGAACATGTCGTCCAAGAAGACGCTGTTGCAAATAACTCGGAAGGAGCCACGTTTGAGAATTTTGTTATGTTATGTTGTTCTTTGTTATTTTTTTTCCATAGTCTATTTGTGATTTTGTTAGTCAGTATCACGTTTCAGCTTGAATGATTTGTTTCGAAGTTCCTTCAGTCTTTTGTAGTCTAGTCCGTTGGATTGTTATTTGTTTGAAAGTTTTCCGAAGCAGTTTTCTCGAACCAAAAATAAGAAGTTGTTGTTCCTTGTGTGTTAGACTGACATAACATAACTTCCTTTGAAGCATTTCACCAGCCGTGCAAGGATCATGTCGTCCATAGAGACGCTGTTGACACTGCCTCAAAAGGTGTTACATTTCCCAGGTTTGCATCTCCTTTCTTTGCATTATGTTCATTAGGCTGATGCAAAATTCGAAATATTTGCTCCCCTAAGCTCAATCGACGCCAATTTGGGTCCTGATAGTACCCAAAAATTTTTAACACATTTGGTTTTAATTTGGCTTTGCACACGCTATTCAAAGTTTGTATGGGAATTAGTATGAAGAATCTCAAACTTACATTTCCAGATCCCTAACATCTTGATATTATGTCCTTAAACCAAATCTTATATACATTCATATAGTGTAAGTTGTCAACTATCAAAATGCCGAAGATACCTGACATGTAAATTTTATACAAAAATAGTTATTCATCAAATATAATAATAAGAAGTAAAAATATGTGATGTATATAAAATATATAAATATAAAATAAAATAAAATAGATAAAATATATGAATATAAAATATAAAAAACATATAAATAATAAGAAAACAAAAATAAGAATAAAACATCATACCTAAAGTGTGTTTTTTATGTTTTATTGAATAACTATTTTTGAATAAAATTTACATGTCAGATATATTCGGCATTTTGATAGTTGACAACTTACACTATATGAATGTATATAAGATTTGGTTTAAGGACATAATATCAAGATTTTAGGAATCTGGAAATGTAAGTTTGAGATTCTTCATACTAATTCCCATACAAACTTTGAATAGCGTGTGCAAAGCCAAATTAAAACCAAATGTGTTAAAATTTTTGGGGTACTATCAGGACCCAAATTGGCGTCGATTGAGCTTAGGGGAGCAAATATTTCAAATTTTGCATCAGCCTAATGTTCATGTCTATTGTTTTGTGTCATTTGGTCATTGGCGTTATTTCGTCTTACCTCTTCTGATTCATTTATTTTTGTTCGCCTTATTCTTTTCATGTGTTCTACATTATTGAATTTTGTTTTTACTATCCTTTCATTGTGTCTGTTATATTTGTCTGAAACCAATCTCCTAGTCTTGGCGGTCTTGGCCGATCTCTTTATATATTTTTTTAATGTCGTATAAGTTGACCCATCGCATAAGATAGTGAGTGGTGAGTCTCAATTATTTGTATAGTTTTGCAAATTAGAAAAGTTAATTATGAAGTTCTTACCTTGATGATGTGCAAGGTTGTGGTTAATTTTTACTCACTTATGACCTATGTTATTTCTCACGAGTTTCCATTCCTTTGCGATCGTATATTATATCTGCTAGTACCGATATTCAGAATACTCAGAATGACCAGTCTATGTCTATGTTGACAACTTGACCACTGTTCGTTCTGAATACCACAGTATTTCAGCACATGTTTTTGAGTAAATTTGCTGTCCCATATACTGTCAATTAAAACCGACCACATGAGGTAAGCTCTATATGGACATTTAATGTTTCCAGAATAGTCATCACGTGAAGTTGGCTGCAAGTTTCTTGGAGCTGACATACAATACAGAGAAGATATAAAGAAGAATTGTTCTTTGCCCTCAAGGCCACTTGTCTCCCTAAGCGGACCCTCCGCGTCCTATTTTTTATAAAACCCCAGCCTTTAACTCCTTGTCAGCATCTGTCCTAAGTTACATTTTTCAATGACCTTTGTTCAGTTCAGAAGGTCTGATCCCTAGCTAAATAATATGTTGTTAGAGTCAGTGCCTTGATCACGGCTGTCATAAAGAGCGTACTTTTAAATTATAATATATATTTGCATTATCTGCACCTGACACATCAGGACATATTACTAGTTGCTCTCAATCATGATCAAAACACTCACCCTTTTCGATAATGATGGGAACAATAAGATTATTAAGAATACCAAGTGTGTAGTTATATTTGCTATTTATTCAATGACAATTAGAGAGTAAACAGCAATGAAAGAGTTGTCATGCAAATAAAAAGTGCACTTTTTGTCGTTTCCCTAAATTATTTGAAGGAATTTGTAGATTGTTCCCAGCTTCGTATAAGAGTGAATTGCGGCCAAACCCGCCAGTAAGACACCTCTTTCAGTGCCTTCAAATAAACGTACTACGACGTGGCAATTTAAAGAAAGTAGAGTGTGATACTATCACTGCTGATCATGTTCTTAGTCTCCCATGCTGGCCTTTTTCATGGGATTAGCCCTCTCACCTACGACAAGGTGACAACCATGATCTTCGAGAGGGTCCTGCTGGATGTTATGTTTTTGTCTCAAAAGAACTTTCAGGAATGATGTTTCTGGATTATTAGATGTCATAGCTCTGATTTCTTTTTCCATCAAATTAAAAATATCTTCTTTAACCTTCCTTTTTATTCCTACAACTTCTTCTTGCTTTTTGATCTGGTGCCTTGCTTCCTTCTTTGCTTTTTCCTTATTTTTTTGTGCCTCCACTAATTCAAAATCTTTCTTTGGTTTCTGTTTGGATTCGTAAGATTGCCTCGAAAATTTCGCCTTCAAAATCAAGTCCTTTGAAACAACAAATCTGGCTATATCATTCTCAAAAAAATGCATGCCACTCAAAATATTTTTACGATTATTGAACTGCTGTTCACTGAGCCTAGTTCGGTTTTCCGGTAACACATGCTTAGATAGTGAAAATTTTCTTTCGACCTCTGCATTAGAATGAGATACGCAAGTTACAATGTTGAGCAATGTTCTCATTTCACAGCACTCAAAGGCAGGAATTTTGACAGCCTGCTTTTTACATTACCCTAACACTGAAAATAAACACGCTCTGGTTTTCTCATTTTGGTAATTCATTTAACTCATTCTGCACGGAAAAAAATCCGTGAACTGCAGTCATGAATTCGAGAACAAGCAAAAATACACCGTGAACTGAACGAATCCGCGCCAAATCCGCGCCAGAACAAATTTTATGAACAAATCCGCGCCAAATCCGCGAAAATCGCGAAATCCGCGAAATTCGCGAAATCCGCGCTGCCGTAACAACCCTGAACTTTAGAGAAATTCATTGAATTTCCGAAACATTATTAACGTGTCTGGAAACTTGGATGAACTTCCAAAAAATTGGCTGATCATCCATGGAATAGGAACAACTTTCTGAAAATGACGGGAACTTAGAAGATCAGATTTCGCTTCCCAGAAGTTGTTTTAACTTCCAGCAGGGACACATTCTGTGATAAAAAGCAGAATATCACACATAGGGTATGTGTCCTTTGACTCAGCCTAGTATGCAACAATCGATTACATTTTTTATCATAACTCATAAAGTTTTTCAGCTGGAAGCAAAATTTAACTAGCTATAGACTTGCCAAGATATGTTTAATAAACCATCTGGTAGTATGTATCACGAAAATTTACACAACTCAATTTATGGAGTCAGAAACTTTCGAGGGACATGGATGTAATGTTGGTCTATGGGCATCAAATTGGGTCTATTCATGCATGCAAGTTCGTCCCATTCGATAGATTTGTTATTGAATGTTGGCTATGTACGCTTTTTGCCGATTTTCTGTATTCGCTCTACCCAACAAATAATTTTAAAAATATGTACCTAACATTGGGTCTATGGTTTTCATGTTAAATCATTGTTATTTTACCTATGTGACCTGTTAGTTTATAACGTGTGATTTATAAAATTGATTAAAAAGAAGGTGGTTTCTTTATTCTCGTTTTGGTTGGGTTCGAAAAATTATCGAGTAGTAAGAAGTTTAAGTTCTTCTTAAAACTTAAATACCCTGAACTATTGGGATGTTTTCGGAACGATTGGAAAATTTCTCGATCCCCTGGAAAGATCCCTGAAGTTCTAGGAAGCTAGTTATGGAAAAATCCTTTGAATGTTTCCTAAACTTTTCGAATGCTCGAAAAATCCAGTTTCCTGTTTATCTGGGACGATTTCTGAAATTCTGGAAAGTTCCCCGATCTTGGGGGAAATTTTCTGAAATTCTTGGAAGATCGCAGGACTACTGAGAAATTTCCTGAATTGCTGAATCCCCTGAGCATCCGGGAGTTTCTTCAAGCTTCTGGAAAGTTCCCTGAACTTCTGGGAAATGCCTTTTTGAAACCCTACGGCTGTAACTTTTTTATTTCAAATTTTTCAGCAAAGTTGTCTTCTCATTGATTCTTACAATAAAAGTTAAAACTTTTGATGTTCTGAAATTGTCTCTATCGTATGTCAAACAAAAGTTATTATGGTTTATGCAAACAAAATAGGCCTTTTTCAAATGATGATGTTGTTTTGAGAAGGAAATAATTTCTCATCACCATGAGGCTCTAGGAGTAGACAGCAATTTTTGCTAGAACAAAGTTGTTAAGAGAAAGTATTGATAGTTCCGTTAGCTCACGGCAGGCGGTGAAAATTGAATATAAATAGTTTGAAATTGAGCGGAGGGCGTTGTGAGGTAGTATTTCGAAGCTTTTTCAAATGTTGATTTTTCTAGTTGGTGCAAATCAAAAAAATATTTCTCAACCGCATTGGAAGGGATTTTTATTATTGCATATCATATCTGAAAACTGGAGAAAGGTTATTTTTTAAATTGAGTAAAACACATTTTAAAAAGGCGTAGTTTTATTTTAAAATTGTTATTAACTCGCTAACAGTAAGATATACCGGCAAGATTCATACGTCAAAACTTTTATCTTTTCGAGTTATAAAAATGAAGCCATTTTTTTTAATGAGGCCGTGCAATATTGCAGTTCCTACTCCGTTACTGAACACAACTAGTGTAATTGCACAGAGAACCAAATAGATGAAGCTTGGGAGTAGCTTTGCATCTTCAATGTACAAGTTCACTAGTTCATTCTATTTATAGATCCATACAGCGCCGGCCACTTCCTCACGGTCTTCGGGGATGGGGGAAGGATGATTAGTTTGATAATCATTGATTAGGGACCGGGTTTACCTCTGCGTCTCCACAATTGTGAAGGGAAAGATAGTTTTTGTTTTAGGGGGTAGTCAGTTTATTTTTAGCCCTGCCCTTCGGTTCAGTATGGGCGCGTTCTGCCGAGTTGATCGCGTCAGACTTCATGTGTGAAGAGGCTGCCACATCAACGTTTTAAAGTGCCTGAACCAAATGGACACCTTGTAATGATCACTTCAAGATACGATGGGGTTCATTGTCCTGATATTCCCAAATGCAGCAAGTAGTAAAATGTTTCTTGTCTTCTTAGTAAACGAGTGGAAACTCATCGGAAATGATCTCTCATATGCACCGTCGAACCATTCTAAACGGCCGGTTTAAGAATATCACAATGAAAATCTAACATGCGCATAGCATGTTTCCAATAATTAATACTTTCCCTCCTTACTCCCGTTCTTTCACTATACTATGACCGCGAGCAATACCATATTACATCGTGCATAGGCCATAGACCAACATCGGCCTTTGCCTAAGGTCAGCTCTTCAAAAGCAGACACATCGAGACGACACAGAGCAGTAAGTAAAGAACGGCAACCCTAACCAATTTTATTTTCAGCCAAATTTTCTGAAACAAGGTCAGTTATCATATGACCACTATAAAATATACTAAATATCCATGATATAATATGTAACGGGGAAAGGAAGGGACCAACAGGGCACCCAAATGAAACAATTTAGATAGGGAGCATGGGATTGCCTCCTCCCTATTGTTAACACTTTCGCAGAACGAGGGCGGGCTCTTCGACCCCATCTTTTGGGTTTATTTTGTCAACCGAGGGCTTGATTCTAGTTCTGTGGGTGTGAACTTGCTTTTGGGAGGAGATTCTTTTCTCTATTTTCGCAGTGTCGCTTAAGTGTCTGCTTACGGGCCCGCCCAAACGTTTTTGGCCTTGCATACAAGAGCGTGATGATCACAAACAACAATAGAATCCTGATCAAATCGTTTTTCAGATTATTCCACTGCTATGGAAAGTTACCTTGCTATGGTAGTATTTCATCATCATCATTATCATCATAGTGAGGCAAGTTATTTTTAGAACATGGATTCACTGTGGTAAGTGATCCCGACCAAAATTATTTCAAGTTTTGTTATTCAGTTACGCTGTTTTTATAACAGAGGTTGTTAGAATTTAGATCGCGGATGTTGTTAAAATAACTGAAATTCTAACAAAAGATCCTCTAGAGGTAACAAAATTATAGCAAACTATGATATACAGATAACATAAATAAAACAAACTTTGTAACAATTGTGTTACAATTTAGCAAAATCATATTAGCTAGTGTTAAAATTAATTTACTTCTTTACGCAGTTTGTGCCTCCCATGGCATTGTATCATAATTTGTTATAAGTATGTTTTACAATTATCCAGATGAAAATGTTTCAAGCAGTTAGTTGTAACAAGGTTTGTTATAATTTTGTAACGTTTATGTTATACGCTCCGGGTCGGGATGCGATCAATAAAAGAAAGCTGCTTTCATTTTTTAAATTTAGTGTTAATAGAAAGAGCCAAGTAACAAATGGCAAGGATGGGGGTGGGTCTGATATTGAACTCTCGACCATCTGCTCAGTAAGCAGAACGGGTAACCCCTGAGCTACACAGCCGCGTCGAAGTTAGATTCGAAAAAATCAAGACTGGAAACTCAATTTGAGCATTTCTTCGAAGATTTCAATCACAAGGCTGTTACCGATTCCACACTTGATCAGTATGCTAGATGAGAGCTCCCAGAAGCCAAAGGCAATACGTAAACAAAGATTCCAATTTAATGAGGTGGTTGTTTCTTGCCGAGAGGAAGCGAAAAGAGCCAGTCTAGAACTGAAAAAATATTTGTATTATAAAGTTAATTGAGGTCTTCCCGGTGAGCACCTCACCATGTCCCGGAAATTGATCTTAGAAAATTGATCCTTTGTTGACATTCTTGATTCAAATACGCAATGTGAGTGCTCCAAAAGCATTTTGAATCAAACATGACTCCGGGGTATTTGAAGGTCAAAGATTGGGTAATGCCTCTTTCCAATAACTTGATACCTAGTTGGGCTGGCGACCGCTTTTTCAGTTCGGTTTTTGTTTATGAAGAGGACTTTCACGAACTTGGAGTTTTGTATATTGCATGAATATTGTGTTATGATGGCATATTGCGAGATGACAAGCAATACTGTACGAATGTTTGATATAATGTATGCATCGAGTGTATTATTTACGAAAACTATGCGGAAACAAGCGTAAGCGAGTTTACGGAAAATAATTTTCAGTGAGGTGGAACATTCTAACACAGGTGTCGTTCTAAAGGAGACGATGGACAAGAATAGACTAAACAAAAACCATAGAAAACTGCCAAATTCGATATTAGAGTATCTTCATTAAGAGCTATGAGAGCACCGCTGGATCGCCGAATGCAGGGTTGTTACGAGAAGTCTGAAAATAAATCCGCGCCAAATCCGCGCGAGTTCAAAATAAATCCGCGCCAAATCCGCGCGAGTTCGAAATCAAATCCGCGCCTTCAAATCCGCGCCTTCAAATCCGCGCCTTCAAATCCAATCCACACACGAATGTTCTATAACTTATCAAGCATCAAATATATAGGATGGGGAACGGCTTCATCAGTAGGCGAACCTATTTCAAACAAGGGGTAAACAATAACATGCATCACTCATTTTTGGCAGTATGCTACAAATAATAAAAGTAGTTTTTGATTAATTTCCTTCAGAAAAACCCAGCGCTGGGAATAGGGTCTCGGTGGAGCTAAAACCGTTCCCCACAATAAGATTGTCTGCGTTTTTGAGCCAATTAGATGCATTGTTCAAAACAGGAATATAATTGAAAACTTCAGTGTGAAATAAAACCTGTAAAGAGGGAAACATAAGTCACGGTGAGCTAAGTCAAATAAATTGACCGATAACCAACTTAATAAAAATGTCCAGACAAAAACAACCAATGACCCAAGATGTGATCCGCGCTGGCCAAGTCCACCCCTTAAGGAGCAGAGGACGTTTAAGTGAGTGATGAAAGCACTCGAACACAACCGATATGTAAAGTATGTCAAAGAGAATGATCCATATTTTGTCAATGGTGTATCAAGATAGGTACGTATTTATTTAACATATACGTCATAACATTTAATTGTTCTCAATAGCTTCCATATGAGCTAATTTTTCCCTTTCTGATTGTTCCTCCTGCTGGATGTTATCTTTTTGTTTCAAAAGAACTTTCCAGGAATGATCTTTCTGGATTATTGGATGTCATAGCTTTGATTTCTTTTTCCATCAAATTAAAAATATCTTCTTTAGCCTTCCTTTTCATTCGTACAACTTCTTCTTGCTTTTTGATCTGGTGCCTTGCTTCCTTCTTTGCTTTTTCTTATTTTTTTGTGCCTCCACTAATTCAAAATCTTTCTTTTGTTTCTGTTTGGATTCGTAAGATTGCCTCGCAAATTTCGCCTTCAAAATCAAGTCCTTTGAAGTCCTATCATTCTCAAAAAAATGCATGCCCATCAAATATTTTTACGATTATTGAACTGCTGTTCACTGAGCCTAGTTCGGTTTTCCGGTAACACATGCTTAGATAGTGAAAATTTTCTTTCGACCTCTGCATTAGAATGAGATACGCAAGTTACAAAGTTGAGCAATGTTCTCATTTCAGAGAAACTATCGTCCTGGAATAAAAAAATCAAGTACTTCCAAATCTGTTTCTGATTCAACCGTTTTAGTTGACAACTTGACACTTGCAAGTACTAGTTCTTCATGAATTTTAGATTTGTCTAATTTAAAATCACTAAAATCGACTAAGTGGACCCAAGTAATCTCTTTGATGGAATCCTTATTTATGATCCTTCCAACCTTGAAGTTGCTGACTAGTCTAATAAATTCATTCGGAACATCTTTGGAAAACAAATACGAGACGAAAGCCTTAGTGTGGTCTTTAAAATGCTTATTGAAATGAGATGTTTTAAGTTGATTTCCTGCAGCGTCAAGAATGGATTTGTAAATAATTACATCCGTATCCTTAAGAAAATGTTCTTCCATTAGCATTTTGTTGTTGATGGCTTCCGTTATCTGTTTTAGATCGTAAACTCTTGACATCATAGTAACCAAAAATGCGAGAATCCTATCATAAATATCGAAAAGAATAAACTCATTCGTTTCGAGATACTTAAGCAACTTTTCCGTTTCTCCCGCTGATTCAATCACAAAAAGAACCTGGGGCCACATTTTGGAACTCGAAACGAAGAACTTTTTCTCACAAGCGTTCGTACAAAAAGTCGTTCGTTTCGAGATCCAAAATACGGCCCCTGCTCTTTGATATCTGGCAGCAGTAAAATCTTCAAAATTTCTTCTTCATAAAAGCTCCGTTTGCAGCCCTTGCAATTTCTTTTTCAAAGAAACTAAGTGGTTATAGTTTGAAAGAACCACTTCTGCAGCTGGTCCGAGAGTTGCCCACCGGGTTTCAACATGCTTTTGGAAACGTTTAGGCTTGGTGATGCAGCTTTCTTTGAATTCTTCCCACTTCGACGGAACGACAAAGTAAAAGTACAGATACTTTGCCAAATCAGAAACAACATATCCAAACTGTTTGATAGCAGTCTCTACAAGCACGCAGTGCATTTTTTTTGTGTTGGCAACACAGCACTTAAAGGCTGCAATTTTGACAGCCTGCTTTTTACATTACCCTGACACTGAAAATAAACACGCTTTGGTTTACTCATTTTGTTAATTCATTTAACTCATTCTGCACGGAAAAAAATCCGTGCCCGGATCCGTGAACTGCAGTCATGAATTCGAGAACAAGCAAAAATACACCGTGAACTGAATCACGTAATCATGAACAAAATCACGTTTTAGGTAAAAATCCTGAAAACGTGAACTAGTTCACGGTCATTTTCATTTTCGTGAACGCTTTTGTTTCTGTGTGGGTATATCAATATGGTGTTGTACGAATCCGCGCCAAATCCGCGCCAGAACGAATTTTATGAACAAATCCGCGCCAAATCCGCGAAAATCGCGAAATCCGCGAAATTCGCGAAATCCGCGCTGCCGTAACAACCCTGCATATGTGCTAGCTGCTTAAGGCTGCTGCAGAGCTGCTTAAGGATTTAAATGGTACCTATTTTATAGAAATTCAACAAGATCGTTTTCAAATCTTGACACAACCCAGGCAAGCTTCCCAACTCGCAGCAGTTACACAGAAAACATAATGAATTGTTACATCCGCGTAAACTTTCACCTTCGTAAATTCCAAGCCAAAGAAAGGGAAAGTCAAATTTCGTTGATAACGAAATTGTTATAAACAAAATTAAGTAAATTATTTCTTCCAGGTTTTTTTTTTCTAGCCCAATTTCTCATTGAATTATAAAAGGCAGTCATTGTTTTTTTTTATTCCTTAATTATTGAGATTTTCAGCCCTTGGCTGGTTCATCTCCCGTCGTAGTCACTCAAATATCTTTTTGGGTATTTTCGTAACTTGTCCGGGGGTGAGATTCGTACTCGTGACTTTGGTGTGAGAGGTATGGATGTTAACCAGTACCCCGGGGTCATGAGAACGAATATTGTTTATAATGATACTGTGTCAATGTTGTATTCAATACTATGAAAATATTCGCATCCTAATGTATTTTAAGTCACCACAATTTTGAATTCTTACTGAAGAAGTCTTTGAACGAATTGTATCAGCAGTTGAATTGAGTTGATGGCCAGAAAAGTAAACATGAATTATATTTTACTACTGCATGGATCGAAATGGGGTAAAAATTGATGCAGATAATGGTTGGTGTAATTGAATTGCTGCTATAGTTCCTGCATATTTTATGGAATAGCTTCTGTTTACAATACACAACCAATAAAATTTGCATATTTTGTAGAAATGAAACGTTTGCAAAAACTTAAATCGGAACATCAATTTGAAATCAATCGGGATTTCAATAAACTAAGAAGGATACCTTCAAACCGAATCTCATTAGAATTTCAATGAGATTGAAAATAATCAACTGGATAGCGAAGGTTAGCGTGGGAGTGCACGAACTGAGAAGACCGTTTTTGGCCGCTGCCAGTAGCAGCCGATTGAGGAAAAACGGCACCCGGTTGATTCAGCAAAGTCGCCATAATGATGCTGAATATGATGTTTTAACGTCCAGAAAGCGTAAACGTTTGTGTGTCGATGGGTGAGAAAAGGGACATTTTCTCCGTGGAACAAAAGCATCGCTTTACCACCCCTGTTTGCGACTGTCATGGGCAAGCATGAAATTGAGGACCGAACCCAATGACCCTTGCTGTCTTTTCTATTGATCCTTTTTTTGTGCGATCAACTTTCAATGGAAATGTCTCCTCCCTGCGGCCTGGTTCATCCGGCGTGGGAAGGATATGTACTTTCAAAGCTGAACACGCTTCGCCACTGATGCCGAACAAAAGAAGCTGAAACGCCTGACCAAGCACATTTGCATATATGCAAAGTGTCATTTTACAGTACATGTGTTAAGTTTGGCACCCATTTTCCACCCTTCGTCGAACTGTTTGGCTTACAAAACTCTCTGGAAAAAATTCACTTATAGCCAAGCAAAACTTTATTGAATCGCCGCTTTTTTTTCGTTTATTTCCATTGTTGTTCTCGCACGTTGCGAACAAATATAACAACTGGGTAGAGGGGGGTAATCGTCATAGTCAGCGTTTTTTTTTTGTGTGTGTGGAAAGTTGTTCTATCGAGAATCAAAAGATGAAGGGGAACGGGGGGTAATATTCACTTCATATTAGAAATCCCGAAAGTCCAACTTGAATTCCCCACGTCCCTTGGAAAATTTTACTGAAATATGGTCTTTAGCTAAATATGAAGGCAAAATGATCCACTATACGGCGCTTGTGCCCTACCATAACAAAGCTACGATTTTACTTAAAGTAATGCTGTTTGCATACCTGTGGGCACTGCCTGGTTATTTACTTTTTCAAGTAGTATGCTAACTAAGAGAGCATTTTGCCTTAAGGTCATTTTAAAACTAAACACGAGATATTGTCATTTGTGGTCGAAAAAATATTAACAAGTTGATTAGTTAGCAAGTTGATTCTATATTTTACTTGGAATTTTGTCATAATAATCCTTACAATCTGTTAATATACACATAAACTTCACTTAAAAATGCTGAGAAACAAAGTTTTATTTTTATAATTTATTTAAAAGCAATCCTGATAATTTATTTGAACAGAATCGATTCAAAACCATGATCTCTATCTGAACACAAACAATAGAAGAGAAAAATGGCTCCTAGTCCGACCATCGCGGTGGAGCGTTTTGCCCCCATCCTCCCTAATCGACTAAGGAAATTGAATTCGCATTCAATTCTGATCAGCCTAGAAGGAAGTACAGGAATCCCCCGGAGAGCACAGTGGGTGGTTTCTTTCAAGGGCGCATATTTCGCTCGTTTCAAAATCAACGGTTTTTCCGACAGGTCACAGGTGAATGGTTGACCCTAATCAGTTACAATGTATAAAAAAAAATCGTCGTGATACTATTAATCGCGAGAAGTTGATGACACAGCCCACCACGCTATTTGTGGAAATAGAATACGGATCTTATTTTATGTAGCGCTTGAGCCCAACTGAGATATTTGATTAAAACGTGTGTGAATTGTAATAGATACTGGACACTATTTGGAAAATAATCAATCAACTAACCTATCATCTATCTAACCGACTTTGAAACTAACAGCAATTTCCAATATCACCTAAAAGTTGAATCGGTAATTTCAAACGACAAGAGCTTTTCCTGAGTCCATTACCAGAGTAAATTGTTAAATTATACAGAGTGGTTCGTTTGATGGCCACGGTAAGTCTTTTTGTTCCAAGTACTATTAGGTGGGTGAAATATTACACTTTCTGAAAATCGAGTTATTTACGTAGGCGAGGTGAGATTCTCTCCAAATTGACGAATGAATTGTTAACGAATTCATCATTTTGACAAACTAACCCCGGTTTGTTTTTAGCTAAGAAAAAGTTGGTTCTGAGATTTAATGTTAAAACTTTGATTTAGAGAGCAAATTATGTCATACATAGTTTTAAAATGTAAAAAATTAAACTAAAGTTTGTTTGAGAAATTCATGATCTGTTACGTTTCATTGATCTGTCATATTTAGGTAGCATAGATTGAATGACAAAACTAATCATTTCGTGGCTTTTGAACACAAGAAACATTTTGAACTGACTTGGTTCAAAGCAATGGGAAAATTTGTGTGTTTAAAGAGTGGAACGATTGACGTGGGGCGACAGAAATTTGGCACATGACAATGAAGATGCACTGAGATAAATTTACCGCCACTTATATTGTTGGTGTGTACGTACGGAATGTAATTTTTATTTGACCATTTTATATAGACTGTTCAAGATAACAAAAATGTCATGTTTTTTTTTTGTTTCAATAATTTTATTTGGCAAATCATATTTGTATTTGTGTTTTATATGATATTTTACTCTCGTTTCATCAAAATATTTAATCATAGCCAAGACTCCTAACTTTTCCTCGAACATGACCCATTAGCTTCTGCGCTTTTCGAAGCTTTGCTTTGCTTAAAGCCAAAAAAGTCTCGATTGGCCGTGCCTCCGGGCAGTTCGGCGGATTCATGTCTTTCGGCACGAAACATACATTTTGACTTTTGGCTATAGTGTCCTTTGCGTAATGACATGACGCCAAATCAGGCCAAAACACTACTTGACTTTCGTGCTGCCTGATCATCGGCAATGATTGCTTCTGGAGACATTCCTTAACGTATTTCTGACTGTTCATCGTCTCCGTTGTGATGTACGGACTAGACTAGATGTTTTACCACGCTTGCATATTGTCTGCCAAACCATAACCTTCTTACCGAATTTTTCGGTAAAAATTGCCTTCTCCGATTCGGAGATGTCTTAGTATTTGCTTACAGTATAGAATTGTAGTCCGGGAAGCGTTTTGTAATCTAGTTTCACATACGTTTCATCGTCCATTATTATACACCCAGAATTTCTACACAATAACGAATCGTAGAAGTTGTGAGCCCGTGGTTTTACGGACGCGGCCTGTTTTGGGTTCCTTTTGGGTTTTTTCTGCTTTCGGTATGTTTTTAGCCCAAGTCTTTCTTGGCACGCATGACGTTACTCGACGAGGTCCCTAGTTTTTTCGCAATATCCCGAACGAAAGTCGCTGGGGTTCGCTTGTAGGCATCCCTGGTCTTTTTATCGATATCCGGACTAACAGGACCAGATTTCCGACCACTCTTCGGCGCATCTTCAAACGTACACTGTTCTCTATATTTTAGAATTGTTGATCGTACCGCTCCGACGGTTACACTCTCTTCCTTGGCCAAATTTCTCAAGGAGAGTCCACTCACAGTGTCCCATTTGTGCACGATACTTTTTCGTTGTACCGGAGTTAGATCGCGCATTTTGATAGGTAACACAAAACTGAGAACTTTTTTGATGCTATGTCATTCAGATATGTGCAAACAAAAGGACGCAGCCGAAACATGTTCAAATATTTCGTTATATTCAAAGTGACCTTATAAATAAGGTGTGCTTATACTTTCTGGTACAGTCGTTATTCATTTTTTCAAAATCCTAATTATACCCTCGCAAACATGGCAAATAACTGATAGTGGCGAAACACCTTGAAAACCGTTATGAAAGTGTTTGTGGAACGTCTGACATTTACAGGGTGTTCAATAAGTTCGAATACACTTTGAAAATGTGTTCAAACACATGAAAAAAAACATTCTTTTCTTAGTCAATTTTCTTTTTTTTTTTCATTCGTGGCCTATTTCCTCACAACGTGGTAACAAACACCGACGTCAGTAAGACGACTCCACCACATGGACCCTACATTTCGTACTCTACAACACAAGAACCGGGACCAACGGTTTTTCTTCCCTTCCGAAGGAAGAGGTGATCTCATTTTTTCGCCTTAAAAAACCACCGACCTCGACTGGGATTGGCCACAGACCCACTGGGGTGCCAAGTAGCAGTCACGAGGCACGCACCTGGTCCGTTAGCATCTTATTCCAGATCATAGAAATGAGCTTCCTAAATTGGCCATAGTGCTCACTTGATATTTGCTCTGCTTGGCCAGCATGTACGACAGTGCCTAAAAGTCCAGGAGATTGAGGTCCTGGGAGCTGAGAGGCCACAAAGTCTTATCGAGAAAATCAGTCTAATTCTCCCGACACCACGCTTGGACGATATTCGCCGTGTGAGCCGGAGCGCCGTCCTGTTGAAATACGTAATGATCCATTCCGTAGAGGTCTCGAAGTGCCAGGTCCACAACCTTCTCCAGAGCCTGGGTCTTATAGAACACAGCGATGATTTTCACGTTTTTCTCGATAAACACCAGGAGGAGCTTCCCACGCCTAGATACGGTCGCCCAAACCATCACCGCCACGGTGCGCTGAAACCGCGGTATATTGATGTGGGATTGGGAGATGCCGGCCACCGTCGGCGCCTACAGCCGATCATTTTGAACATTGTGCGACTGTTGCAAGACAAACAGTTTCTCATCAGAAAACACGATCAATTGACCTGCGTGCCGCGAAAGTATCAGTTTGGCTCGGTTCAGCATATTCTTCGTTGTAGCCTCTTTACACTGTGAATCTTGGGTTTCTTGTACGGCTTGTAACACAGGTCCTTCGTCATGATGGTGTGGGCAGTTCTGATCGACACATTCAGGTCAGTAGCGGTCTTCCGGATTTAGCGATTACACGTTTCGATGAACCCGCTCCCGCCACCACTTTGATGGCTGCTGGCGATCTCCCCGAACGGATCCCGCACGGTCCTTCGTCGAGCCCGTCTCGTGGTATCGACGGATGGTCGTATGGATGAAAGCACCCCGAGGGATTTCAACCGCCGGAATATGTTGACGGGTCGCTCACCTTTCGCAAATCATTTTACTACGAAGTCGTGCGCGGTAAACAAACAACAAATGACAGCAAGTCGACACCGTGCTCGTCGGTTAGCCTACACGAAAAATAATCTGCACAGAATTAATGGTAAGTAATTTAATTAGATTTGATTTGCCACACATAAACAGCCCTTAGAAGGGCAAATGAAAATTATGTGTCAAATGAATAATATGTGCGGCCACACATGGATTTTAGATGGAACCAAAAGAGCTGTGTGTCCTGCACAAAGATTTCATTCTCGAGTAATTCATGATTAGGGCCTAAAAGCCAATTGTAAACAATGACTTTAATCGTTGATCTCTCACAAACCACGTGAATCCTACTATATACAGCTACTCCATATGGTAGAACTAACATTATTCTGCCAGATGCTGATTTTATTTCAATTTTATTTCACGAGAGTGATTCAAGATTCAAGAGAAATCGAAATTTCAAGTCATTGTTTACAAATGGCTTTAAGGCCCTTAACATGAATTACTCGAGCATTGTACAAAGCAGATTGCAAAAATCTATCTGTGGACACATAGAATCTATCAGTAAAATATTCTCAGTGTATATTTGAGGCTGAAACTTACACCAATACCAATACACAGAATGTACATGGTGCGCACCTACACAACGATGAAAAGTTGTGTTTGAATTGAACACCGCTAGAAGACAAGCTCATGACTAAACTAAACAAAAGGGCCGTGGCTGGTCATGAGTTCTAAACGTAGTCCTAACCGCTCCATCATAGATGTTGAAAAAAAAATGGTAATTTCATAGTGAAAACTTTATAATACCTTATCTGACGATTTGAACCTGTGGACTAAAATGAAATTTTAGTGAAATTTTTCAACAAGTTTTTTTTTTTTAAAAGAGAGTTGGAAACAAAATAGATTTAAACAATATTGTTTGAACCAGACATTCCTTTCATTATGGGAAAATTGCCCAAGAATGGTATACCACAACGCACAATGTACGCAAGCACAAAAACCCTTCTAACTGTCCGGAACATAGAGAATCAAAAACAAATTCGTCCAATGGAAAATATTGAAGGGCAGATAAAAAGGCTGAAAACAGAACATGGTTTTGAATTCAGGTTTACTTCTTGGTCTTCCTGGGCAGCAGAAAGACCTGGATGTTTAGCAAGACACCACCCTTTAAAACTGTCAAACAAGCTCCTCGTCGCTGCAGATGGCCAGCTGCGGGTTAGGTGGGATGACTCTATGGTCTTCTTATGGTCACGGGCGGCCTTTGCTGCCTACTTGAGGACTTCAGCGGCCAGGTATTCCATCAATACAGCGGGGTAGACGAGGACACCGGCACCAATGTATTTGGCGTAATTGCCCATTCAAAGCAGAGCCGGTGAATGCGACCGACTGAGAATCACAATCCGGCTCGATTCAAGAGGAATTTTGCCTTTCCCTTAACCTTTCCTCCTTTGCCACGGCCAGACATGTTGCTGGGTAGGCTATGTTGAGCTTATAGCTACTCGCCATGCCGAGCTCGTTTTGTATAATGGCGTCAGGTATCATTTCATCATTAGCGCGACTGGGGCGCTCGCTGTATGGTTTCGGAGGTTAAAATCGTATCTCCTAAACTCAAACAAAAGAAAAACGGCCCATGTCAGTGCCTCAAAACCCCATCTTAAGAGAGTTGAGATATCGAAACATTTGCTTCTGAACTTTGCATCTAAAAACTGCAAAACTATTATTGTTAGTTTATATTCTCATTTACAAAAATCATCATTATTCACGAAATAGGTAATATTCGAACTAGTGAAAAATATGGAATGAAGATCAAGTAAAAATCTATAGAAAAATGTCAAAAATGAAATTAACCGATGGGTTAGCCTTCTGCATAGTCAAGGGCTGCCTGCAATTTGCTTGCCACCGCCAACAACTTAACTAATCTACAGGGTGCGGCAGAAAATAATGCGAAAATGTTCAAACTTGAGAATTGGGTTAATTCGTGTAGCTAGTGCCGAATTTCTGTCGAAAGTGTATTTGTTTATGTTTACTGACAAGTGCTGCATGCAAATATTCTATTTGTTTTATTGCAAATTCGTCAAAATGTTCGCGAAAGAAATGATCACCAGTTTGTTGCTCGCCCAGAAGAAGCCGAAGGAGATTGTCAAGGTGGTAGGGTGCCATTTGGCAAAAAGTCCCTGAACGATGGTCCTAGGCAGCGGAAGCCGGGAAGTGGACGTCCGCGCTTTGCACGCACGCCGAACGTGATCAAATCGATCCTTGTAAAAATTGCTCGCAACCCGGTGCGCTCCATAAGAAAACTTGCAAAGGAAGCCAATATTTCGGGGAAATCCATGCGGAGAATCATTAAAGTAGACCTGCATGCATCTTCAAGAGCCAGAGTGAAATGCCACTTGATTACGGGCCGGGTCAAGGAACTACGAGTGACTCGTTCCAAAAGATTGCTTTCCTTGATGAAGAAGGCAAAATTATAATCCTGTTCTCCGGCGAAAAGCTTTTCAGCATCGATGCTGTGGCCAACAGCCGCACGGACCGGTTCATTTCACCGCAGAAAATGGAGAACGTTTCGGAAAAAGTGAAATTCAAATTTCAAACCAAACATCTGGCTGGTGTCATGATGTTTCGCTTGGTGGCGTCCAACGGTTTGAAAATGACGCCTGTTTTCATTGATGCTGGAGTTAAAATCAATACCCAAGTGTATATAGGTATATTAAAGGCCCAAGTGCTTCCCTGGGTGAAGGCCAACTTCTCCCAGGACCAAAGCAGTGTCCTACAGCAGGATGGAGCGCCGTGTCACACGTCCAATCGAACCCAACAATGGTTGAACGATAACATGAAGTTTTGGCCGAAGGATTTGGGCATATGTTGAAGCACGAGCATGCAAAACATCACACCCTAGTGTGAAAACCCTGAAGTCAACCATTCCACGCACATGGCAGTCAATGTCGAAGGACTACGTCCGAAAGGCATTCTCTGACTTCCGGCGTCGGCTCGATGATGTTATTAATAAAAAGGACACATTAAATAAATTTGTTTAAAAGGACTTTATAAAGATAACTGCACTCGAAAATGTTGATACTATTGCTTGAATTAGTTTAAAATGGGATTTGAAAGATATAGAACAAATTTTCGCATTATTTTCTGCCGCACCCTGTATTATCTGCAACTACTCCACTATGGACTACTACTCCAACTAGGAACTACATTGAGGCTAACTCCTTGAGCCGTAACGCTGTTAGATCACGTTTTCGTGGTGCGTTACGGGGTATCAGATCTACTACTGAACCCGAATCCGAATTAATTCAAACTAGCCACCAAAGATGAGCTTAGAATAAAGAACACATGGTTAGTCTTCATTTATGAGAATTTTCATTTTCTATTTGATGTTTTATAGTTTGAATTGGTTAGGACTAGGGTTCTGATGCATGGTGAGTATCGGAGTCATAGTTAGTTTTCTTTTCAATAAATCTTGTTTTGACTGATAAAGGGACGCGCATTGGAAGGATGCTTTCACTCGCTGATTCACCCTCGCCAGCTCGCCAGTACACCCTCCAAGGTACATGCCGCCAGCAGCCAGTCCAATACTGGCTTCCCGCCGCTTCGCACAGTTTCAACACTATCGAAAGAATTTGGATAAGGGGTACCCCTTATAAGTCGTTCCTCGGTCTGTGCATGTGAGATCTCCGTTGCTCACAATTGAAATCTGTGATAGGAATGTACTGTGCATTTAGTAAATTTAGCCTGGAAAACAAAATGATAAGACATCACCTTTTATTTGCGTTATTTTCAAAAGTGTACAATTGTTAAAGTACCATTTTTTGATACTTGAATTGAAACGCGGAAAAAGTTCCAACAGATGGATGTGAACGTCTAGAAAATCTATTGAGCATTAATTATATTATGGATGTTTTATTTGTAATGATATGTCGTGACAATCACTATTTTTATTCACCCTGGCAGTGTAATCCAATCAGTGCACAGTGGGCAAGAACTGATGAAAACTAAGGAAACAATCTGTAACTTTTGTCGCTTTCAAGCGCGGCTTGTAAACAAGGCTATTTCCGCTTGGAAATTGTCTGGGAAATCGAATGTAACTAGTTTCAATCACCGCACGGATATGGTTGTGGAGTTATAGAGCTTATTTTACCCCATTTCCCCATTTATTCTTGAATAATTTATAGATATCTTTGCACGGATAGGCCAAGATCAACAAAATAGTGCTAAACCCATGTAAAATTTCATGAAAAATCGAATAGAAGCTGTTTCACCTACCGCACGGCTCTGTGAACGAAGATATGGCTGGTTTTACCCCACTTCCCCTTGTATTATTCAATAATTTATAGATATCTTTGCTCGAAGTCGCTCAAAATCAACAAAATTCTAATCAGTGTCATAATCACCGCATCTGTGAGAATGGCTGGTTTACACTTCCTATATTATTGAATAATTTATGATATCTTTCTGATCATCAAGATCACAAATAGTACTATTCCTATGTGAAATCGAATCGATGCAACCACCGCACGGCTCTGTAAAGAGAGATATGGCTGATTTTACCCCACTTCCCCTTGTATTAATGAATAGTTTATGGATATCTTTGCTCGGAGTATCTCAATATCAACCAAATAAGACTAGTTCTATGTGAATTTTCAAGAATATAAGGGGAAGTGGGGTGAAATAAGCTCTTTAACTCCACAACCATATCCGGGCGGTGATTGAAACCAGTTCCATTCGATTTCCCAGACAATTTCCAAGCGGAAATGGCCTTGTTTACAAGTCGCGCTTGAAAGCGACAAAAGTTACAGATTTTTTCCTTAGTTTTCATCAGTTCTTGCCCACTGTGCAGTGTGTGGCTCAAATCGACCAATGCGTTTGTGCGCTTAGACATTATTTCTTTTAAGTACTTTTAAATTAGGTTCAACAGGGATTCAGCTTCGATGTTCTACCTTTCGAATGAAATACTTATCGTAAAATTTCTGGGGGCCAGCAAGAAGATATTATCGTCCAAAATCTCCAATTGAACGTAACGTGGTCGATTTCAGAAACGCTGTATATGGAGGATGGCTCATGGTTTTTTATATTGATACCTGAACAAACTTTTATGTTTTAAAGGGTGTAGAAATCGAAATATTATAGAGATCCATAAATTAAAGAGTGCGTACCGTAGTTATCTGCAGTTCACTTGGACTATTCCTTATATTTTCTTATATTTTGCAACCCAATCAGCGTTTGTTTTAACACTGGTATGCACTCGTTACCAAATATTGAGTCCCAATATGTGAATCAAGAACCAAGATGAGTTTAATTTACTGCCACTCATTTCGCGGTAAAATGGTTTCCGAGCAAAATATTCATTTATAAAGTCTATCTGTGTATAAATGTTCTACATTATATCAGCCTTTAAGGTGTTCCCACGCGGTAATACCAAAAATCAAACCCCCTCATTAAACGTATGATGATGATTATTTATCGCCTTGGAGAGCGACCCATTTGTTACAGCGATAAAAGGAAGCAGTGGCAAACACTACATGCTCCATTCAGCCCTTCCTCAAGGATACGAACAAAACACACTGCTTCCTGTTCATATTACCCGAAGAAAAACAGAATGAATCCATCCAAGCGACGAAAGAAGCCGGAGTGTTCACATTCACCTCATTTATCACAATTTTCTCATCGCTTTTCTTCCGAAAGCTAATGTAAGTATTCCGAGCAAACGTACCTTTTCCGCTTTTGCCAGTCGTTGTTTCAATGCTCTTTTTCAATCCAGGGTTGGCCGTAAAGTACGTAAATAGCCTCTCAAGTACGAGGACAGTGTAGAAGCATTGGTTGGATTCCCAGAAGAGCATACGCTTACTTGGAGATAAGAATAAAGCACTAAACGGCCAAACTTTAGAATGCATCAAATGGGAGTTTTATGGTGGCCAACCCTAAACAGTGCGGGAAACAATTCCTTACACTAAAGCACTGTGCGCCTCAACTATTCAGAGGTAAAATGCTGCTTCTGTCGTCTTAAGAAAGGGAAGTGTACACTTCTTCGAATACTTACTTCGTGGACTTTCCCTGTTGGCACTTCCTTTGTGCGTGGGGGTGAAGACAAACAGTAACTGTTGTGGATGACTTGCCCTGCTAACAATGCAACTTGAAGATGGCCACCAGAATGAGAGGGTGAGAGCAAACAAAATGAAAGTAGGATTGATGACGATGGGATTTTCCGGGCTAAGCGGAATGTTGTCCTGCATTTTGTCACATTCAATAAACGCAAAGATATATTTGATGTTCATGGGGGAAGCATTCAAATGCTTTCTACTTCTACTGCTTGAAGATAACCCAAAGCCCACTACTGACAGTCGTGAAACATGGTTGACGAAGGGAGCTACGAGTGCAATAGGTTGGTGATAGTTAGTCAATTATGTGTTTCTCAAAAACCGTGAACAGGGTAAGTAACGACTTAAGCACCCCGAGACCCTATTCCAAGCACGGGGTTAACGTTAACCTACAACGCTCATTTTTTGCAGTATGGTGCTCCATCTAGTGAAGCACCATACTGCAAAAAATGAGCGTTGTTGGTTAACGTTAATCCCGTGCTTGGAATAGGGTCTCTGGGTGCTTAAGTCGTTACCTACCCTACCATACATTAGAAACTACATCTGAAAAAGGAGCAATAAATTGTTTGGAACGGGTGCACAGACCCCTATGAAAAATTGCTCTGTTTTTAATGTAAGTATATTTTTTTCTTTCCATTGAGACAGTAAACAATTATAACAGACGAGTAACAACAAAGTGTTTGTGATCTCCAATTCAGAATACCTAATTAAGGCGATATTCTGTTTAGATTTTTTTACAACGTTGGACTCAAATATTGCAAAGCTAAGATGATCGCCGTACGATTCGGGCAATTCTTAATTTACAGTTCAAAGAGGCTGTCAAGTGATGATTGCAAGCCGACTGCTTACGAACAACACATTCTGAGTGGATTAAAAAACTAATGAAGGTATTTTTTTCGCATTCACCTACATTACAACATATGTTAGAAAATAAGAAACGCTTCTATTCACACACACACACACACACATTCCACACGGTAAAGCTCAAAATCACACCTGGCTGACGCGGCTGTGACTCCCATTCGCCCATCAGCACTTTCTTGCCATCCCGGTTTTTCCGCCTCGGAAGTGCGTTAAAATTAGATTAATGCTGCTTGTCTGTGTACGCATCTTTTCTCGTTTGCACGTGACGAAGATTTCCTTTCCATGCCCAAGGAAGCGAGAAAACTCTGGGATGCTGTGAACGGAAAATATGTTAATGACGACGTGTTCTTTGATGAGGGTACAGGCAAGGAGCAACTTGCGGGGACACAACCAGAAAGGAAGGATCAAATTAGTGTGCTTTTCTTCAAAGCAGGTAGGCGCTATCAGAAGCAAACGAGAAAAGCTTGTAAAAATTGAAATAAAACGGGTAGTGCCCGTAAAGCAAAAAAGAGAGGGGCAGCTCAGTCAGGAAGGATAAGGCAGAGGAAATGGAATTAAGGAAATGATTTTACAAAATTGCCGTAAGCAAAGTTTTTGGTGAAACGGCGTAGAATGTAAAAGGAATGCTGTTGTGAGGTGGTATAATCGTTTTGTAAATTGCTCAAATCAAGGGCTTCGTTTTTGTGTAATCCGAGAGTTTGAATCCTGATGAGTTAATTTGCAATTGAGGGCAGTGAAAGGATGCAAAAGAGAGCGGACCGTGATCCTTTCATTAGCGACCGACCCTACCAGTAGATGAATATGGTTAGCAGTCGGAAAGTTTTTCAAAGTACAGTTTTTAGAAGAATAGTAGCAAGGATTTGCTCATTACAAGTAAATGACACCATCAAATTAGAAATAAAGACGTGATTGCGTGTATGTCGGCTCAATTTCCAAGGCCTGATTTTATGCTCAGCTCCAACTGTGGACGT
Source organism: Aedes japonicus (assembly GCA_034211315.2). Lineage (NCBI taxonomy): Eukaryota > Metazoa > Arthropoda > Insecta > Diptera > Culicidae > Aedes > Aedes japonicus. Next base: position 87,844 of record JASCZW010004253.1, on the reverse strand, counting down.
ACAATCAGTATATTGAGAGTAAGCAATAAGCTTGAAAGGCCAAGGAAAAACGAGTACCGCGTTACTTTCGGAACATAAAGGGTGATACGGTCAAAATTTGGTCAAGGGAAAACGCGTGTAAATCGGTGAAATCGTTTATTTAAAAAATCAAATTAAATTTCTTTTTCAAGTTCAATCAGTATAAAATTCAGGAAAAATATTCAGTTAGGCTTCCGCTTTTCCAAATCCGAATTGCCGGGCTTTACGCTTGACCCCTGCCATCAGATTTTGTACAGCCACCTTGTCCACCTTCTTCGCCGCAGAAAGCCAGTTTGCCTTGAACTGCTGCTCGTCCTTAGCAGTTTGTTTGGTCTTCTTTAGGTTCCGCTTGACAATAGCCCAGTATTTCTCAATTGGGCGGAGCTCTGGCGTGTTGGGAGGGTTTTTGTCGCTGGGAACCACCTGCACGTTGTTGGCGGCGTACCACTCCATGGCCTTTTACCGTAATGGCAAGATGCCACATCCGGCCAAAACAGTATCGGAACAACCGTGTTTCTTCAGGAAAGGCAGCAGACGTTTATTCAAACACTCTTTCACGTAAATTTCTTGGTTGACAGTCCCGGAAGCTATGAAAATGCTGCTTTTCAAGCCACAGGTACAGATGGCTTGCCAAACCAGATATTTCTTTGCGAACTTTGACAGTTTCGTGTGCTTGAAAATATCTGTTACCTTTCCCTTCCTTTTGCCGTATAAAACTCCTGTCCCGGAAGCTGCTTGTAGTTGGCTTTGACGTAGGTTTCGTCGTCCATTACCACGCAGTCAAACTTCGTCAGCATCGTCGTGTACAGCCTCCGGGATCGCGCCTTGGCCGTCGTATTTTGTTTATCATCGCGATTTGGAGTCACTACCTTCTTGTAAGTCGATAGTCCGGCTTGTTTTTGGCTCGATGCACGGTTGTAGACGATACACCCAGCTTATTTGCGGCATCTCGGAGAGATAGGTTAGGGTTTCGCTTGAAACTACCGGCAACTCTCTTTGTCGTCTCAGCGGCTTCCGGTTTTCGATTTCCCCCCGATCCAGACTTCCTGGCTGTCGACAAACGTTCCCCAAACACTTTAATTACATTTGTAACGGTTGATTTGGCAACTTTTAGCGATTTTGCCAACTTTGCGTGCGAGTAGCTCGGATTTTCGCGATGCGCGAGCAAAATTTTGATACGCTGCTCTTCTTGCTTGGACGGCATTTTGACAACTGAAGAGTGAATTCCAAAATCAAAATAGGAGCAACATTCTACACACACACACCTTCAAAATGAGGGGTGTTCAGGTTTTTTAAATGCAAAATTGAAAGAAATACGTCAAGTTGCTATTGACCAAATTTTTACCGTATCGCCCTTTAGTCCAAACCGTCTCACCAAGCGCGTTACATCTTACCTGGCTGCAGCGAATGCTGGTCGCTGAAGTCTTGAAGTTGGATAAAAATAAGCCCATGACAATAAAAAGGCCAGAATTATTCCATGCCATCTACTTTTCTACTTTTGGTAGTCACACAAACGGGAAGTTGAACAAACTATTGTCTGGCGTGACTTTAAGTCTGTGCGCCCAAATAACATTGCGAAAACCATCCAGCTTTATTGAGTTTTATTAAAGTTTTATGAAAACCACTAGAAATCAATTCAATTTTATTATGGCAGCAAGATGTGCCAACAGATTTCAAATTTTAATTAGGTTTATAAGAACCTACACGGCTTCATTACAACGATCTTAAAATACCTTTTACTCCTGTCAAAGGTTTTATTTTGACTTTATAAACTCATAAAATTCTGTTGCCGTTTTAGGACTCATTCATATTATCTTATTATGATTTTAAAACCATTTTGCCTCCAGTAAATGCATTAAATGGCTAATTGGTATTGGGGAAAGCTACCAAGCGACCAGATTGTTTTATAGTAGCCATTGCTATGAAATAATTGAAATGTGGAAAAATAAATACACCAAATTTAAAATGTAATACACTTGAACTGTAGATCTGAGACAAACTTCGGTTTTAGTTTAGATAACCTTATTGAATTCCATAATTTCTCAGGAGTTTCATGATTAATTTATCGAATAGATTTCTTTCATTTTTGTTTTTGTTGTTGTAAAATCGCATAATATCCGAGGCGCATTAATTTTCAGCTCTTAGCGTGCCAATATTCACCATAAAATTAAATGCGCATATGATTTGGAGCATAAAAAAAACTCAATTTGTTGCTCTCAAACATAATTTCCCGCGACACTAGAACTTTTTTCTTGGCCATTATTTACTGTTGAATGAATCAGAGGAGCAGAGAATCGAACAAAGCAGAACAACAAAAACCAACCACGATATCTCTGTGAAATTTGACAGCTATGGCCATTCGGCTCTATGAAGGTTTTGATGGCGGCCAATAGGTTTTATGATGGTTCTCAAGTGGTCATAACATCTTTCACTAGAACATTTTTAATATCTTTATGGTCTTAGAAAGGTTTTATTATTTTTACCTCTCAACCGTCTATATAGTGGGCCACTCTGTACAAATGTCGGCTTTAAAGATGCATAGAGGAGGTTTGGTGGACAAAATAGTTTTGAATGTATTTTCATCAACAAATCCGGGAGGAGTGCTATACGGCTGGAATAGAACTGAAATTGTAACTTGGGCGGTCTCCTCTCAAACATACAGACTGTCGTGTTGGCAAAGACGACCGAAAGGAAAACGTGAACCAGGCTGACCATCTTAGAGCCATACCGATATAGTGTTAGAAGACATTTTGTTCTACTATTCAAAGTGTTAACAGAAGTCATGGTTTTCCTTCTCGATATAATGACCAATCTCAATCTTTGTTAAATATATACTAAAATAAAAGCTTGTTTCAAAAAAATGTCGATGTGCTACTCAAGTGAGGTATCTTAAGAATTTGCATGGGTTTAAAAGAAAAAAATCCTCGTGAAGTATATACAAATCAATTACCTGCGCTGTGAGCTCTATAATGTATGGGAAAAGAAAATAATGTTTCATCTCAAAGTACAGATTTAATGTCTGGATGTTTTGGGTTGTTTTGGGGTAAAATGTGCTATATCTTTCGGTTACGTCGTTAATTACAGTTAATATTGAATTTGGTGTAGTGGTTTACAAAAACTAACGGTAACACTGCAAAATTCAGCGTTACCAGATTTTTAAGAACTATAAAATGAACGATAATTATAATACCAATTTTTTGGTCAATTTTATAAAATTAAATCATTCGACATATCGATTGGTAACGATTTCTTGATACTTTTTGAAGCAGGCATGGTTAAAACACAAAATCGTTCTGCACGGGAGGCTCTTTAGGGGATTGTTCATAAACCACGTAGACTCATTTTTGAAAATTTTAGACCTCCCTCCCGTCGTAGACTTTTCTCCAAACAATTTTTTGAATTTTTGTATGGAGCGTAAACTTTGGTCAAACCAAGCCCCCCCCCCCCCCCAAGAAAAGTCTACTTGGTTTATGAATAGCCCCTTTGCATGCAAACACAGCGCAGCGTGTATCAGTAACACCACTACGCGCCGGTGCTCAATAGAGCTGTTGGGTTCCAGTGACCCATTTCAGAATGCCTGGTTACTCACGTCCATTCTGAGGTCACTTTCACTTACAACAAGCCCCGCATAATCACAGTACAAACATCAAATGGATATAGGTACTCTGCATACACTTCCATCATCAAATCTTATTGTTTTGAGGATGGCACGTATTTAGCAGTATCGTTCAAATTCAGTAAGATCGCACCGGATATTGCTGCTGATGTTCAGTCTTCATTTGGACGGCTTCCCTGTGATGCTAAAAGATGCATTTATGTCTCTACATAATTTGGCAAATATTTTCACATCATCGTTTTCGAATGGAACAACCCGAATACAATTAGTACTTCGCGCACAATAAAAATCACAGGTAAAAAAGCACTTCCGAGAAAATATTTAACTTGAAAAATCACAATCATTCTTCAACGACAAAAAATAACTTCCCAGCTTTCCATTTGTACACAATGTGGAGAGCATCTGGAATTATATGCCAGTCACTCACACGCGCATGCGCGTTAGCCTCGTTTTTTGCTTCTGACCAGCAAATGGACGTTTTCTACATTGCACTGATTTTCATTTTTCTCTCTCCACACACTGCCTACAATCAAAACCCCCGCTATGAGGAGACTCTCTATCGACTTCTAAACTGCTTATAATCATCAAGTCACTCGCGACAAAGCGGAAAAATACTCTAATTTAATCATTTATACCGCGTGGCACAATGCTAACCGCACTAACAAACACAACTAAGCTGCTTGTAACTCTTCCTCCGAGACGCGGGGGCGAAGCACAAAAAACAAAAAAAAAACGGGGAAAACCTACTGACCATCATAAATTTTTGGAAGGAATCGATTAAATTCACTACATTTTACACAAAACACGTGGAGATTTAATGTATTCACGGTTCGTTAAGGTTGAATTTCGAATATATTTTTGATTTTATTTTCCGCGAAAAAGACGCAGCAAAAACAAAACACGTCAGTTCCGAAGCACGGCTTGCTGCGATCTTCATTTTCGGACAACATACTTCTTCTCTTTTTTATTGGAATGCCCCGTTCTACGGTACTTTTATCTTTCCCGTATGATTGAATCAAGCTAATTCATAAACGCTCAGTGTTCACTGATTCTTTGAGTAGTTCGGTATTCGCCAATTTTGTGGAGTTCTTAAAATGTCTTCCGTCTTGCTTATGAGTGAATCTTATAAAATTGATTTCATCTTATTTCGTCGCAAAGCTCACATGCAAAGCGTCTGAAAATGTAAGCAGAAAAACGTGCTAAGGTTTCGAAGGACGTAGTATAGGTTGTTAATGAGTGTGTCGATGGATTTCGATGGAAGCCATCCAAAGTGCAACATTTGTTTGAACGAGCTCTTGGTTGACACTTGATTCAATTTAAAGAGGCTTTTACAAACTGAGCATCGTGATGAGTTAGAGGATTTGTCCACTAATGCGGAAGCGGTTGAAAATATCCGTCCAAAACGGAAGATTCCTACGGTATCCGTTCCGATAGCTGAGAGTTGTTGGTGGAGTACAGTGTAAAGAGGGTTTCGGTAGGTGACCTTGCTTTTAACATGCTCGATCAACCTGGTCTAACGGATCTTCTAGGGACTCTGAAAAAGGCCTTAAAAGTACCCAGTATTAACCGCAGGACCATTTCAGACGATGTAGAGAAAGCTGCAATGGCATTGAAAATTGAAATTAAAAATGAACTGAAGGATAGAATGATATGCATTAAAGTCTTCTCTTCATATCTCTCATTCTAGCAAAGCATTTCTGTCCACTCTTGGTGTCTCATGGTGATGAGCGAACATCTCCTTCTGCATCATAATGTGTTGTTTTAAATTTGTCTGAGACATTGCGAACTCAATAGTTTCACAGTGAAGATTATAAAAGGCCATCATTCGGTTTAAAGTTCCATGTCTGGTGTAATTTGTTTGGCTATGTTTGGTTGAGAACATCTTTAGAGTTCGTAGTTGCCGATAAGGTATGGACAAATTTAATTTATTGGAATTGGAATAATTAATGGAAGTGGAAATGAAGTCCATAACTCTTTCACAACTCTCCACATTCTGATCTTCTAATGCAGTGGTGATCTTGGGTGTATTTTTTTTTCTACTAAATGTCATTAACTTGCTTTTTTGAAAATTCCATTCTAATAGGCTTTTCGTTGTGGTACACTTAATGTCTTCATCATTTCTTATTTCCAGAAAAAAATTCATGTCGTCGGCATAAAAATAATAGTTCTAATTTATTAAGAATGAAATGTTGACGTAGAAAATAAAAGGAAGAGTTCCTAAATGAGAGCCTTGGGTAAATTTGAAGTGATTTGAACTGGGTTTGAATATTTTCCATTAAATTAAATTATTTGTTGTCGCGCAGTTAAGTAAGACTCAAGCCATTTCAGCCTTGGCTCAATTCCGATTTTTATCAACTTGTAAAGTAGCTTTGTTATGTCAATGCGATCAGAAGCTTTACAAAAGTCCATTTAAAGAGCTTCTAAGTGGTGTCCTTCATTCATTGTATTGAGCGAAAAGTCTACAAATTGCAGTAAATTGGTAGATGTGGTCGATGTTCAAAGAACCCGTGTTTTGCTTCGGTTATTCTGTTTTTGGTTTGAAGAAACCGTTTTTCGTTGACAATTGATTCGAAACGTTTAGGTATGCAAGATAGAATGGCTATAACACAATAATCTCATATGTCAGATTTACGCCCTGATTTAAACATAGGTACTAAAAAGGATTCTTTTCAAATTTATTTAGTATTTCCGGATTTCAGTGACATTAAAAATCTAAAATAGAGGAGCTGTCAGTTCTTCAGCCATAAGAACTGGGGGAATTTCAACAGGACCTGAATCTTTAACCATCGTTATCTTCTGGAGCCTGCAGCATACCCTGCGTTTGGAGTTGGTTCACGCCAATATTTCTAGAAAACTCTGGATAAAAAGCAAAGTAATCGCAGTCGTGATCCTCTTCAAAAAATATTGTATATTCTTGAAAGAAAGAAGCAAAAACATTGCAATTTTTTTCTGAGTTATTCCCAATAGTTTCATCAAGATACATTACCGTAGGAAAGTTTTCTGATTTTAATTTTGTTTTCACGTAGTTGAAGAAGCGCTTTGGACAGGACTTTATTTCTAGTTCAGTCGTTGAATCATATTCATATTCATGATTGCATATGTCAAGATAACTTGCTTAATACTCTTCGCTACTGTTATTCTTGTAAATTTTATGAGTTTTTGCTTGCGGCTTATCAGGCTTTTTTGTGTCTATTGTAAACATTTGGATATTCAGTATTTCTTTTACGTCTTCTTCTTTTTTGAGGTGTTTCCTGTGAAATTGTTTCCGACAAGATGTTTTATAATTTATTGACGGCGATATCGACGTTTTCTTCGTTCTCTAGTTTGAAGTGATTGGCATTTCTATTAATCATGTCAAGTAAGTTGTTCTTTTGACATGAACAAGCAGAACCCAATAAATTAAATTTATTTTTTAGAGCTTCGCCTTTACCACCCGTGTGGTTATAAATCTCCCAAATACCAAAAACAGATTTTTTAATTTAAACTTACCATTTGTGCTATGAAATACTTGACAATTCACTAGTTTTAAATTCATCATAATATAACTTTTTTCACATATGTTATGATAACTTCAAATTTATAAACGTCATCAATATAAAATGTTGGTCACATAAAGTCGAAATACTAGTTATAAAGTTGTCAAAATTTCAACTAAATATATTGATAATTGACAAAGTTACAGAAAATTGAACAACGCGTTTTTTGGAAGTAAAATTATGCTCGGCTTTTTTTTTGCTACTGAGTGTAATTCAATATATAACGGGGAAAGGGAGGGTCATCAGGGCACTCAAGTGAGACGATTTGGATAGGGAGCATGGGACTCCCTCCTCCCTATTGTTAACATTTCGCGGAACGAGGGCGGGCTCTTCGACTCTATCTATTGGATTTATTCTGTCAATCGAGGGCTCGATTCTAGTGCTGTGAGTGTGAACTTGTTTTTGAAAGGAGATTCTCTTGCCTATATTTGCGGGTTTCGCGTAAGTGTATCTGCTTACGGGCGCGTCCAAACGTTTTTGACCCTTCATACAGGATGATCAACAATAGAATCCTGATCAAATCGTTTATCAGATTATTCCACTGCTATGGAAAGTTACCCTGCTACAATAGATGGCATAATTTCAGCATCATCATCATCATCTTGGAACTACTACCATCACTTTTTTGACTTATACAACCGGTAAAATTGCAATTTAACTTACAATAAAGCTTTTATTAACACTTTAAAATGCTCATTATTGTTAATAATTATATGTTAATTGTTGGGCGTGATTAATAGCTACTCTATAATTCTCCATTGCAATCCAAAATATTGATTCTATCAATACGTTAGTATCAAGTAATCAAGGTTGGCCCACAATTGATACAATTGAATTTTTTTTGTAAAATTTACGTAAACGGAACACAAACATATCTATTGTGGGCTAGTAATCATAGCCTGCTTGATAATCGGCACAATTGGCACGCATATATAAGTCACACACCATTTGCATTATTATTAATCATTCATGGATAATATCCCCTATCGTTGGTGACCGTTTTATTATTGTTACAACGGTTACCTTTACAATCGACAATAAATATTGACCAATCTGTGGGATAATTCTGACAATATGTCAGAAGTTTAAGGTAATTTAAACCATTTGCTAGATAGGTCGTTAGGTTCAGTAACTCAGTAATAGAAATTCTCACTCTAATTTATGTCAAATGGTGCTAAATTTATGCTAAATGGTATAAAGTTCCGAATATTAATAATTTTCAACGACAGTACGACGAATATTAATTAGTCTTAACTTGTCAAAACTTTCGAGTTAACTAATATCCCACCCACATTACAATCTACAACCTCTTAATCGTTGATAAAAAAAAATGGATATTCAATGTAGATAATCAAACAGAACTTCCAATGGTTTGAGTAAACACAATGCAAGATTACACCACTACATAGATAGTGTTTGAACTGTAGCTTCGTCAAATTTGCATAACATTGCAATTTTGAATATATGTTTGTTTAATACGTTTTCAAAGAGGATACAAGATTTTTCTGAGGTAAACTCGACGGCTTCTTCCTTCTTAGTTACCTTCTTCATTCCACAGGGCTCATTTTTGTCACCTTATTTACCTCAGGAACATTGACGATTACATCATGAAAATTCGCTTGCTCAGACAGCTTGCAATACGATTTTATCTTTCCAAGGACTAACCACAGTTGATCTGCCAGGACCACTACAGGATGCCCTGGACAATTTTTCTACTGAGGTTTTTAGCTTGGTTATTAAATTCTCGTTTTTTTTTTCTTCAGAACATCATCCTGCCAAAAATTTCCGGTTGTTTGGGTGTATCTACAACCTCATTCGCATAGCGGGGACCTCATCCAGATCATATTATTTAACTGTACTGAAAAAGAATTTAGTCGGTTTTAGAGTACGGTAGTTTTTGCTTTCAAAACGTGGCATTAACACACCAGTATAAGATTCAACGGATTTGAATCGGTCTGGGTTTCCTGGAATCACCTCTCACGATATGTTTAGAGGTACTTGCAAAAGCATAGTTATTGACGGATTGTTCCGTGGAAATGACCTTCCGGTTCTTCATCCACTGCGACGTTTTAATTCAATAGATTGTTAAAAATTTCGAAAACTCGCCCAAACAAGTTTAATGAGTGTGTACCAATTACATTTTCTTGAAGCGAATACGCAGAAATTTGAGTTCTTTAACCCAACGCTCCTCAGTACACCATCACCATGGCTTGGGTCTAGTCATATTGCTCGATAAAGGGCATTGAGAATGTAGCGTTATTAGAATAGAATGTAGTAGAAATACTACTTCTTCAGAATTCCCATGTCCTTTCCTATAACATCCATGCACATGACTACCATGTGTCATGTTCCAGCTAATATTAATTTATATTATATTTCACCATATTTTGTTTAATTTATGCGGCCCAAATTGTATGACATAGGTAAGGACCCAAACTGAGCCTTCAGCAATTAAACCTTTTCCGCTTTCATTTGAAACCTTCCTTAGACTTACCGCATGTCCGCAAACAATAAAATTTATTTTCTCTGTTTTCCAAACTCGTTCTGCAGAACTTTCATCATATCGATTTTAGTTTTATAAAGTATTCCCGGTTCATACCTAGAATACAGCAAACGTCCATTCGAATAACTGAGGTCCGATCTTGTCACAAGCAGAACGCATGGAATGCGGTACTTGCAAGCGTAGAATCGCCTTTCACGAGTTTTCTCCTTGCTCGGCCAGGGGACCATTATATGGGTTGATGACTACACTTCATGCTCCCACAGTTATTGAAGATAGCATGGTTTGGACGTTAGTTAGTTGTTATGTGCTGAATGATGTCCAGCCACTACACCCTGAATGCACTTACTTTCTACATCGGCCTGCCGGATTCCAATCCCCTTTAGATTTAAATTTAGATTCAATACAAGATTGCCCTAAAATCGAAATCATTAATAGAAGTCAAGGGTGTTTTATACTCCCTCTCCTTCCTTTTGCCAATATTGCCAATTGTCATGGGAGCAATTATTGATGAATACTTTAATTTTTCAAAGCGGGAGCTTTCAATAGTGAATAAATAGTTGAAATATTCCGATTAAAAACATACTAGCAATGAAAACTAGTCAACCAACCAAGAAAATAGGATAATTCTGACAATTGAATTCGGTGATCGGAAATGAAATTATAATATGATAATAATTAACAAAGGTCGATCCAGACCTGTGATTTAGCTAGCGAAGGTTTAAATTCCAATCGTCTGTCAATAATTTAAATATAACAACATATGATTATGGCAACGTTCCCAAAAGCAATGGTCTATGAATATAATTAGCAGTCTTGATACTGGCAACAAAGAATGAAGATTACTAATTAGGATTAGTTTTTCGAAAAGGATTTCCGTTGATTGTTGAGAGATTCCACACAAATGCCAGAAACCCTGCCTGTTATCAATAAGGTATTGGTCAAAAGTCGTGTCTACAAACACAATTACCATATTTCAAAGAATTGAATAATAGCAGCATTACCCAATCTCATTCTTTAAGTTCAGAAATGGTTGGTTGCCTGAGGAAAAACTAATTTATGCGAAAATAATCGGAACGTGACGTTTAACATTATCTTCCCGTTTATCTGAGTTTGATTTATATTGACGCTTGTTTCGAACAAATCTCCAAAGTTAGCCATGGCAACGATCCAGAGACGTCATTGACATGAATTACTAATGATGCTTTTAAGCACCCCTGTATCTTAAAAAGTGCCAAAGTTTAAGCTTTGTCATGTATCTTAATCTGATGGCAGTTTGGTCCCCAATTCCCATCGAAGTAGATACCGAAGTGTCACACAAACACATGGCCCTTTCCTGTCAAGCAGCAAATTGCAAGGATCGGGAGTATCAGTGACTGGTTGCCTGGCGGAGTCTATAAAAACTAAACTTTTTAATTGCAAAATGGGGAGCTATTTCCAGGCAGGAAAGAAACAATTCCAACAGACATAAAACTTCCTCGTCTTTTGCGGCAACTTGAGTGTGTTTTTCTGCCAGCCATGGATACAGAGAATTCAGTGCAAATGTGTTCATTTTTTTTTTGCAATTGCTACCGGGTAATGATCATTAAGAGACAGCAACGTATGGATTGACACGGGTCTAGCTTGCATTTGAAAATAACGAAATGTTTCAAGTTGATTGCAGCGTGCAGGGAATTGAAAAAAAATCAATGCGGTCGTGTATAACACACCATACATGACTGTTAACGTTAACCGATTGATTTCAAAACCTTTTTTTTGCAAATTTAAACCTAGGGTAAGGGGATGTAGCTCCTTCATTCGGCCCATTTACCAAATATGTCATTAATTCAGCGATAATCAAAAAAATTATGCTGCTTTCAAGAAAACAGATTTAATTTGAAGGAATTCAGATTTTATTCATCAATTTACTGTTGTTCACTTCCGTGTAATTTACGATTTTCTTAAATTTTTTTGGCATTATGATTTCACTGGTGATGATTAACGGCTTTTCTCAATGACTAAATTTGGCTAAAATGAACCGATAAACCAAATATTACAGCCTAGATGTACAGAAAATAGACACACGATACAAGATAACAGTTCACACAGATAAAATAGCATACTTTTTTTTCTTCTTTGTTGTCAATTATGGTCTGTTGTTTGGAGAACTTATTAAAAAAGTTGTAACTGATATTTTTTTAATGGAAATGTAAGAATTTCGATTGCATTTTTTCTAAATGGCTCATCAAAACACAAACCTAGGGAACAAAACCTGTACATGGCGAATTAGAATGTGTTCACTGTCATGAGGCCAATATATCATATGCGAAAATCTCGCGAAGTGCTTCAAAGTCGTTTAAGTTTAGTTTGTTTTGTGAAATATTATGTTGAGTTAAGCGAGTAAAGCTGGCAATGCCTTAAATAATAAAATCAGGAAGAAAACTGCATTTAATTAAACATCGATTGAAAGGGACAAAGTTGAATCCATAAATAGACCTAAGTTGATCTTGTAGACCGACATTAAATCCATAACCCTCGAAAGTTTCTTACTTTATAAAATGCGTTTAAGAGCATTTCATGATACATACTACCAAGCGTCTTATTAAACGTATCTAAGCAAGTGTAAAACTAGCTAAATATTGCTTTAAGCTAAAGTAGTTTAGGAGTTATAATAAAAAAAAATGTAATCGATCGTTGCTTATTGACTAGGCTGAGTTGAGGAACACATACTCAATATGTTTTTATTCTTCAAATTGTATTTCCACTTCTCTGTTCAAAAGTGAAAAAAGCAAAAAAAAGTCGAGCAATATTTTGCTTCTTACAAACTTTTTGTAAAATCATCAGTAATTTTTTGGCTGAAAGTTTGACAACACTATAACTAATAAATTGACCTTGTTCGACCGAAATTCAAGTTATTTAATCTAGGTTCAAAGACGCTTCACAAAATTTTTGTAAGCCACACGTATCACCTCTTTCGAAATTTGATCCTAAATCTCAACAAAACGTTTTTTAAATGTGCCCAAAGTCTACAAGTCGCCCAGTTTTTCTAGATTGTATCTCGAGATACTGATGTCCACTAGGTTCAAATCAGGAGACGATGCAGGCCATTCAGAAGAACTGATGAATGATGGTAAGTTTTGCTTATACTACTGCCCTATGCGCGGCAGCTGAATCCTGTTGGAAACATAAACTTTCCTCTCCAAAAAGTTTCTTAGCACAGAAGAGTATGTGGTCTTCGATAACGTAACTATTGTAAATTATACTCTTTGTTCATTTTCACGCCCCTGTCTATGAACAACAGTGGCTCCGATAGCCATATGATGCTTTGTCATCAGGTGCTTTAACATCATCCTGGCCACAGGCAGGTCAGTCATTGGTTGCAGGCTTCAATACTGACAAACTTATTATGCTTTGGCTACTTCTAAGGCCTGTACTCAAAAAAAATGCACAAAAGTGTTCGCCAAAAATTTATTTTAAGTTAAGTTTTCTTGAAACTTTCAGGGAATTCACCAATACATATGGATTATGTTTCGGCATAATTACTTTCTTCAATTTCCTTTTGATCACTGAAAGCCCACACCTTTTCCTTAGGACCCCTAATTATAGTTTGATATGGTGGAGCCGACCGTTTTGGTCACTTTCATCCATTTTTTCTTCAATTCCAGCTCGTTCTTAAACACCTTGGACGATTTTTCGAACTTTGGCCTTCATTATGGCCCAAAATCTTTCCACCGGACGAATTTCTGGTGAATTTGGGGGGCTGGCGGTTTTTGGTACAAAAACAACGTTATTGTCTCTGTACCAATCCAACGTCGATCGCGCGTAATGGCATGATGCCAGGTCCGGCCAAAATAATGTCTCGCTTCCGTGGGACCGCAGGAAGGGCAACAGGCGCTTCTGGAGGCACTCGGTGCGGTAAATTTCGCTGTTGATGGCCCCGTTGTGATGTACGGTTTACTCAGTTTACCGCATTGGCATATGGCCTGCTTCCTTATGTCTGCCGGAACATTAAACCTTGATTTGGCAACGTAGAACTTCAGCTCCGGTATCTGCTTTGCGTCTGCCTTGATGTAGGTTTCGTCATCCATAGCCACACACATCGGTTTCGTTAACCACTCTCGATACAGCTTCCTTGCGTGGGATTTGGCCACCGTGTTTTGTTGATCACGCTGGTTCGGTGCTTTGTGGACCTTGAATACACGAAGCCCAGCTCGTTTCATGGTTTGCTGAACGAATCAGGTGGAACACTTGGCCTTCAGAGCCGCGTCGCGAATCGAAAGGTTCGGTTTACACTTGAAATAATCCAACACCTTCACCTTCACCTTCACCTTCAAAGGGTCAGCTGCCTTCGATTTACTTCCACTATCAGCCCGCCGCACAGTGGCACAATTTAAAAAAAAACGGTCATAACATGTTCACCCTGTTGTCATCATTTTATCAACTAGGTCAAAATATTATTCCGCATCTTTTGAAAAAACACGCCTAACGTTTCATAAGGGCATAACTACATTTTTTAATGCTAAATTTTTCCAGGTATGAGATAACGGGTTGTTGTCTGCGACAAAATTGGAGAGCAGGTAATTTTAAGAAAAGTTACTGAAGGCACTAAGTTTCTAGAGCCTAACGTTAACGAGATATAAATGGTTTTCTTTCAGCACTACCTTAAAACTGTTTTTTGAGATAATTAGTAGTTTGTTCAAATTTGACGATTTCAATATGCTCTATGAAATTGTAGGAATTATAAAAATACACATTTTTGCTGAATACGCCAATGCTCTCTGATGACCACATTTTGATATATTGGAGTGTCTGTGTGACGTCATAATCAACCACCTCAAAAAGGGTGGGCGGGTCCATGCGGGGCCTAAAACAGATTGTATTTGAAGGAGCATCTTATGAACAAGAATTCCTGAAATTGAGCGTTGAGTACTGAAGGGTACCTAGTAAAACGTTAGTTTGAAATAGTACAGGTTATAAGCCAATTAATATTTCACATGTGAGCCAATAAATATTTCTAAACCCGATTACACTAAAGTTTTTTTTTGGACGGTTTTTTTGCACGGTTTTTTTTTACACGGGTTGTTTTCAGTGAAATGGACTTATCGACCTAATTCAAATCACATTTTACGTTTTGGGCCAAGAGTAATCATATGGCAGTTTTTCAAAAAAATTACAATTTTTGGTGTAAATACTCAAAATTTTAAAAACTGCATTTTGACCAATGCATGGAAAGGTAACACATGCAAACAAAATCGAAGCAATATTAAATGTATACGCATGTGAATTTATCAACTCCATTTATTCATTTTTTACACGGTTCCATGCTAAAAGTGGAACGTGTCCCCGTGCAAAAAAAAACCGTTGTGTATTTTTGAAAAATTATCTTATGAACTAGTATTTCTGAAATTTTAAACGTTGGATACTGAAGGGTACCCAGAAAATTTTTTGTTAAAAATAATACTACTTATTAAATAGTCAATTAATATTGTGAATGTTTCCTAATATTCAACGAATTAGAAGGAGAGTGGTTATTTGTGCTCTGTTAGGTACCGAGTCTAATCAAAATGCGATGTTAAGCTTTCGAGGTGATGTCAATACTGATGCTTTAAATGCATGCTGCACATGCATAAATTACGCAGCATTTCGGGGAAATGTGAGGAGGGTTTCAAAAATAGGGATGAGACATATACGTTAAAGAGTGTTTCAAAAGGGTCAATGATTTTGTTTACATGTTTGTATTCAAAATCAGATAGGTTCTTTTGACAAATTATCCTAGACATGAAGTCATAATACGAGTGAAGGCATAAGATCTTAGACAGGTTAAAATATGCTTCGTCATTTATGAATCATCCCAAACTATCTTGCTCGTGACGGCTAGTTTTAGGCTTTGTTTCTTAATTAAACCAAACAAACCATTTATATCTCTTTAACATAAGGCTCTAGAAACTAAGTGTCTTCAGCAACTTTTCTTTAAATTACTTGCTCTACAATTTTGTAGAAGACAACATCCCGTTATCTCGTAGATGGAAAAAGTTAGCATATGGAGATGTAGTTTAGCCCTTATGAAAGGTTAGGCGTGTTTTTTTTTCAAAAGATGCGGAATAATATTTTGAGCAACTTTTCTCAAGACACCTAGTTGATAAAATGATGACAAAAGGGTGAAAATGTCTTTTTTTCAGAATTGTTCCACTGTGCGCCGCTCGGTCGTCTCGGACTCCTTAAACGATTTTACCACCTGCGACACAGTTGTATGGGTGATTCCCAGTTGTCTTCCCGACCAGAAGGGCATAACATAAAAATAACAAAATTATAACAAAAGAAGTTACGACTAACTGATTAGGATATAAATTTGTTGAAGATGTTTTCATCTGGATGAATATATAGCATACATGTTACAAATTGAGATATATTGCCCCACGAGGCACAATTTGCGTAAATATAATAATTAATTTTAACATTAGCTGATATGATTTTGCTACATCGCAACAAAACGCTTTCAAGTTTTGTTTTGTTTATGTTATATCTATATCATAGTTTGCTATAATTTGGTTATACCTTGAAGATTTTTTGTTACAATTTCTGATATTTTAACAACATCCGCGATCTAAATTCTACCAACCTTTGTTATAAAACAAAGCGTAACTGAATAACAAAACATGATATAAATTTGTTGTTTCCTTTTGGTCGGGTTCCGATCCATCTCATGGTTGCAGTCAGATTCTCCATGACGGCGCGCAAAATTCTCCGGTGATTTTGTTTTTTATGAAGTTTTGCACATGTAAACAATTCACTCCAAACTAGTTATACCCAGATTTTCATCAATTTTTACCCACGGACAGTTAAAAACGGATAAAAATTGTGCATTTTTTTTGAGTACAGGCCTTACTTAGGGACCGAATTTCTACGTTCGTGTTAGGAAAACACTAGTTAGTGATTTTCGTATACAAATTGTTATTATAAGACATCACCTTTTAGTTGTGATATTTTCAATAATATAACAAAAGTTGAATGCTAATTTCTGATGATTGAATTCATAGTCGCGAAAATACCCAACTGTTCGATAAAAACATCTTCACAATCTAAAGAGAAAAAATATTAGCTTTAAAAATGGTATAACTTTTCATGACTGTCACAGTTTTTCAAATGTTCAATTACGTCAACAAAAGAGGAGGCAAGTGTTATGAAAATTGTGCTATTTTTATTCTGGCATGGCATGCTCAGAAGCCAGCAAAAAGCATAACATTGTGAGAGGCTTCCTGAGAAAACAATTGGTGCTAATGTTACTTATGAACTTCTGTATACTTGGTGCCTAATGTTTGTTAAAAATTCAGTACAAAGAATCATTCAGCTGTTGTTCTCTTCTGCAACCAATCAAGTAGAAATTGTAATAACCTATTTCAACTTGAATTCGGAAAATAAAATTAAGCTTCTGCAAGCAAAAAACCTCGTTTTAGTTCTTGCGTTTAAAATAATAATGGTTTTACTTTTTGCGATTTCTTTCATCGATTTTCTCTTAGTAATACGACGGCGAAGTGTAAAAAATCCAATCGAATCGAATAAATTAACTTTTCGGACCACCACCGAATGCTCAAAGCAATAAGAAGTAAAGAAAACAGCACATCGATAAAATGTTGCAACTTCTGATTCTAAGCGCTGAAAATGTTAAAGTAACTACCAACCATAAACAATTTTGATATATCGAAGCTTCGGAGAAAACTTTTTATGCAATATAATTTGATCCTGCTCTTATGGAGAGATGTTTTCCAATGTTGATAGATACCTATGTATATCGAAAATTGTCTAGCACTGACTGCCTTGCCAACAACATTTTGAGATGGAAACGTCTATGATGTACAAGGGAACGTGTTTATGTGTGCTAGGCAAAAGTTATCACTCACTTTGTTAATGATGTAAACAAATTTGCTCCGCAAAAAAGTCCCATTGGGCAGCTTCCATCCTTCAGTTTGGGGAGGATAAAGTTCCCACCCTAATGTCATCAGAAAAATGCGACAAAATAGATATGTAACATCCAATTTGGACTTAATGCTTCTCGGACTATGATGGTTGGAAACTTTTCCTGACAAGATCAGCAGGGCAAGGGCGGGACAGAACGAATCGAAATTGTCGAGAATAAACAGCAGGGAAAGGAAAACTTTCGGGACATTTTCTCCCTTGAATGAACAGTCTGAATGAATGAAAGATGAGAATAAGCATCACCTAAAGTTGATAAGGGGAGGATAATGTTAACCGTCATGACCGTTCGAGAGGTCAACAATTTCTGTTGCAAAGGTTTGATACGAGTTTATGGTTTGCATACGAGGTTCTTAGTTTTATATATTTCCACTTAGAAACGATTACCCCATAGAGATTGCCCCTTAAAGTGCACTTAGAAAGCAAACGCTGACAAAACTTGAGTTGGTAAAAACGCAGCAGCAGAGAAAGATAATGCTGCAGGTTTCTGGGATCAATTCCCGATCTACACGGATAAAAAGAAACATATCATTTTCTGCGTTATTTAATGCACATAAAGGAAATGCTAGATTTGACAGAAAATAATGAGATATTTTAGCCTGATAACGCCTGAATCTAGCCTGTTGTATAAAAGAGTGCAAATATTGTTGTATGGCGCATGAAATATTGCAAACATTTTCGTTGGTCTCACCTCCTTTGTCTTGGAATTAAACGAGGGGAAATTCTACGCGCCTGTTAAAATTCAATATTTTTCTCTGTGTAGCCAAAGATGATTTTTCTGATCGTTTGACTGAGTAAAATTATGTTTTCAATAAAAAATAATAAAATTATGTTTCCAGTTGACGCACAGCTGTTACAAAAACTAGATACATCTGATATAAGACACAAAATAGGATCATCTTCTACTTAGTGATTTTTCACACAAAAGAATTATTGATCGTTTGATAAACCATAACGGAATTGTATGCGTTTATGCGTAAATAATTATGTGTGTATGTTAAAAGCTAACTATCCTATCTACCCTTGCACGCCATGCAAATCTACTTAAAAGAAAGGTCATACATTGCTATCGTTCTGAATTAGATACAGTACACTGAGCCAAAAAGGGTTGGAAATTCGGTTGAATTGTTGGAATAAATGTAATGTAATAAAGTGAAATTTAATGGATTAGGAAAGATGGAAGGAAATGTAGAAAACATAGCAAACAAAGAAAACAAAGAAATCCAAACTCATACCGGTTCAATTTATTTTAAACTTTTTTCAAATATTTAAGCAGTTTTTGGCAGCGTATCATTTCAGATCGGTGAAAACTTGCGTCGTTCGGATCCTTTTTGAAGTGAAGCGAAGTTGAACTTATAGTGAGTGAAGGTTTTAGTTTTTAGGTTAAGTAAAAACCGATCGAAGACTGTCCTGCTTGACCGAACATTAGTTTTAATTTGTAGTCAATAAATGTAGTGATTTATAGTTGATGTGTAAAGTAAAGAGTGTGTTTGCTGTACAAGTGTAGTTTTTTTGTTACGATTCCAAGGAGGAACCTTTTACCCAAGGCCAAGGAGCATCCCATCCAGCCCTCGAGCACTCCAATCCTCCACCGAGCTATCCACTGGTCCAGGTATCCTACAAAGATTGTATTCGAAAAAAATGCAATGTATTTGGCCAATGTCAGCCGTTATGTACGGCTTGCTGAATTTACAGCACCCACAGATCGCCTGCCACACTCAGCACTTCTTGGCCAATTTGTCGACCTTTTTCTTCCGGAACATCTCCAAAACATCCAGGCGGGACTTGCCAACAAAAATTCCAGGTCAATGATCTGCTTGGAGTCTCGTCATCCATTACGTAGCATTTCGACTGCACCGATAACTTGCGGTAGAGCTTCCTTACGCGGGATTTGGCCACCGCATTCTGTCATCGTATCGGTTGGGCGCCTTCTTTGAAGACATGAGATCCGGCCTGCTTTATTGTCTACTGGACGCATCAAACGGAAGAATTGACCTTCCTGGCCACGTCCCGAATCGAATGGTTCCGATTGCGCTTGAAGCTTCACTGCATTCACGTGATCGGTCGTCTTCGCATTTCTTCCGCTGCGAGCTCGCCGCTGGGTTATCTGGGTATCCTGGAACGATTTTACCACACGATCGAATGGTCGATTCCCAACTATTTTGAGATCAATAAAATCTAGCATCCTGCCACTACACTCGAAACGTGTTGAAGTGGTACCGGGCCAACGGAATCAAATTTTTATGCCAAAAGATATGAACCCACCCAACTCACTGCGCCCAATTGAAAAATTCTGTGAAATTCTGAAGGCGGAACTTTGCTAACATCCCAAAACTTTTAAAACAGCGCTTTGAAACAGTTGGACAAATATAGAAGAAAAACAGCAAAAATTTTAGGAAAATCAGTATTGTACAAAATGTGATGGGTGGAGTGAAAAGGAGGGTTCTGGCCTTCGGAATGCGAGATGAAATTGAATGAAACAAATTTTGTGAATCATAACTATCAGTTTTTCATGCACTGGAAATTTCATAAAAATCCGATAAACGGATTAATTTTGGTGAGTAAATATGAGTGTGCCATTTTTATCGAATACACCCTTTATCATTTGACCAGAACAGTATTGTGCATCGAACATATGTTGGTTACATCAGAGGCACTACCATGTTTCTGACTTGAGCCGAAATCTAGCATGCAACCTCTCAAATCACTTGAAAATTTGAAAAGAGGAAGACTACTTTGAACACATCTTTACATGTTTCAGGTACCCCCAGGGAATTGATCAAATTTGAGCTTGGAGCAAAAGCTATCAATCTGTATCGGTCCATCCTGAAACCTATAACTGACGGTTTAAGCGCCACTTCCGATTAAGGAGGACCGTTTGCTCTGCTAAGTTTTACCCGGAAGAGACTGCCTAAATCAGGGCAGGCTGATGTTAATCAGAACCAAAGTTACACTCTAACAAATTCAAGCATTCATAGGCAATCAACTACACTGAAAATCAATTTTAGTTTATATTACGAAATCGGAAGTACAACTAACAAATCTATTCGTTGTTTTCTGAAACTGAATTGTTCTATATATAAAGCTACCTTCGTAATTAATGGCACCCGCGCAACTGTCAAAACCACGAAGCATTTGTTGAAACAGAAAAAACATTCGTGCATTGCACGATAACAATAAAAAGAGCTACGAATATTTTGTTACACATTAAAAAGAAACGTTTTTCAGGTGGTTGCAAGAATGAGAAACAGATCTACTTTATCGACTCAAAATGCAATTGAAACAAAAAGCGCAACCACGTGGAGTTTTACAGCGTTTTTTAATGTTTCTGACATAGGATTCGATCCTGCATTTTTGGAAAGCGTTGATACTGAATCCGTAGTTGATCTCACTAGGCCATGGTGACTTGTGAGAAGATATGTGATTAATGAGCATGATGTTGCAACACTCAACAGTGCTTTAATATATTGTTCCCGCCCATCCCAGCAGTAAAACCAACATGCAAGTAGTATGAAAATAGAGAAGCAGCGATTGGCTGGTCTTCACGAAATCCATTTCGTGCATTATACAAAAAGGTGTAATAATAGTATTTCATCAGACAAAAAGCAACATGAAATTTTCATACATTAAACGAGACATTTGTTGTATGTACAAAATCCATGTTTACGAAACAAGAAAAAGCTAGTTAACGAAAATAAATTTTCAGTGTAGTTTACTTCATTAGCCAATATTGGGAAATGTCCCACTAAAATAAGTATAAACCAATCCAAAATTCAAACTTGAAGACATTTATATGTAACAATTATTGAATAATTGCGAGTAAAAGAATAGATCGAATTAATCGAGGTAAAGCTTAGCTCCTCAAATGAAAATGATTTATTAAATTCAGGTAAACCTGCTATTCCCTAACTTGTGACGTCACGTACATATTTCTAATTGTAGCGCTTGAGATAATAAACAGACAGATCTCCTTATGGCATAGGTCTAGTCGAGTGGAAATTTCGCTTTGTTTTCAACTAAACATAACATTTACAAACATAAAAACATAAGATTTCTTACGGTTCTTTTCAAAACAAAAAGCATTTAATGTAGGCTTGTAGGTTTATTGTTTTAATAAGAATCAAGTTGCTCAATATTCTCATTTAAATTTAATGTAACATATTTTTGACGTAGGACTACGTCTGTGTTTTCAATACTGGGGTACACGTTCGAATTGCGAAAATTTGGAGCGTCACGAAAAATATATAGGTTTTGAACGTTAATAACTAAGTCATTCCACGATTGATTTTCAAAATGTTTGCACCAATCGATCGGAAAATTTTCTACGCTTCGATTTAAATATTAAAAACTATTGATTTTTAACATTCAACTATTGACATTAACGCAAATATAAGGTGATGTCTTATAATGCCGATTTTTCAGAGTAAATTTACCAAATACACAGTACTTTGCTATCACAGACATCAAATTTAAGTAACGAACGTCTCACATGCAGCAGTGCACGATGTAAAACAGGGACACCTTCAAATTTTCTTCATTCGCTCGGCAGCCATGGAGCTGTGCAGAGCGGCAATGGGCCAGTACTGCTCTGACAGCTGACGGTTGCAAGTACCCTGAAGAAAAGTACGCAGAATGATGACTCAGCGGCTGTCGCAAGCTTTTTAATGCAGTCGTGCCAAGCTCGTGGCAAATTTATCAAATCTGTAGGAAAATATGTATGATCCAGTTGGTAGTCATATCACGATATGATGTACATGTATATGCATAGATATATGTGTAGATTATTTCGAAATAGTTACGTCGTCCTACGTCAACTTTGCGTACAACCCCATTGGGCTGTCCCTTATAGTTTTTTTAGACGCTTCTTGAAGTTGAAGTTAAAATCCATTCTTGAAGTTAAAATCCATTTTTTTTATTTATTTATGTTTCAGCATTTTGTGAGTGACTGACCAGATTAAAATTCAAGGTATGTATATACTTATATCATAGAAAATAAATGAGAAAATGCGTTTTTTTCACGAATATTATAATGAAGTGGCTAACTCGAAGAACATGCACGGAATGGAAGAATCCAGGTTGAAAAAAGAAGAAGACACCGAGTGGTGATAAATCTGACAGCTCCCATGTTAAAGTATAGGACGAACATTTTAAAATGCTTATAAAAAATTCTAATTAAAAGCGGTTTGTTGTATGATGTAAGAAAAATCCAAAACTACTCAATAAAGACATTTTCAGCAAAATAAAAAATCAATCAAAATAATGCCCCTATTGTGCAGTTTAGGATTTTTCTTACATCATACAACAAACCACTTTTAATTAAACTTTCATTTGAGTTTATTAGAAGCATTTTAAAACGTTCGTCCTATACTTTAACATGGGAGCTGTCAAATTTATCACCACTTGGTGTCTTCTTCTTTTTTCAACTTGGATTCTTCTATAACCTATTAACCTCACTCAATCAATCAATCTACAATTGAGAGATTCTCTCCGGGCTCGCTCTCTTTCATTCATTACAGCGCCAGTATAAAACTTACGAGGCATTCTTTAGTACAGATCGAAACACAACAGTGCTGGCTAGCAGACTCTACAAATAGTTGAATGAAAAACGTAAAGGCGATTGGTTTATGAATGAAAGAGAACGAGCCCGGAGAGAATCTCTCAATTGTAGATTCGCCGTAATGAAAAAAAAACCCTAGATATTATCTAGACCGAGTACAGACAATAAAAAACCTTTCAATGACAATATGGCCAACATTTAAATATGAGTTAATGTAGAGGTTGTAAGGTGAAAATGAGATTAAATTGTTCGATAACAATAACATAATATGTGATAATATATACATATATACATTCGAAATGTAGTTTTGACTATACAGCAAATTGTTTTTCGTTATGCGGGATGTCTTTATTGAGTAGTTTTTTGATTTTAAAGATATGAAGACATTTTCAGCAAGTTTTTGACTTTGAAGATATGAAGACATTTTCAGCAAGTTTTTGACTTTGAAGATATGAAGACATTTTCAGCAAGTTTTTGACTTTGAAGATATGAAGACATTTTCAGCAAAATAAAATCATGATGCCATATTTTGATGGCATATGGCATATTGTAGCATATGATGGCATATTTTAAATATATTTTTATTTTGCGCCTTAGAGATGTTCTTCGAAGATTTAAAAACGATAAAAAAAAAACAAAATTAGCACTGATCAATGATGCGTTAAAAGTAAAAAGTAGCGAAGGGGAAGACCATATCGCTACGGTAACGCGGAAATGGGAGGAAGAGGCGAGGATGGAGGTTCCAAACCCCAATAAAGCGGAGCAGCAAGATCTTACGAATCCCACTGTTGCAACACAATTCAACGAGGAAGAGAACCGCGTAAATGCCGTCGAAGCGGCATGGAATCCAGTGGAGGAGCAAGATCCTACGAATCCCACTGTTGCAACACTATTCAACGAGGAAGAGAACCGCTCAAATGCCATCGAAGCGGCATGGGATCAAGCGGAGAAGCACGATCCTGCTTCAGAGCCATCTAAGCGGAAACGGGAGGAAGAGGCAAGAATGGATGTTCCAAACCTCAATCAAGCGGAGAAGCAAGATCCTGCTTCGGAGCCATCTGAAAAAGATGCAGTCGATGTGGCATTTGAGCCATCAGCGGCATGGGATCAAGCGGAGAAGCACGATCCTGCTTCAGAGCCATCTAAGCGGAAACGGGAGGAAGAGGCAAGAATGGATGTTCCAAATCTCAATCAAGCGGAGAAGCAAGATCCTGCTTCGGAGCCATCTGAAAAAGATGCAGTCGATGTGGCATTTGAGCCATCAGCGGCATGGGATCAAGCGGAGAAGCACGATCCTGCTTCAGAGCCATCTAAGCGGAAACGGGAGGAAGAGGCAAGAATGGATGTTCCAAACCTCAATCAAGCGGAGGAGCAAGATCCTGCTTCGGAGCCATCTGAAAAAGATGCAGTCGATGTGGCATTTGAGCCATCAGATATTGTAATCAGTGCAACATCTGTTCTGACTGAACTCCTAGCTCCGATGCAGCAAAAGAAAACCTCAGACATGATTGATTTAAATAAGTACCGAAATCTCGCCGATAGCGACTTATTTACTATTATGTGCGAGGAAAAAAAATTGACTATTCTGGGCCAAGACTTGAAGTCTTTGTACGATCGCAACTGGTTAAATGCCGGTGCTGTTGACATCGGCCTTAAAGTAATGTTAACAGGGCATAAGGATGTCGATTTTGTTTCGCCTAGTATTTACGAAACAAAAGTCTTGTTTAGGGAAATGAAACCTGAAGATGACAGAACAATTGTTTCTAGCATCCTTCAGCTTAGCATAATTTTTTGCCCTGTTCATTAACAAGATCACTACGCACTGATTGTCATTGACACAGACCAAGCCGTTCTACATTATCTAGACTCAGGCAGTATCAACGGATTAAAGTTGTTAAAATTAAAAAAAAAATAATTGCAAAGATTTAATTCTATTTTG
Source organism: Aedes japonicus (assembly GCA_034211315.2). Lineage (NCBI taxonomy): Eukaryota > Metazoa > Arthropoda > Insecta > Diptera > Culicidae > Aedes > Aedes japonicus. Next base: position 62,728 of record JASCZW010004253.1, on the reverse strand, counting down.
AACTATTTCTCTAGTATTGGCGTACAGAAAGCTGACCTGCTCTCTTTAAAACCATGGACCATCAGTGGTCTAAACAGTGAAAAGCAATTGGATGCTTATAACTGTGGAATCTTTACCATTTTCAATGCTCTCCGATTTTTAAAATTGATTGAAAATGAAGGAGAATCTGATATTATTTGTGCAGATTCTCGTAGACGGTCTATTCATGAAAGAATTATATTGTCCATGGTACCTGAAGAGTTAACAAGCAAGAAGTGCTTTGCTTGTGAAAGAATTCTGCCAGTTTTTAGCAAGTATAGTACCGACATTGTCGATTTCATGTGCGATGATTGTTTAAAAGTCATTGAGCCTGAGCGCAAGGTAGAAATAACATATGATGTGTTTGCAGATGGACTTCCATCTGATATAACAAAAAAGAAAAAAATCCAAGTCATACATGACAGGAGTATCTTGGGACTCAGAAATTAATAAATGGGCTCACTTCACCACCATTTGTTTTACACAACAGGATCTAGATATTTGCTATGTAGATGAAAATACTCATAGCCTCATAAAAGGCAAGCCTCAAAGAGGTGGCAAATTTGACAAACTCAAGTATACAGTACTTTTGAGAGACAAGATGAATGAGGTTGAGAAAAATTGTATCTATTTAATAGAAAACCAACACCATAGCAAAAATTCAATAATAATCTATGGCTATTGTAGGCATTATAGACATGAACGACCTTGCAGACTATTCAAGTATGTAGCGTCGCCTCCTCAAACAAACGGAATGTTCTTTGAGGTTTTCGTGAATCAAACCTCTATTCACCATACTAAAAACTGACCCAACCGTGTAAAGGATTGGCCATGGAAAGGTTAAAGAAACAAACCTCACAAGACCTTCCTAAACAAGTCTGTCAACAGCAAGTTGTGAGCGTTGATGAATCTGTGGAAGAGACTAAGAACTGCATAGAAGTTCAATCTTCCTCCATGATTAAATGGGCAAGGCATCAAGCACTGGCTGAAAACGATGGTAGTTCGGACATCGTCATAGCTCTTAGCAAAAAATTTGACCAGTCGGAGAGAAAATTCGTTCAAGGGGTTGATCTTCGCCCCTTTTCCGTAAGAATGTTTTCTGATGCAGGACATGACATAGTGCACAGAGAACTGGTACGGTATAAGAGGAAACCTTTAGCTCACATGGATGCAACTGGTAGTATGTTCAAGCGAGTGACGCATGCTAACGGCAAAGACTTACAATTGAATTTGCTGGTTATAAGAGCTAAGAATTGCTCTGATGATCCAAGGTATTGCTCTGTTACAATACCATTGTTTTATCACATCATTACTGACGCTCATGCCATTGATTTGCAAGTTGGCCTGGAGTACTATTTATATTCTTAAGTGAAGCGTTATAAGAACGATGGGTTACCGTTCTGTGGAATTGTAAGCGACAATTCCAAAGCAAATCTGCATGCTATAAGTGTAGCATTTAATAAAATGACCATCCCTCAATACATACAAAAATGTTATGAGTGGGTAGGTTTAAATATAACTGAGCAAGAGCGAATTTTGAAAGATGTTTGCGTTATTTATCTTTGTGATGCACATCTAACAAAAAAACAATACGAGTTTGTGGATAAATCATTTATTGGAGTCAACCGCAAATTTTGTACATTGGTGAAAATTATTATAGCCAACATGTACAACATATCTGATTATATGAAGTTCAAGAACTATTGGCTCAATATGTGCCTATTTCTTGTAAGTAATGAAAACGATCCGATTTATAAAAATGCTTATTCCTTTCTCAACATTGATTCGAATAGTTCAAAGGATTTTGAACATATGGAAAACGAATCTGAAATAGAAGTGATTGAGAAGAAGGATGAAAGTCAATATAAACTAAGTCCATTTTTCCAAGAGGCATATAAGTTATTTCAGCAAGCAATTGCTCAAGTTGAAAACAAGAGTTTAATGTTTTCAGAGCGATTCGTTTTTTTGGAGACATTCATGAAAAGGTACATATACCTGCTGCCACTTTGGGTTCCCATTTTTAGCGAATCAATAGGGATAAATGAAGAGTTAGAGAAAAATATAAGGAAAAGTAACGCCCTAATAGAAGGGAAGTTTTCTGAAATAAAGCAATACCTCGAGACCAAGAGTTTGAAACATGGTCGAGGAAAAAAAAATGTAATGAGGGTTATCAACTATTTAGAAAAGGAACATTTCCTTGGTGCAGAAGTGCATTCAAAGCAAATACCGACAACTGCATTGCAAAGCAGACGTGTCTCACCCAAAACAAGTCCTTCTAATGGAAAGGCATCGACTCCAATTAAGAGGATTGCAATTAAAAGAATAGTTAACCTCTCTACCATAAAGGAAAATGAGGAGGAAGGATTTAATCGCATCCATGATCATCTTTTTGAACAAAATACGTTCAAACGAAGGCGTCTAAATGCCCTCTCCTTTACAGAAGACAAAAAACTTGAAAGAACACATACCTTGTTCGATGTACAGCTACCTAGCAGTCCACCTAAGGTAACTATAACTAAAACAAAGTCAACAGAATGCATTCGCTTTACTTCAACTTTTGAAGAAGCAAGTTCATCGTCGTATGTCGACCGATCTTCTATAAAAGACACTTCGATGGAAGGAGTTACGTTGAAACGTGAAGATTTGTTTTATGAAAATATGGCTATTAATAGTCCACACTATTATATGTTGTTTGACGATACTGCCAAGTTAAACATAATCATTGAAACAACTAAGTGGAAACAATGCTTCATGTTGTCAATCAATGACTTTAAAACGCTTCAACCTACCAAATGGTTATCTGATAGCATAATCGAAGTTGGGCTTAAATTATTTACATTAATTGTTATTTTATATATTCTCCGTGCGAGGAGTAACGATTATGATGTTGAAGGAGATGTTCTCTCATCACCATGAGGCACCAAGAGTGAACAACAATGTTTTTGGCTAGAATTGAAAGATATGAAGAGAAAGTTTTTGATAGTTCCGCTAGTGTGCGGCAGGCTCGGAAACATTCGCTCAATTTTCCTAAAACATCTGCTATGTTTCCGAGCCTGCCGCACACTAGCGGAACTATCAAAAACTTTCTCTTCATATCTTTCAATTCTAGCCAAAAACATTGTTGTTCACTCTTGGTGCCTCATGGTGATGAGCGAACATCTCCTTCAACATCATAATCGTTACTCCTCGCACGGAGAATATATAAAATAACAATTAATGTATGTGAAACCATAAATGGTGGTAACCATTAATTATACTGGTGGGGACCAGTATCGCATCGCTTCACGGTGTTTCTCTCCGAGGTCTCTACGTTGGAGACGACGAGAAAAACTTTAGTGATCGTCAGTCGGTGCGAATCAAAACAAACCCAAAAAGGAGAGAGTTCCTCTCCCATGTGCGCATCAGTAAACAGAGTGCACACAATAGATCGCTAGAATAACTATACAAGCCACAGTGGTACATGAGCGTCTTCCAACCGGACATTTTTGCCTGTTGAAGTGGCGGACTTAGTCCGTGCTTTAACCTACCCCGCAGTGGGATGTTAGGCAAAAATGTCGTTGGTTCGAGTACCACTGTACACATGCCCTTTTCGCTCAATTTTCCTAAAACATCTGCTATGTTTCCGAGCCTGCCGCACACTAGCGGAACTATCAAAAACTTTCTCTTCGTACCTTTCAATTCTAGCCAAAAACATTGTTGTTCACTCTTGGTGCCTCATGGTGATGAGCGAACATCTCCTTCAACAACTTAAATTATTGCTGCGTCAATTCTCTAGCAAATCTTTTATTGCATTGTCTATCCATGACTCGCGTAAGTTGTTCATGGAAGGCACCAATTGTGTGAATTTGGGAAATTTATATTCTTCTATTGAAAATATCTTGAGCCACGACATTATAATTGCTCTTGTTCATAAATCAAATCACTATTTCTTAGTAGTGATTGATTTGAAATCGAAAATTTTCTACTATTATGACTCTCTTGTTTATGATCATAGTAGTAAAATAAGATCATTGCTAAATAGTTTTAAACAAGCGATGGATTTCTATTTAAAAAATGGAGTATCAATTGGACATGATTATAAATCAAATGATTGGACTATAAGCAAAGCATGTGGGCAACAGCAAACTGATGCTTTTAGTTGTGGAGTTTTCGTTATGCACAATGCAGAATGCCACTTGAAAAACGAATTCACACCTTTAAATCCATCACGGAAAAGAGAATTCCTCCAGGAGTTGATTTTGAGGAATTTGTTTATTGATATAAACAAATGTCCCAAATGTAATGAAACTTACGAAAATGGAATATCTACGGATTACGTATGCAATGAATGCAAGACGTTCTTCGACGGACTTGCATTCGGAAAAAAAATAAATAATGTTGATAAACTAGTAAGAGTTTGAGTTCAAAACGGCTAAAAAAACTGAAAAAAAATACCAAAAGAAATACATACAATAAAAAACTTGTGTCATGATATCCACCTCTATTGATGTAAAGAAAAAAAACCAACACTCATTTTGCGTGTTGTGTCGTAATTGGCCCTTAGTTTCACCATTTCAAGTACTGCTAGTAAAAAATTATCAGTGTTATTAAAAAACAAGTTCGACTTGCAATAAAAATAAGAGAAAAAAAAACATGAACACAAGTCATAGTATGCTGTACTACGTAAAAAATACATATACACAACGAAAGATTGTGTAAAACACTGACATGATAAATATTAGGATGGAGCACTATTTTCACAGAAGATCCAATTCCATAATTACGCGTCTTTAAATTAAACTTCTTGATTTATGTAGGACTAAGAAAATATAATTCTACAATTATTGACAAAAATGGATCAGCCGAAGAAGTGCTCTACCCTACTTGATAAAAAAAAAGTAAAACGCAGATACATCAGGGCCAATTCATGTGTATTCAGTTCTCTACATTATTAGCCTTTGACTTAAAAATTCATACATAGATATCATAAACAAAAATAAACGTAGTGGTAATTCCGCCGAAGACTTTTATAGTCACGCCGGTCACAAGCCCGGAAAAAGGAAGAGTGACACTATGCTTTAAAAAAGTTGCTTTTATTTTTTATTCTTAGAGGGATTAGAACCCATTAGCCACAGACCTGTGTATCTGTAATATATGAGTGTAGTAGTTTGGAGCGATAGGAAGTTCGTTTTTAAATAATAAAAAAAATGGAAGCTGGAGATGACGCCGGTCACCACAATGAGCTGGAACCTTTTTTTTCCCTTTACTTAGCATCAATATCAATAGTTTTGTTTTGTAAAAGAACGCGTTATATGTAGGTGCGGTAGAGGTATAAAGTTTATCAATTTTTTTCTTCTGTTTTGTTTATTTTGATTGTTGATTGTAGATAAAAAAAACACAAATTGTTAGTTGGTCACATAATTAGCACATGTTACTTTTCATAATGGAAACAAAAAAAAAATTCAATCATTTATTCCAGTTTTGGATCAATACTTAGTAGGGAATCCTTTTTGAGCAATAACTTCTTCCAAACGCCGCGGTAGACTTTCAACGAGTCGTTGACATCTTTGAATAGGGATACTCGGAAGCTCGGTCCAATTCTTGGTTTTTTTTTCATTTTGATGTGCTGAGCCACAACTTCACAAGTTTGGAAGTATGCTTTGGATCATTGTCGTGCATAAAAGTCCATCTCAGCGGTACATTTTCATCAGCAAATGGTTCCATATGTTCCGGAAGAATACGTTTGTGTTGATGTTGGCCTATTCTGTCATCGATCTTTACAATGGATCCAACGCCGCCAAGAAAATACTGCCCATACCCCAAACCATTATGCTGTCTCCTCCGTGCTTTACAGTCTTTACTGTATACTTCACATGTGCGCCAAACGTGCCACTTACCATCGGAACCGAACATATTAAATTTTGGTTCGTCACTCCATAACACATATAAACAAATTTTCTGAAGCGACCAATAAGGTTTGCTATTTCATTCGAGATGGTTTCCATGGTTTCTTAGGTTTATGATAACATATCTGAGCTCAGGCGTGCATGAAGCACTTCGACGCATCATGATTACCTGTTAAAAATAAAAACATTGATTTTATCCGGTATTTGACCACTAAAAAGATATCTTTTCCAAAAGCTTATGATATTCAGAAAATATTCTTCGTGTGCTAATTATATGACTAGCTCCAGAAAATATTTCGTTTACGATCGGTTTGCAGTTGTCAAACGAGTTTTTAATCTGTTAAACTATACATTGAACAGGCTATAGTGCATTAAAAATACCATGAATGATAGGGTGCATATAACACAAAAAATAATGTTGTTCAACCAGTCTGTGCTAATTATAAGACCAAAACTGTATGCAACAAGCTATTTTCTCATTCTTAAGAATTCCAGAATAAACCATTGACATACTTCACATAGGTCACATACTTCACTGAATATACTTAAATATGTTACGTTACTTTGTATTGCCCAAAAAACTACTGTTACTACTGTATATTTTAAGTTATGAACTCAGGGGCGGTTTGTGTTACCTAGAGGATTTCAAAATTATAAAGTAATGACTGTTGACCTTCCAAAAGATTCATTAAATATGTTTGAATTTAGATGGTCACCATATATAGCTCAAAAGCTGCTGTTACAACTGTAAATCTTATATTTTGAGCTTAACGACAGTTTGGAGTACCTATAATATCCCATGAATGATGCAGATTGTCTGTTGGCCTTCCATACTATTCAATCAATATTGTTAAATACATATTGTCCCTTTACACACTCCAAACAACTACTATTACAACTGTAGATGTTATGATCTGAGGTCAAGGACAGTTTGGGCGACCTGGATCATTCTCGTTCATCTTATGATGTTTTTATTACGTTCGAAAAAATTCACTGAATATGTTCGGATACGTAGCGTAGCTTTGTATAGCTCAAAAAACTATAGTTACTACTGTAGATCTTAAGCTCTGAGCTCAACGACAGTTTGGATGACCTAGAGCATCAAAAAGTTATCAAACAATGACTGTTGGCTTTTTGAATACATATCGTAACCTTATATAGCCCTAAAAGCTACTGTTACAAATGTAGATCTGAAGTTCTAATCTCAAGTACATTTTGGATGACCTAGAACATCCCAGAAAGATAAGAAAATATTTAACCTTTATCAACGAGAATTTAATAACACGTCTGCATTTGTACAATATTCGAAAACAACGCATTATTCTATTAAGAATTTATTTTTTCGTCCTGAACTTCTTCATATTCAGGATGTTCGATGTCGTCAATCAGGCCTTAAATTAATAAGTTTTTTTTTAATGTTTTGCAGATAGAAGAATTGATGGAAATTTCTTTTACCGAACTCAGTGTACACTTTTATTCAGTTACTAGCTGATCCCGGTGCGAGCGTTGCTACGCCTGCAACTTAATGAATGAACATTACATAGAACTGACGCTTATTTTTAATGAGTTTTTTTTTGAGTAATAAGAAGTTTAAACTTCTATCAGAACATTCTTCTTACCCAGACAATACACGGTTTGTGGCTTAGTTACCTGGATAATTCTCTGGATTGGTTGAAATTTGTGTTTGAATTCACCATAAAAACATTTCTTGCATTCAAAAAACCCCGCATACCATTTTTGATTCCATTTGCTTGATTAGTTCTCAAGCTATGCATAAATTTGTGTTTCATTTGTATTCGAGCCGGAAGGTGGAAGCGGTCTCAAACAATCATAAGAACCTTCCCCAGCCCCAAAAATACCTGCATACATATTTTCAATCCGATCGGTCAGACAGAAATCCATTTTAATATAAATAAAAATCCTGTTTCCAATAACCCCCACATGCCAAATGAGGTTTCATTAACTTAGATAGTTCTCGAGTTATGCAGAAAATTGCGTTTCATTTGTATGAGAGCCCCCCCCCCCCCCCTTTCAGAGGGCAAAGGAGTCTCAAACCACCATAGAAATATGTCTGACCTTCAAAAAAATCCACAACCCAAATTTGATTCCAATTGCTTTATTAGTTCTCGAGTTATGCAGGAATTTGCGTTTCATTTCTATGGGACCCCCCTCATTAAGAGGGCAGAGTGGTCTTAAACCACCATAGGAATATGTCTCTCCTTCAAAAAATTCCACATGCCAAATTTGATTCCATTTGCTTTATTATTTCTCGAGTTATGCAGAAATGTGTGTTTCATTTGTTTGCGAGCCCCCCCCCCCCTCCTCAGAAGGCGGAAAAGTCTCAATGACCATAAAAACATTTCTCTCCTTCAAAAACCTCCACATGCCAAATTTGGTTCCATTTGCTCGATTAGTTCTCGAGTTATGCATAAATTTGTGTTTCATTTGTATGGGAGCCCCCCCCCTCCTTCAGAAAAGGGTGGGGTCTCAAATTAGCATTGAAACAGTATTCATCTACAAAAACCTCCACATGCCAGATTTGGTTCAATTTGCTTGATTAGTTCTCGAGTTATACAGAATATCGATTTCATTTGTATAGGAGCCCCCCCTTTTCAGGGCGAAGAGGAATCTGAAACCATCATAGAAACCTTTCTTACCTTTAAAACCTCACACATGCTAAATGTGGTTTCTTTTGCTTGGGGGTCTCAAACCACCGTAGAAACATTTCTTGCCTACAAAACCTCCACATGCCATATTTGGTTCCATTTGTTTGATTAGTTCTTGAGTTATGCAGAAAATAGTTTTTCATTTGCATGGGAGCCCCCCTTTCTAAAGGCGGGAGGGGTGTCGAACTATAATAAGATCCTTTCCCGGACCCAAAAACCCCTGCATACAAATTTGCATAGCGGTAGGGATAGTTCTCATGTTTGGTTTAAATTTGTGTTTCGTATGTATGGTAGCCCCCATTTTCAGAGGGAGGAGAGGTCTTAAATTACCACAAAAACATTTCTTGCCTTCAAAAACTCACCCATACCAATTTTGGTTCCATTTGCTTGATTAGTTCTCGAGTTATGCAGGAATTTGTTATTCATTTGAGCCCCCCTTTTTAGAGGGAGGAAGGGCTTTGAACCACCATAAAACATTTCATGCCTTAAAAAACTCGTCCATTTCAAATTTGGTTCCATTTGCTTGATTATTTCTCGAGTTATGCAGAAATTTGGTTTTGTAAACATTGTAAATTTTAACATTGTAAATTTTTCAATAGTATGTAGCCCAAAATCAACATTGTTCTTGATGCGTAAAGGAATTGATGTGTAGAAATACTTCCACTATTCGTGACGGTCGCTATGCAATTTGTTTTTAAATTGTCCCCCAGTATAGAAAACAAAGACATAGTCCTACGTCAAAAGTCGTTTATACAATATTGCCTATGCCTAAACCTACCAACCGTTGCATCCAGTGAAAGCTGAAAGAATGTTGTGAAAATTGCCAAGTTACTTCCGATTCAGGTCAACTATGATCTTCTTATTGACGAATGGAACTTGCTAAAATGCCAGGTACTGACCTTGAGTACAGAGTACAGAATTTCAAATATTTGAACCAGCTTTGGAGTATTGGGACCAGTAGGTGAGCCTAAGTACCCTCAGGTGATTAAGGTAGTGAACACAGATATGCCAGAAGTAATTCTAGCACAGGCCATGCCGGAAGGCGATTCAACCGTGCGTATAAACCCGTCTTCGAAAAAACGAGCTACGGACCAAGTGCAGGAGGTCGTTCAGAAATAAAAGTCGCTTGATTACAGGCTTCTTTACCAAAAAAAAAAACTTAAGAGTGACACTGCGCCACGTATTATTCATTTTGGCAAACGAAGGTGATCACTTAGTTCATTTTTACTGTACTTCACTGTACTACAACTAATGTACAAAAGATTAAAAAAATACAAAAATTTGGAAATCACTTTTCAGTCACTATTTCGTCACTATTTTTATTATTTTAGTCACTAAAGTAACTATTATTTATCCATAAATCCGCGACCAGCCCTGCGTTACGGATTCTTGATCAATAGTGAAGATTGAGTTTCATGACGGTTTGTCGGTGATATATACAGACACACCACAACAGGCAAACATATTCATCCAATCACAATCAATATAATTCCTTCCGAGAATCCCAAGGTCCCCAAGGTGTTCCATAACAAGCTGGCTTATCACTATAACTGTTCCATGTTGCTTATGGTCAATTTCCAGTTTTTTTTTCAATATGTCGTACAGATCACACAGATTACAGATGAGCATGAGCACGAATGACCACCCACGGATGCAATTCCGTTATTGCCAGATCAGCTGTATATGCACAAAGAACCAACAGATGATGTTTGGGACTAACATGCATCTTCAATGTGTAAAAACTGGTGACCTATTTCAAAGCAATACCGGCGTCGGCCGTGTCCGAATGCTGGTCAAGTAGGGAATGGGAAGGAACGTGTTGACATGATACTCGCTTTGAAGGAAGCCGAGAAATCCTCTGCACTTCCACGAGAAATCACTGGGATGTTGGATAGTTGGGGGAAGGTTAGCAGCAGGGTTCGTTTTGGTTAACGATACGCTGAAAATATGTACATAGCACTTTTCGCCAAAAGCAATGGGCCGCTCCAATGTTACTGAAAAGAGACAAGCGTAACGGAAATCAAAACAAAACAAAATAGACAAAATGTAATAAAATAGAATATTAGATACTGTCTTCAAAATATGGTAGAAATAAATTATTTGTTGTTTTGCAAACCAGCTCTCCTCGATATCCTAGATGGCCAAGTCCTGCTGGACCGCAGCTGCTGCCGTCGGCACTCGTCCACATCAACCCGTCCGTCGCCGACGTGTCGGATAACTTCCGGTATTAACATGATATGTGTGTCTAATACACTCTTCTTGCACTGAATAATTTACAAACTAATCCTGATCACCGTATCAAAATTTACTTTGGTACGGTTGTGGTATTTTCCTCTAAAATCTAGTTCTAAATACTGGCATATCTTCCCCCACAATACCCGCGAACGACGACACTTTGGACCTGAGCTTGCTTGAGGAAGCATCATCAACACACATCAGCGCAATTGATTGTATGCCATTTTTTAAAATGAATCGCGAGCACGACGCGATCCCGCGACAAGCAATACACTTCTATTTTCAGCTCACCGGAACCAATTGCACACGCACATGATCACACAGATTACAGATTTGTTTCTCAATCGCTTTTTTCTCGACGACAACTTTTGCAACAGTTATGGTTAGAACAGCAGTACAGCAAATTAACAAGCACAATCATCAATCAAATTGGTTAACAGAAGCAACAAAAAGGTCATCCTGCTGGAAGTGAAAAATATTGATCAACATTCTTCCTATTTGAATATTTCTATGTCTCCGAGAATGCCCCATAAGGATTTAATTATGAACAACAAAGGTCAGAACACTTGCTCGAAACTTCCATCCACGGAGCTTTCAGCACACGGGAACTAAATTGCCTCAACAACAACAACAACAAATACTCCTACTCCGGTTGCACCGCCACACTCTTCATCACAGCTGTTAACGATTAAGCCAGGAAAGGTGTTTCTGCTCATTTGCATCCTGTACCACAGATTATCACCGGTGTCGTTGTAAGGTCACCACTGAAGGAAACTCATATGCACAGCCAACAGCCGATTGTAACTGGTAAGATTTAGTTTGATCCTCCGTGCAAAATTAGATGCTAAGTGATATAGCTTTTAACAACTGTACAAACTCAAAACTGTAACCATTGTACAAAATAATTCTACAATATTTTCCTTTTAATCTACAAATCAACATAAAAGACGATTTAACGCCGATTGATCATTGGGGGCCGGCTAAACCAATCGATAAACCTATCTTCGTCGGTATCCCGACTTGTGTAGATGTCAGCGGTGTGATCTATTTACACGACGCGAGACTTAAGGGCACAAACCACGTTAAACTGAACGGACGCCATCGACTACCTCCAGGTTAACCGCATGGATTAACAGTTTCACCGAGCAGTTATACGGAAGGCAGTAAGTCGCTATGGAGTTGAACGTAGACTTCGGCACCATTAAAGTAAGTCTATAAAGGAGCTTCACAAAAACGTCATGTGCAACCGTGTTCCAACTCTGGCCAAACTAGTATCGCCTAACCAGTGTCACCCCGAAGCAAACCGACGGAATTTGGCCCTTTGAATTGCTGGATACACTGCACGCGTTAATCGTGGATAAGCAGTGCCAGGTTCGTGTGGACACCGATATCGACACAGATGCTGCGGCAGTGGTTGCTTGCTACATAAAAGCGACGGGAGATTTTGCGTCGGAAATTTCAGGGCATCTACTTTAGTTTAAAATAAATGTGATTGTTATCACTCAAATATTATTTAAATCAATATCACACAGCGGTGATCTCCTTATATAATGTTGTTGGTTTGATTTGCATGAGATTTTAAATTGATTTGGAACATTATTATGAATTGAAACTAATAGAAACCTTGTATTAGAAAGCAACAAATCAGGGAACATTTGTTACTGAAAATAAAAATAAGATATGTATCAATGCCCGACCAATACGGCATAACAAAAATATAACTCAATTATATCACCATCTACTGTATGCATTCAACGCATAATATGAGCCTGGAGGTTCTGGCAGGAGTAAAACCCTTACAGAACCGCTTCTGGGAGCTCTCATCTAGAATACTGATCAAGTGTGGTATCAGTAACAACCTTGTGATTGAAAACTTCGAAGAAATGCTCGAATTGAGTTCCCAGTCTAGATTTTTGCGAATCTATATTAACTATATGTCATCCATTATTAGTCTTCCATGCTATAGTTCTCCTAGTGTACGCTTCCCTTATCACAGTTCCTCCATTGATTATGATCTCTCCATGAAACAGGCCATTCAAGGAGTTCCAGATCAACTTCGGCCTATTTTAATTCCCCATATTTTTGTTCAGAAGTACCAACATGTCAATTGCAATAGTAGATTTTTCACTGATGGGTCGCGCATTGATGGACCCACTGGTTTCGGTGTTCACAATGAATACTCCTCTGCCTTCCGGAAACTTCAGGAACCTTGTTCCGTATATGTTGCTGAGCTGGCAGCAATCAATTTCGCATTGGGGATAATTTCCGGTATGCCCATAGACCATTATTTCATCTTCTCAGATAGTCTCAGTTCTATTGAGGCCCTGCAGTCGATGAAAACAGTGAGGCACTCATCTTACTTCCTTGCACAAATAAGGGAGCAGATGTGTGTGTTGGTCGAAAGATCATTTAAGATTACCTTTGTATGGGTCCCCTCACATTGCTCAATTCCAGGCAATGAGATGGCGGACTCTCTAGCAAAGGTGGGCGCACAAGAAGTCGAGATTTTTGAAAGAAGAATTTCACATGATGAATTTTTCCCATTAGTACGTCAGAGTTCTCTTCAAAGTTGGCAAAACGATTGGACAAGTAATTCTCTTGGGCGGTGGTTACATTCCATTATTCCAAATGTTTCGTCGAGATCGTGGTTCAAAGGTCTGGATGTAAGTCGCGGTTTCATTCGTGTGATGTCAAGACTTATGTCCAACCACTACTCGCTAGACGCACATCTCTACAGAATTAACCTCGTCGATAGCAATTTATGTAGGTGCGGAACCGGTTATGATGACATCGCTCACGCAGTTTGGCATTGCCCGGATAATGATGCCTCCAGAGCACGACTATTGGATACCCTAGTGGCCCGAGGTAGACAACCCTTCCGCGAGATAAGAGATGTTTTGGGAATGCGTGATCTTCCCTACATGCAAGCGATTTACGAATTTCTTTGTTTGTCTGATCTAAGAGTGTAACGTCATCACCCTCCGTCCTTCCACTCTAGTAAAATCCCTACCATTGTGTCCCAGTTATACTATCCTTTTGTTTCCGTGCTACTTGTACCTGCCCAGCATACTGTGGTCACCCATCTGCGGTTTAGTTCCTGAAAGGGACTACAGGGATCGAGGATTTGGTAGATGTCGCAACCAAAAGCAGCAAATAATGGCTTAAATAAGTTACCTACCTAGCCCTTTCCAAACGATTATGTGACCCATTAACCTCGAGCTAGCCACGAGTAATTGGCATCCCTCTTTTACTAATAACAAAAAGTAAAATGTTTTGTACAACAATATTGAAAATCGGCTCCGTAAAGTGTTACACACGCCTGAGCCTAACAAATAAACGAACTGATAAAAAAAAAAAAAAAATATATCACCATCTGTTATGAATAACACCCTTTGTTTTAATTTTGTTTTATGCACTTCAAGCTAATGGTGGAAGAAAAATAATTAACGCATTGGAAACATAATTATAGCACAGTTTGTTAGAATTTACATAAAAATTGTTTATGATTCGGGTTTCTTCACTCAAAAAACAATGCCCCTTATATTTAAGTGCAATTACCTATAGATTTGGGCAAAGTGCAAAGTTATTGCTCTGTATTGGTGCTGCACTTATTTTTTATTAAATGTGGTCAAATACTATTCATGACCCATAGAGTAATTAACCATGTGTGCAATAAATATATAGTCTCTAAGTGCAACAGCTGAATAGATATTAATTATAGTGTACATGGATTGCATAAGCTTGTCCTAGCAAAATTCAATTGAGTTTTGTAATACGTTTTATGTGAAAAGGTGCATGGATTTTATTTTATCATAAAAATGTTAGTATTAGATTTTTTGTATCTTTTCATGCAATAAAACAAAATGAGTGAATGAAAGAGGTTTGATTTGTATGTAAAAATACTCGGCAGATCTGAAATATTCAAAATAAACCAAATAAACACAGTTCCTTCAATACTCCGAAAATTTGCATCGGCAGTTCCCGCGTAGGAGAAATGATAATCACCCCGGTTCCATTTCGTGGTTTGAACTGCAACTTATAAATCAACTCCACAGCCGGAATTCAAAACGCCACCGTTTTACCACTGCCAGTCTTGGCAGAAGCAATCTAATCACGCCCCTCAAGCAGCGGCGGAATCCATTCCAGTCCGCACAAGCAAACGGTAAAGGTTGCTCTTTTGCGCTCCGTAATTTTCGAAGGTTTTCTTAGCTTGTTTATTTGTTTATGAATTTAAATCAGTTTTTTCTCGGTATTATAACCATCGCGGTTGTGGTCGAGTTTTTTTCTCTGTAGAAGAAACCCTGTGCTTTACTTAGTGCAATATTGAAAAGCAATCAATTGCAATTCGCAGTCATCAAGCCATTTTGCACATCAGCATCTCTGCGGGATCACGCACACCAGCAGCCGTTCTAGTGATAGAGGCTATCCGTTTGATTCCATCGGTAGTAACGGTTCGCCGCATCACACTCGTTGCGCTTCACCCCTCCCCGGTATAAGCGACCACGAGCGTTCGTCACCCAGCAGCAGCAGCAGCAGCAGCAGCAGCTCAATAACATATAAGATAAGTGTTTTGTTTTTCTCCTTCTCCCTTGAATAGATTGTATGGTCATTTTCGTATTGTGTTTTCGTTTGTGTTAAGCTTGTCTATTGTATTGAATTGTACTGTATAGTGTGCTTTTGTAAGTGCCTCAGTGGTTGAGCCATAAGCTCCCACGGGTGCGACATGGATGATTTGTCGGAAGATGATTCATCCATGCCGCCAAATAATGAGGTGTCTCAAAACGTCCCCCGGTCACGGGCCTATCCAGATGATTCAGCTGGTCCATGGGTTGTATACTTTCAGCCCAAAACGAAACCTCTAAATGTTTATCAGATCAGTAATGATCTGACGAAACAATTCTCGGCCGTGACTGAAATAATTAAGATCAGACCCAATAAACTTCGGGTAGTTGTGTCCAACCTGAAACAGGCGAACGAGATTGCTGTCTCTCAGTTCTTCACACTCGAGTATAGAGTGTACATCCCAGCTCGAGGTATTGAGATTGAAGGTGTGGTCACCGAAGCGACTTTGACCCCTGAGATCCTGATGAAGCAGGGGGTTGGTCGGTTTAAGAACCCTCTGCTTCCTCCAGTTCAGATACTGGATGTGAGAAAACTCGGAAAAGTATCGATCACTAAGGGTGAAAAGAAGTTCACTCCGTCAGATTCGTTTCGCGTGACCTTCTCTGGCTCAGCCCTCCCTCAATACGTCGAGTTGGGAAAACTTCGACTACCTGTGCGCTTGTTTGTACCACGGGTAATGATCTGCCAAAAATGCCAGCAGATGGGACATACGACCTCCCACTGCGGCAATAAGGCACGCTGCTCAAATTGCGGGGAGAAACATGAGGATGGCGCCTGCGCAGACAACACACCAAAATGCGCTTTCTGCAAGGGTACTCCTCCTCATGCTCTCTCGTCATGCCCGGCGTACAAGCAACGCGGGGAAAAATTGGAACGCTCGCTAAAACAGCGTTCAAGGCCATCTTTCGCCGAAATGGTGAAAAAAGCCTCACCATCACCCAATGTGAATACGAATCCCTTTGCTCCTCTGTCAGATGACGAGTCGGATTTTGACTTGGTTGAAGAGGGAACATCATTCAGCTTTCCGGAAGGCACTTCACGAAAGCGAAGACGCGTTCGCCCACGGAAAGTTTCTAAGCCGGAGCCCAAAACCAACTTGCCAATTTTAAAAAAAGGTGGAAAAAGGGAAAATCCTAGTCCTCCTGGTTTCCGCAGTAGTAACTACTCCCAGGACTTTCCATCTCTTCCGGGGACATCAAAAACCCCTAGCACCCCGATTTTAAGAACAGAAGTTCCTTCTCCATCAGGACTGTTCTCATTTGATGATATTGTTGAAAGTATTTTCAAGTTCCTCGAAATTTCTGACCCTCTTAAAAGCATTGTTCTGGCAATGCTTCCCACAGTGAAAACGTTTTTGAAGCAATTGACAATCAAGTGGCCCCTCCTTGCAGCAATCATTTCCTTCGATGGATAATTTTCCAAATGAGGTCGGGGATTTGATCACTGTTCTACAGTGGAATTGTCGAAGTTTGATTCCTAAATTGGAATCTTTTAAATTTTTGGCTCACACTACCGGTTGTGATGCATTTGCTCTTTGTGAAACATGGCTCTCTTCCGAAATCGATCTTCATTTTCACGATTTCAATATAATTCGTCTTGATCGAGAGGATTCACGTGGAGGAGGAGTACTTTTGGGGATCAAAAAGTGCTACTCCTTCTATAGAGTGAATTTTCCTCAAACTCCAGGTATTGAAGTTGTCGCATGTCAGGCTGTTATTAAAAATAAAAGCCTTTGCATTGCTTCTGTATATATTCCTCCTAGAGCCTCGATAAACCGAAAACAACTCTCAGATATTTGTTCGGTCCTTCCTTCTCCACGGTTGGTCATGGGAGATTTTAACTCTCACGGTACAGGCTGGGGAGAACTGTACGATGACAACCGATCTTCCTTGATATATGACCTCTGTGACAACTTCAATATGACAGTACTTAACAATGGAGAAGTAACACGTTTGGCTGGTACATCCTCAGTTGGCAGTAGATTAGACCTCACACTTTGTTCGAATTCATTATCGTTGGATTGCACATGGAATGTGATTCAAGATCCCCACGGTAGTGATCACTTGCCCATAAAAATTTTGGTTGCCACCGGGTTCAATCCGTCGAAATCTGTCAACGTCACGTATGATCTTACCCGTCACATCGATTGGACAAAGTTTAGGACAGCAGTAGATGAAGCCGTAACGACGGTAGAAAGGCTTTCACCGCTGGAAGAATATAACTTCCTCTCCAACCTGATCTTAGACAGCGCGCTTCAAGCTCAAACTCGACCAGTTCCAGGAACGTCATTTCGCAGGAAACCTCCTTCTCCATGGTGGGATCAGCAATGCACCGAGGTTTACCGTAAAAAGTCCGACGCGTTTAAAGTTTTCCGTAGACGTGGAACACCTGAGCACTTCGAAGTATACACGGCTCTCGAACGCGAGCTTAAGAGCCTCATCAAGGCCAAGAAACGCGGATACTGGCGAAAATTTGTGAACGGGCTATCGCGCGAAACGTCGATGAGTACTCTTTGGAACACGGCGCGAAGGTTGCGTAACCGAACTACGAACAACGAGAGCGAAGAGTACTCGGACCAATGGATCCTCAAATTCGCGCGAAAAGTGTGTCCAGATTCGGTGCCGGCACGGATGATTCCTCGCGAAAACACGAATTCGATAGATGAGATTAGCCAACCCTTTTCAATGGTAGAGTTCTCTCTCGCACTCCTTTCGTGTGGCAATACGGCTCCAGAGGCTGATAGGATCAAGTTCAACTTGCTTAAGAACCTCCCAGACGTCGCGAAGAGGCGCATGTTGAACTTGTTTAATCAGTTTCTGGAACTCAACATTGTACCGGATGATTGGAGACGGGTGAGAGTTATTGCCATTCAAAAACCTGGTAAGCCCGCGTCCGACCACAACTCCTATCGACCCATCGCGATGTTATCTTGTATTCGAAAGTTGTTGGAGAAAATGATCCTTTTCCGTCTGGACAAATGGGTTGAGACGAACAACCTGCTTTCAGATACTCAATATGGTTTCCGTAGGGGTAAGGGAACGAACGACTGTCTCGCGTTGCTTTCCACAGATATTCAGTTAGCTTTTGCTAAAAAGAGCAAATGGCTTCTGTATTCTTGGACATAAAGGGGCTTTTGATTCAGTATCTGTTGAAGTTCTTTCAGATAAACTCCACGCTTGTGGCTTTTCTCCATTAATGAATAATTTTTTGTACAATTTGCTGTCAGAGAAACATATGAGCTTTTCTCATGGAACCTCTACAGCTTCACGATTTAGCTACATGGGTGTCCCCCAGGGATCATGTTTAAGCCCCCTTTTGTATAATTTTTATGTCAAAGACATTGACGGTTGTCTAGGTGACAACTGTACGTTGAGACAACTTGCAGATGACGGCGTAGTGTCTGTCACGGGACCCAATGGGGTCGATCTGCAAGGACCCTTACAGGATACCTTGGACAATTTGTCTACTTGGGCTCTAGAGCTAGGTATCGAATTCTCTACGGAGAAAACTGAGTTGGTAGTTTTTTCTAGGAAGCATAACCCAGCACAACCGAAGCTTCAAATTTGGGGTAAGCCGATAACTCATTCTATGTCATTTAAATACCTTGGGGTCTGGTTCGATTCTAAGTGCACCTGGAGATCCCATATTGAGTATGTGAAGCGAAAGTGCCAGCCAAGGATCAACTTTCTCTGCACAATTACCGGGACCTGGTGGGGAGCGCATCCGCAAGATCTTCTAACGTTGTACCGGACAACGGTTTTGTCGGTTATGGAATACGGTAGTTTTTGTTTTCGGTCAGCGGCTCGGTCGCACTTCATTAAACTGGAACGTATTCAGTATCGGTGTCTTCGTATCGCGTTAGGTTGCATGCACTCGACTCACACCATGAGTCTTGAAGTGCTGGCTGGCATGTTGCCACTCTCGGATCGGTTTTCAGAATTATCTCTCCGGCTCCTCACCAGGTGTGAAGTTATGAACCCCCAGGTGATCGAAAATTTTGAGATGCTTCTTGACTAGAATCCTCAAACGCGCTTCATGACTTTGTACCATTTGTACATAACACAGGACGTCAGCCCTTCGCCGAACATTTCCAATCGTGTTTGCTTCTCCGATTTCGACAATTCGGTACATTTTGATTTATCCATGAAGCAGGAGCTTCATGGAATCCCAAACATCATCGTCCTATGATTGCTCCTGTGATATTGCTGCAAAGTTTGGCCAAGTTGATTCCACTAAATCGTTCTTCACTGACGGATCATTGATAGAGGAGTCAGCAGGCTTTGGAATATTTAATGAAATTTATAGCGCCAACCGTAAACTTCAAGCTCCTTGTTCCGTATATGTCGCTGAATTAGCGGCAATACACTTTACGCTAGAAATTGTTGCCTCACTAACACCGGATCAGTACTTCATTTTCACGGATAGTCTCAGTTCTATAGAGGCTATTCGCTCCTTGAGCCGGTAAAGCACTCCTCGTATTTTCTCATGAAAATACAGGAGCTTCTAAGTGCTTTATCTTCGCGTTATTTTATCATCACCTTTGTATGGGTCCCTTCTCATTGTTCAATTCCGGGCAATGAGAGAGCGGACTCGCTTGCAAAGGTGGGCGCTATAGAAGGCGATATTTATGATCGACAAATCGCCTTTAATGAATTTTTTACTATTTTTCGTCAACAGTCACTCGTCAGCTGGCAGTATAAATGGAGTAAAGGAGATTTGGGGCGATGGCAACATTCTATCATCCCAAAGGTGTCGAAGAAATCTTGGTTTGAGGGGATGGATGTGGGACGAGACTTCATTCGTGTCATGTCTCGCCTCATGTCCAATCATTATTCTTTGAACGCTCATTTATTCCGTGTTGGACTGAGCGACAGCAATCTCTGTGAATGTGGGCAAGGTTACCAGGACGCAGATCACATTGTTTGGTCATGTGCTGAGCATCGTGGAGTCAGATCTGAGCTTTATGATTCCCTTAGGGCTCGAGGTAGACATCCCAATGTACCGGTTCGAGATATTTTGGCTGTACGTGATCTGGAGTTTATGAAACTCATTTATGTGTTTTTGACTAACATTAGCTTTAGATTGTAGTTAGTTTAACATGTATGTTTAGTTTAAGTTTTTTTTTCTGTGTTTGTGTTTTTTTTCTCCTTCAAAAATGTTCGAATAAAAAGAAAACCAAAAATTGTATAGTTTTAAGTTTTTTGAAGTTTTATGTAAACCATAATTTAAAATTCCCGCCCATCTCCCTATCCGTTAAATTGTAATTCCTATTAACCTCGAGTAACCGCGAGTAATCGGCTCTATCCCCCTAACTTTAGATTTAAGATACATGATGTATACAAATATGAAAACTTGGCTCTGTAAAGTTGATTCGATTGAGCCTGTACAAATAAATGATTAATAAAAAAAAAAAAAAAGCAGCGGCGGAATGGCTTTAGCTTGAATGTCGGTCATTTTTGTGAATCCCATTTCTGCGTTCGCTTTCAACGTATTGTCCGACACCTTACCACGAAGCGAATCGAATTCCTGATGTCCTGAATCGAATTCGTGGCACAAAAGCTACCGATGTAAGCCTCAAATTCTACCGGATAGGTGAACTCTTCCTCTTCGAAATGACCGTGGTGGATTGATTAGGCAAGGTTTCAATGACGAGAAATTCGTAGAAAAAGTCATTGTTTACGTCAGTTAGGCCCTACTAGAAAATCTTTGTCGAATTGCATTTTAATCACTTCCGATTGCGATTGATATTGAAGAATCGCGAATCATCACGTGCTCATGATAGGGAACGTCCAATAATTACGTCACGCAAAAATTGACTATTTTTATCCCCCCTCCCCCCTTGTCACGTTTTTTGTATGGACAATCAATTTTTTTTGTATGGATCGTCACGTTTTCCTAAACCCCCCTCCCACTTTACTGCGCAACATAATTAATGGACCTTCCCATATGATGCATTTATTCGAAAATTAGCTATCGATTGGTAATACCATGTCTTCGTCATCGTACCAATTCTAATAGCGATTGATACATTTTCAACTTTCTGTCAACCAAAGATGTACACGCTAATTTCAATTCTCCCTAATATGGGTGAAGAATACTCATAAACGCGTAGAAGTAGCTGAGAGTGCTGTCAACAAATGTTGTATCCACACGCTAAGACAAGAAAACGGAAAATTCGGTAAAATATACCGAAAATCGCAGAAAAGTGCACATACTGAAATTATCGGTAAACATGGATTACCGAAATTTCGGTATTGCTGGAAAACCGGGAAAAACATTAATAATTACTTATTTTTGTACGGTATTTTTTACCGAAAGTGCTAGCAGCTCAATGAGAGCATTTTTAACCAAATTTAGGTAAAATATAACGATAAAATCTGTAAATTCACTTTACTGACAAATTAAGTAAAATCAAACGTTTTGTTTCGGTAAATTATACCGATACTTTAGGTTTTGCTACCAAAACCTTATTTTCGGTAAAATGAAAACCGTATTTTCGGTAATCTTATCTTAGCGTGCACGCTAAGGTCAGTTTACTCAAATATGGGTGAAGAATACTCACAATCGCGATATATGCACATACTCATTTATGGGTAAGTAGTAACCCATATTTAGCACTCAGCGAAATAAACTTTCGATTTAAAAGATTGCATTAATCTGAGAAAAATTCTATCGTTATACCGACAATAAAATCATGGTCAATGTGACTATTGCATATAATGGTTACGATAACCATGAAAATAGACGAATTCACCACGTTCATGGCATTCTTGACTATGATCATTGTAACGAGGACTATTCCGACATTATGGCAAATGTTGGATCAACTATTTTTAATGGTATTTTTGACCATGATCATAGTCGGTTCAAAATCACTTTACTGCAATAGAAATCCTAACCCCCAATAATGGTAAAATTGACCATCAAATTCCTCTCGGTGTATGATTATTTGCTAAAACAAGGCAGTTTGAATTTCATAAATTTACCTTGTGACCAGACCAGGTATGCAGAACTCAACTACGGGATGTACTCGAAGTTTTCGCATAGGTCTAGTCGAGTGGAAATTTCGCTTTGTTATGAAATTATCCAAAACAATATTGTCATTTAAAAAAAAAACGAAAGGGTGAGTTATGTCAGTGACATAACTGCAAAGTTGACGTAGGACTCCTTGTTGATGTGAAGAAACTGATGTCATCGGATTAATAAATTTCTACTATATTTTATTCAGTCTAAAGAACCATGAGACCCTGAATGAGTCCCATTTCTCCACGAAAATTATGAAAGTCAACTCTTAATAACTCTTGAAATGGCTCTAAAGAGTGGTCCGAGGAAGTACCATTGTCGAGTTCCAGGTGATGATTTTGTAGACGGTCGAATGAATGGGCGTTGATATTGGTTCTGTTGCGTGGAAAAAAAAAGCATATCATATTAGTCTTTAAGTGTTTTAGGAGCATTGATACTGTATAAGGAAATTATGGAATCCAACTCTTTAGAATTAATTAAGTGGCCCTGAAAAGGGGCGTTTGGTATTTTGTTGTTTGCTGTTTCAGGTGTGATCCGAGTAGTACCGGCTATCGTCGAGGGGTAGGCGATGGTTTATTGTCGAATGGGTAGATGCTGTCATTCCGGTTCATGTTCTACGGTTTGCTGATTTGATGGTTCGGGTGCTTCGAAAGCGAGCACAGACAACATAGGTCTATGATATGAAAAATATGAACAACAACGCCTGCAATCTACGCCGATATTCTTAACAAACGTTAAATCTATGCAAGAACCACCAAGTGTGGTTGCTTCATTCAGAAGGTTAGCTAAAGTAAACTTAAAGTGTTTCTGCATAAAATTTATAAAATCAATATTTTCGGCTCGAATCATCATTTCTAGAACTTCGTTCTTTATTTGTTCAACGTTCTTTGTGATATACTCCGGGACGCGGCGTTTAATGAATGCTATGTTCAGCCATGACGCGGAAACTAATTTACAAATAGCACAAGAGAAAATTTCAACCAAACTCTTTAATTAGTAAACTTATTTGGTCGCCCTGAAAAGGACGGATTTAGTTGACGGAGAGAAATAGTTTGCGATTCCTCTTGGGCTTTCTTTCTTCATTCAGCTCCTCGTCTTTGCGGATGGCCAGCTGCTAGTGACGTGGGATGATTCTGGTCTTTTTGTTTTCACTGGTGGCGTTTTCCACCGACGCGCTCCGCAAACACGTCTGTCGCATATGGATGCACAGCGTGAACTGATTGGTTGGTCGTTCCCACATGTTTCATAATTGCTGGCACGGTTAATGTGGCAGTATGAAATAATCAGAGCGTAGCGAAAATACACTCAGTACCAAAAAAAAAGCCGAGCAAAATTTTGCTTCCAGAATATGCCATGTTCAACCTACTGTAACTTTGTCAATTATCAATATTTTTAGCTGAAACTTTAATTACACTATAAACAATGTGTAGACCGTATGTAATCGAAATTTTATGTTGATCAGGCTTATAAATTTGAAGTTTTCATTACATATGTGAAAAAAATCATTTTTGGACATATCAATTTCAAAAATTCGTATTTCTGTGAAAAATTTAGATAACATATTTTAAATTTCACAATGGGAAATTTCGCTTTGTTATGAAATTATCCAAAACAATATTGTCATTTTTTAAAAATATAACATTTTCCCCTATGGAGCTAGTTTCCAAATATGTTCCGCAATGCCGATTCCGGGGCTTAGTGACCAGACCAGGTATGCAGAACTCAATTACGAGATGGCCTCAAAGTTTTCGCATAGGTCTAGTCGAGTGGAAATTTCGCTTTGTTATGAAATTATCCAAAACAATATTGTCATTTTTTAAAAATATAACATTTTCCCTATGGAGCTAGTTTCAAATATGTTCCGCAATGCCGATTCCGAGTTTAGTGACCAGAACCAGGTATGCAGAACTCAACTAACGAGATGGCCTCAAAGTTTTCGCATAGGGTCTAGTCGAGGGAAATTTCGCTTTGTTATGAAATTATCCAAAACAATATTGTCATTTTTTAAAAATATAACATTTTCCCTATGGAGCTAGTTTCCAAATATGTTCCGCAATGCCGATTCCGGGCTTAGTGACCAGACCAGGGTATGCAGAACTCAACTACGAGATGGTCCTCAAAGTTTTCGCATAGGTCTAGTCGAGTGGAAATTTCGCTTTGTTATGAAATTATCCAAAACAATATTGTCATTTTTAAAAATATAACATTTTCCCTATGGAGCTAGTTTCCAACATATGTCCCGCAATGCCGATTCCGGGCTTAGTGACCAGACCAGGTATGCAGAACTCAATTATGAGATGGCCTCAAAGTTTTCGCATAGGTCTAGTCGAGTGGAAATTTCGCTTTGTTATGAAATTATCCAAACAATATTGTCATTTTTTAAAATATATAACATTTTCCCTATGGAGCTAGTTTCCAAATATGTTCCGCAATGCTGATTCCGGGCTTAGTGACCAGACCAGGTATGCAGAACTCAACCACGAGATGTCCCCAAAGTTTTCGCATAGGTCTCAGTCGAGGGGAAATTTCGCTTTGTTATGAAATTATCCAAAACAATATTGTCATTTTTTACAATTATAACATTTTCCCCTATGGAACTACAGCAGTAAGTGTTGCGGCAGCAACATAAAGAACAGATCTGAATTTTTAATCCTGTTTATTCTCGGCAGATTAAAAATTTCCTGCAATAATCTACATTGAGATTTATGGTTATGTTGCATTGCATGGCACTTACATTTGTGGGTTCTTTTATATTCTACACCCGAATCTTATTACGTTTCACTGAATATATATCTATGTAGATATATATATATATATATATATATATATATATATATATATATATATATATATATTACTATATATATATATAAATAGTATATAATATATATATATATATATATATATATATATATATATATATATATATATATATATATATATATATATATATATATATATATATATATATGGTTTCTTCAAATGGCAAGAAAAAACGTTGACCGACGATAAAGTTAGCTTGTTAGCTTGAGCCTTCACGTAACCTGAAGTTATAAGAATCCAGCTAACAGGATAATTGGGTTGTACAAGAATTAAACGACTTAGTTATTAGGCGTAGAAAATATAAGCTTCTTAGAACTAGTCCTGAATTTAGCACGTTCACGTTCTTCTGTGATTTTTTTCTTTGTCTTCCGTCTCTCTTTCATTGGATGCAGTGTCACTGTCCGATGAAAGGGCAATCAGTTTTGACAGCTGGATAAGCGGTGCGTTGCTGCACTAGGGGTGTGCGCAACAGTAAGACTTTCTTCATCTTCATCAGATTAATAAAGTATGTGTGTGGTTATTCGAAAAACTGATTTCGAAAGGAATATTGTAATTGACAATGTAAAAATAAACACATGTTTTGTGTTGATTTGCATTAAATTGATCTGAACGAATTATAGTACGTTCACACTAATACAGATACGTGATATTTATATCTTGATATCAGCAACTATACATCTAGTTTTCACTGGAAATAATGTACATGTCATTTGATATCAAAATACTCCATATCACGTAATATAAGCTGTAGTGTGAACGTACTATTAGAGGCTGGTTAATAAACAATCCGTACCACCCATCGATTGCGTTAATTGATAAGGGTAATGAGGGGTAATCGTTGCTTCGATTGTGATTATTATTATTAGCAACAGTATAACACAATTTAATATTTTATTTGTTTAATTTATTATATTTAAAAACGCTCGCGCTAGCAAGCTCATTTCTGCTCGAGCATCTTGCACACAAGTCAAATATGCTTGCGCAATCCCACCCTGGCCGTGCCGCTGAATATAAAATAGTGCTTGCGCACTTTGACTGCTCGCGCATTTATCTCAGCTCATCCTGCCACTACACTCGAAACGTGTTACCGGGCCAACGGAATCAATTTATGCCAAAAGATATGAACCCACCCAACTCACCGGAACTTCGCCCAATTGAAAAATTCTGGGCAATTGTAAACGCGGAACTTTGCAAACATTTTTAAAAACTTTTAAAACAGAGCTGTGAAATAGTTGGACAAATATAGAAGAAAAACAACAAAAATCGGGGAAAATCAGTTGTATAAAATGTGATGGATGGAGTGAAAAAGAGGGTTCTGGCATTCGAAATGGAAGATGAAATTGAATTAAACGAATTTTGTGAATCATAACTATCAGTTTTTCGTGCACTGGAAATTTCATAAAAATCCGATAAACGGTTTAGTTTAGGAACTATCATGTTTCTGAAACCTAGCATGCAACCTCTCAAATCACTTGAAAATTTGAAAAGAGCCAGACCACTTTGAACACATCTCTACATGTTCCGGGTACCCCCAGGGAATTGATCAAATTTGAGCTTGGACCAAAAGCTATCAATCTGTATCGTTCCATCCTGAAACCTTAAGCAGACGGCTTAAGCGCCACCTCCGATTAAGGGAGACCGTATGCTCTGCTAAATTTTACCCGGAAGAGACTGCCTCTATCAAGGCAGGTCAATGTAAATCAGAATCAAAGTCGCACTCTAAATAAGTATAAACCAATCCAAAAATCAAACAAACTTTATTACGTGGCACAAATTGTGAAGTAACAATACTTAATTTGAAGAAATTTGTTTGTAACATGGAATGATTGCGAGAAAACGATCATATTGATCGAGGTAAAACTAAACTCCTCTAATGAAAATGGTTTATGAAATTCAGAAAAACCTGCTATTCGCTAACTTGTGGCGTCACATATTTCTTATTGTAGCGCTTGAGAGCATAACCGGACAGATCTAACCCTATTGATGGTTTTTCACCGTAGCAATCCCGCGTCGGATGTCCACCGAAGCAGGAGAAGAAGTTCGCCGTCGAAGTATTTGCACCGAGAGGCCTTGGCTTACCACTACTATCAATCACCGTATGGGTCTGTATTCCGGGGTAAAGTCATCGCCTGGGAATGTAGAGTGACGCCGTTCGTTGTGTCTCGGCTACGTTACGCGATTTATTGACTGGCGATTTCACGTTCACAAGCTGCGAACATCATCTCCGAACTACGTTGGTGACGGGTAGGAAAAATTGATATTGGTTGGTGTCCTCGATGCGTAGTGGGAACTTCTCAGATTGAGCTACGACTAGGTTCCCGGTATCAGAATGAATTCTGGATTGGCAGCAGACTAACCGCTCGCGTTGTTTTGGCTTCACTGTCCTACACAGCGCGGATGATTTAAATAAAATTTCACTAAAAAAACTAAATAAAGTCTCTTGATAGTTAGGCTTACCTGAAGTCACAAGTAAAGGTAATTTTGTTCAAAAGTTAGCTTTTTTTCTAACTTTTAGCTATTCAAACTCGAACAATTCAAGAACTAGAAAATCAAATTTGCACTTCTAAAACTTAAATTCACATAAACTTACTTCAAATTTAGTATATTTAAATTTCACAGTAAAGAAATACTTCAATTATTCACTGTGACAATTTTTCGACTACTCGAATCAAAGCACTTCACAATAATGAGACAACCGACGCGCATGAGATTGGTTACAACCTAATTTTTGCGATGCAATTTCGACTGATTGGTCGATTTAAGAGAGTAGATAAAGGGTGCTCCGATAAAAATTTGGTCAAACAGTAATGAGTTCAACTCAGTGGACGCTGTGATTCTACGCCCCAACCAAAAAAAAAATGTGTGTGATTCGATCAAAGTTTTTATTAATAAGTCAAATTCTTTTTCTTTTTCAAGTTTAGTTCAAACAGAATACAGGAGAAATATTTAGCTGAACTTTCTTTTTACCGGATACAAATTGCGAGGTCTTTTGTTGAACACCTTCCATAAGATTTTGTACAGTCTCCTTGTCCACTTTATTCGCCACAGATCGCCAGTTTGCCTTGAACTGTTTCTCGCTCACAACAGCGTTTTGAGTCTTTTTAAGATACCGCTTGACGATGGCCCAATATTGTTAGATTGGGCAGAGCTTTGGCATGTTGGGAGGGTTCTTGTCCTTGGCCACCACTTGAACGTTGTTGGCAGCATACTTCTCCATGGCCTTTTTTCCGTAATGGCAAGATGCCAAATCCGGCCAAAATAGAACGGAACAATTGTGTTGCTTCAGGAAAGGCAGTAGACGTTTTTGTAGGCACTCGTTCATTTCCTGGTTGACGGTTCTGGTCGCAATGTAAACGTTGCTCTTCACGTCACAGGTACAGATGGCCTGTCACACCAGATATTTCCTCGTGAACTTTGAAAAAATATTTTGCTTGAAAATATATGCCACCTTTCTCCGTCCGGGAAGCTGTTCCTCCTGTCCAGGAAGCTGTTTAAAGTCTGCCACTGAAGCTTGAAGCATTCGCATAGATTGATAAATTCAACAGACTTTTTGTTTTGATTCAACAATAACCATGGATGGTGTGTACTCTATTTTAATATGATGTCATCATCACTCATGATCATCAATATCATTATGGTCATATGAATGATTTTTATATAGACTACTTCATCGGTTAGCCAGTCATTATCTCTTAAATTTCAGGGAAACTCTCTCCTGAACTTCTGCAAGGATCTTTGCTTTATTCTGGGAAGTTCCATTCTGAACTTCAGGCAAAATTCTTCATGAACTTCTTGGCAGTCACTCCTTATTTTCTTCGAAATTCACGTTTAAGATCCCAACCTTACCTCCCAGAAACATTTGGTAATTTATTTCCTGAACATCGTTACTTTCCAAACTTCTGATAAGGCCTACTCTGAACTACGGGGAAGGTTTCTGCAAAACTTTGAGAAAATACTCTCCAGAATTTCTTGGATTTTTTTTAAGTTGTTAGAAGTTTCTTCCTGAACTTCTGAGAAGTTCTCGTCTAAACTGCCGAATTAATCTTTTCAGAACATCAGGGGAGTATTCTCCTGAACTTCAGGGAAGTTTGCTCCCGAATTTCTGAGAAATTCCTGCTTGAACTACTAGAAGGATACCCCTATTTTTCTGGAAAGTTTCTGATTTTATCAAAGATTCTGCCATAACATCTGAGATTTCGTGAACTTCGTGAAGTTCACATTCGAAAATGCTGGAATGTTCGATTTGGAACTTTAGGGAAGCTCTCTAGCACTTCTGGGTAGTTCCAACAAAACTTTTGGTCTCTTCGCAACTTCTGAGAAGTCCTCTTGTGAACTTCTGAGTTTTTTAGTGATTTAAAAAAAAAATCCTTCTTGACCCTACAGGTAGTACCCTCTCTGGTTAGTTTCTTCCTGAAATTCATTCTGATTGTTCCTATCATATCGAGGAAAATTTTATTCCAAAATTATTAGGAAAACTCCCTTAAATTTGTTCTTGAAATTTCTTCCTGGACTTCTGAGAAGTCCTCTCCTGAACTTTAGGGAAGTTTTCTCCAGAACTTTGGGGAAGTATGTTCAGGAACTATTTGAAAATTCGTGCCTAAATAAGAAGTACCCTCAATGTTTCTGGAAAGTTTAATTCTTTTCAATTTAAAGAATTTTGAGAAATCCTTATTCTGTACTGCAGAATGTTCTGCCTGAGCTCTAGAAAAGCTGCCAAGCACTTCTAGGAAGATCCAACGAACCTTTTGAGAAGTTTCTTCCGGAACTTCTGGGACTTTCTGAACTTGAGAGAAGTTCTTTCCTGTGGATTATTTTTTGTCCTGAGGATTATTTTTCCTAATTTTGTGAAAAATTATAGGTAGTGCCCCTCCTGGTTAGTTCCCGTCTAAAATTTGGGGAAATTTTTTTTTCTGAACCTCTGGGAAGTTCAATCTTGAATTTCTGGGAAGAACTAAAAAACCTCTGAAAAATTCCAAATTACAGAGAAGTTATCACCCCTACACTTCTTCCTGAAGCTCTGATAAGTCCTCTTATGATTCTTGGGGAAGTTCTGTCTTGAAATTCTGGTAAGTATGATCTTGAACTTCGGTAATGAATTTTTAAAGGTTCTCCTTGCATGAACTGCTTGCTCCCAAAACTTCTGAGAAGTTTCTACTTGACCATAGGAGAAGTTTTTTTTTTCTCGAGGAAGTCTCTAAATTTCTCAAATATGATTTGTATTATTGTGAACCGTGATTTTCATTGTGGCTTACTGGCAAAGGATCAATATTACCAACGCTTATACAGTAATTTTTCTCATGGGTTTGAACACGCGTGAGATTGAACACTACCATAAGTAGGGACTCCATGTAACCCTCGGAAAGGGCCCAAACAATACTTATCTCCGGGCCCATTTGTTTCCTAGTTGCCCACCGCTTTCGTTTCTTCAAGGATTTATACACACTACCAAATTCTCGTGTAAATTTCTGTCCCTGAGACCGACACATGCAAGCGTCCTTTAGCGCATAAGAATGTGTTGAAAGAGATGAGAAAATAAATTCAACCGAACACATCTTTTGTCGAATTGCGTATGTTTCAGTTTCAGGAGACATAATTTTACACGAAATCTTTCTTTACGTTCCTCGACTATTACATTCCCCGACTTTACGTTCCCGGACTATTTACAAACATGGATTAGGTCTCGTGTAAAATTCATAATTTTTAAGTGTGTACTTTAAATGATACCCACGATATTTTAATATATTTCAACAAAGCTTCTTACCGTATCTACTATACTAATCAGATTATCGTACGTTTTAAATCCGAACTTCAGAGAATACCTTTATTCGAAATTTAAAAATATTTCAAATGTCTGTAAAAGTCTGTAAGATAAATAAAATGTCTACGTAATGTCTGCATCGTTGAAAAAGTCTGCAATAAAAATGATACGTCTGTAAATTTACAAACATGTCTGTGAATATGGCATCCCTGTGCTAATCTCAAAATCAAAACTAAGGCATGATGTTACACGCTTACATCTTCAAAATGAGGGATGTGCAAAATTTCTCAATGCATTAAGTCGGCCAAATTTTGATCGAAACACCCTATACATATCAATACCCCAATGTCTATCGATTATTTCAATAGTACAAATCTGGTAGGTTCTCTACGACGCAATTTCTAAATGTGATGCACAATAAATTTAAATTCGTATCAGCATTCTCAACAACTAGGTGGCGCACATGGTCGGTTGTTGTCTCGGGAAATTTTATCCAAAGAATCGGCCTAACCACAGGGATAAAGTAACTGACAGCAAAACACAAACATGAATAGAATAACTGTCGCTTCTTAAGAAGTTCGCAATGTTATTACAAATTGGCACCTTAAGTCACATGAGAATTCAATATCGAGTTTATTGGTGGTCAAATATGTCTACAGGACCCGTTGCTCCGGTGGCACGCGTTATCGAAACTGTGACCTAAACTTATATTATAAATTTAATTTCGTAAGAAAGGTCAGGTCTCACCATAGGTGGATAAATTTTTTAAATGAAAATCACTATGTTGTTTGTGGCCAAGAACCGGCTTAAAACAGTATCGATGACATCGTGGCAAAAATCCAAGTGGGTTGATTGTGTTATCATTTTATTCAATTTGGAACATTTGGGCACAAAGGCGGTACGGAATTTTGGCTCAATAGCCTTCAATCCAAAAAGCAAAGAATCCGAGAAGGTCAACCCCAAGCTTGAAGAAATAAGCGAAGCCAACGACTGACAGTGTGACAATAAAAATAAATGGTGGTAATTTTTGAACTTTTTATTACAAACATATTATTCTCTTCTCCCACTACGGCATTTTTGTGCTAGCTGCAGTCAATCTCGTTGGTCTGGTCTTCAGGGCTACCTCCTCATCCGATGGGTGTTGGTCGGTGCACGAAAGCGAATGGCGCTCGTATTACTAGAATCCCTTCGCTTCCGAGCAGCAACGACTTAAACGACTACGTTTGGCGTGTCTTGTCGATATGGGAGAGTTAAAAATGATGCTAATAGCCATCCTGAAGCACTCCGTCGGCTCGCATAAAGTGGATGAGTGCAGAACCAACGACCATGCTATGGCACTTTTTCGCACTGCTGTACTAATGTGACCCAGCGGAAAAAAAAGACAAACAAAAACATTCCGGGCCGAAGCTCCAAGTGGAATGGCATGCAGGACGCAAACAGTTCGGTACGGTTTTTGGCTATCTCTATCTGTCCTTGCTCAGAGGAAGTAGAGAGACCTGGTTTGTCTTTTCCTTTCTTTCAGCTATCTGTTTATTAAATTTACGGCAAATTAGTTTTAATGTTATGAGATTATTTCTAATGGTTCTATTTTTTAGGAATCAGAAAAACTCATATGGTGAGGTTATTGATAAAATTGAATTTCGGGGGAATCAAATGCTTTTCATCTCTTTGTTGGCGTAACGGAATCTTTGACGTGGATAAATTTCTAAGCAAAATGAACGGAATCAATCACCTTGGATCATACAGGTGAAGCTGAAATCAATCACTACTGATTAGCCTCGATAAAATAGAAAAAAATCATTTACCAAACCATTTCGTTCTACCATAAAACAAATTTAAATGTATACTTTCACACATTGTTGCCAGCCCGTTTCGTCATTAAGAAACATAATTGATGATCATCGCTGAAGCACTTCTAGTCCGAAAAGCAACCTTGTTCACATTCACCATTAATCCACTAATCGCTTTCGCATTCGCATCGTCTTGCGACGAAGAGCGATGCTGAAACGATTAAATAAATCACTCTTTTAGTACTTCAATACGAAAAATTAGCTAAGGGAAGCTCCAAGCGGATGTTCCTTGAAAATAAAACAAAAACTCACCATCTATAAGCTAAAACGAACACCCGAAAGATCCCTGGAATCTCTGAACCCTCGCAAGCCCATTTATTGTGATCAGGCGCAGCATTTTTACAGTATCATTCATCTTGCCGAAAAGTACACCAACATGGTGGCTGAAGCTCCGTTCGTACCAACCAGTAGCATCGGAAAATATATGGTGCTTGGTTCCGCAATATGTACGGGTGGATGATATCTCAGCCACATCCATAGGAAGGAATTTTTCGGCGCTGTGGGAAATGGTCACCGGAAAAAGCATCTCGCTTGAAGGAACTGCATATAGAGGGGAAGATGAATTCCACAAAGGGCGCACTGCTTGAGATAAACCACGTGTTGTGGCAAGAACCATGCGGTACGGTTTTTATGTTTTTGCTTCAAGTACGCCAACTTTTGGGTATTATTTCGTCATTGCTATAAAAAACGAAAGAGTGAAGTGATTTGATAAACTTTACATCAAACAAACACTTATTGTTGAAATAATACAGTTCAGTAGTAGAGAATTGGTAATTGATTTGTTTAATAAATCAATGAATCATTATCCAGAGCATAAGATATACAGGGGTTGGATGACATTGGATACTGGATGTTTCTTCTAACCTTCATGGATAATTGATAAAAATTTCAATACGTTAATCCTACCAACACTAAGCTCTCGTGAAACACATCAGTAAATCGTTTCGATAAACTTGCCCATCTGAGCAGCTGAGAAGACTGTGTGAGTGCCGGTCCCTTATCTGTTGTGCTGTAATGCCAACGACTCGTGTATCGTAAAAAATGTTGCTCCCATGTGGCAATTTATTTTCCAATAAGCCATCCCCAGCCCGGTCGTTCCGAGGAGCTTCCCTTAAATCTCGACAATATTTACACGCTTCTTAAGCACTCTCACCATGCCATTTTATTCTTCTTTTCTTTTTTTAAATATCATCCGGAGGCACATTCTTATTGGTCACAGCCGACGCTCTGAATAAAGGAGTAAATTGGTTCTGTCACCTGCCTAGCTGAATTTGAGAAGTCAATACCACCGTCTGGGTAGGCAATAACCAGCCAAGAAGGTATCGAACTTTCGAAATCCACCAGCGAATGGGAGTCTTCCCCTCACCCCCAGTATTATTCGAATTATGTAGTGCTGGGCTCTCGAATGAGCAAATAAATACAGTTTTTCTTTTCCGGATGTCCTTTGACCGCTTTCGTCGCCCAAGAATCGAAAAGCCCATTTCTTGAGCTCTCCCATCCCTTATGGAACTCACCTGGTATCAACGGAGAAAAAGAGGAGGCCCGAAAGTAAATCTAATAATGGAAGGTTCAGTGCACACGGCAACCTTATTCCCTCGAAGTCAAGCACGACCGATTCAGCACCCAGTCAGTCAGGACCAAGTCTTCTTTTTTTTTTTTTTCTGTTAGATGGAGAGAATTGTTGAAGTACCTACCTGTCCTTTTTTCAGCTTCATTAATCGCTATGTCCTCGAGAATCGTTGGCTCTGAACGTCCTTTCTGATTTACACTATAAGCGATCAGATGAAGGGTTGGTGTGTAGGATTCGCTGGGGATCAATTCTGAAACACAAATGAAAAGCGGAGAAAGTTGTATGATTGCTGGTGGGGTGATTCACTTGAGGGTTTCGAATAGGATCTATTAAATGAAGAAACAAAACTTTGGAATGCAGTGTATTTTTTAATAGGCATCAGTAAATTAAATCAATTATCAACAAACCTAATCATCCAAGTTCAGCCATTTGATAAAATGTGAAATCCACCCACTGAACAAAACAGATAACCTGATTAGGTATCAAACTTAACCCCAACAGGAACCAAATGCATCTATAACTATTACTATTTGAATATTTAAATATTTTATCACTTATGCAATAATCATCGGTTCGTCCGAGCTCGCTATTTTTTATTGACTACACCCTTAAAAATAAGTGATTTTACACGAGACGTACGTTATTTCATCGTTGTACGTGTCGAGGTACGTAAGCAAAGATTACATGTAAAATTATGTCTCCTGAAACGCTGGTAGATCACCTTTTCGTGGTGCGTTACGGGGTATCAAATCTACCACCGAACCCTAGTCCGAATTAATTCAAACTAGGGAACATATTTGTTATTTGTAGTCAAAGGAACATAGTCCTTATTACATTTTATGTCTTATGAAAAGTGACCATACTCGTTTTGCAATTGTGCGAGGATGAGCTTAGAATAAGTAAAACATGGTTAGTCTTCATTTATGTGAATTCTCATTGTCTATTTGAAGTTCTATAGTTTGAATTGGTTATGACTAGGGTTCTGATGCATGGTCAGTATCGGAGTCATAGTTTGTTTTCTTTGTAATGAATCTGATTTTGACTGATAAAGGGGCGCGCCTTTGAAGAATAGCGGAAACTTTCAATAAAATTTGATTCATTGCCAACAAAACAAACAATGACAACTGTAACAACACCGAATACATCATCATTTCTCAAGAGTGATGAGGTAAATCGACATGCACTAAACAAAGGACACGGGATAAACTACAATAGATCAAATTACTGGTCTCAGTGGTTTATGTCCCGAACAGAGAAAAAAAAAGTCGACTTAATATGTGATTGATAGATTTAATTTTTTCATCTCTGTCAACTTATTATAATGTGCTAAAGAACGCTTGCATGTGTCGGCCTCAGGGTACCTAAATTTACATGACATTTTGGTAGTGTGTGCGACTACAAGATGAGTAAATATTATCCGTGTTTTTTCTGTCAGTGTACTGTTCGGATTTGACAGATGATGAAATTAGCACCAGGGATGCCATATTTACAGACATGTCTATAAATTCGCAGACTTTCCATTGTTGCTGCAGACTTTTTTAACAATGCAGACATTTAGCAGACATTTCATTTATGTTGCAAACTTTTACAGACATTTGAAATTTCCAATAGAGGTATTGAAGACTTTATTCGATGAAATTTGGACACACGCAATTGTTTGTAACTTTTTAGCGTGTGGGTAAAAATTATTGAAATTTTAATTGAATGTATTTCGTTGTGTTGTGTCAATTGTGTAATGAGTTTCGTGAAAATCGGTCGAGTGATTTCAGTGATGGCTTCGAATGAAGAAATAGTGCGCCAACAAATTTTGGGCACTCACTTCGAAAACCCAAACGCTTCTCATCGATGGATCGGTAAATAGCTCGGAATCGCACATTCAACCGTATCTCATGTGATCTACGGTTCAAGGACCGTAAGACAACCAAGCGAAAAAATGGTAGTGGCAAAAAACGTGCCACATCAAATCCGGTGAAGGCCAGGATGGTATTGAACCAATTGAAGCGTTATCCCAACATTTCGATCAGGGATGTTGCGAAAAAGGCGAAAGTTTCAGTTTGTTTTGTGCAGAAAACAATGAAACGTTCTGGATTACATGTGTACAAGGTCCAGAAGGCACCGAACCGGTGCAATAAACAGAACTCGGTGGCCAAAACTCGTGCAAGAAAACTGTACAGGGAGTGACTCACAAAACCGTTCTGCATTGTGATGGACGACGAGACCTACATTAAAGCCGACATCAAACAAATGCCAGGACAGGAACATTACGTCGCCACCTCTAAGTTGACCGTTCCGGAGAGTGTACGGAGGAAGAAACTGTCGAAATTCGCCAAAAAATCCTTGTCTGGCAATCGATCTGCGGATGTGGCCAAATGAGTCAGCCCTTCATCACCTCTGCGACCGTAAACGGACAAATCTACAAGGACGAATGCCTCCAAAAACGACTTCTGCCCTTCTTGAGATCTCACGATGGCCCGACACTGCTTTGGCCAGATTTGGCATCTTGGCACTATGCCCGACCCATCTTAGACTGGTACAAATAATGTAGTTTTTGTACCAAAAGACGTCAACCCTCCAAACACTCCGGAACTTCGCCCAATTGAAAAATGTTGGGCAATCATGAAGGCAAAGCTCGTTAAAACTCCAAAACTGATAGAAAATGAACTTGAACTAAAGAAAGTGTGGTTAAAAGTAAGTAAGCAAGTCGGTCCTATCATTACCCAAAATTTAATGAAAGGGGTCAAGGCAAAGGTGCGGGCATTTGAGTTGGGAGGAAAGGTTCAATAAACCAATGATGTCAAAACTTAACCATTTAGTAGTACTGTATTTCCAGAAAGTTTGAAAAGAATCGGGCTCAAGGAAAATTTTTGGTGACCTATTTTGTGTGTCCAAATTTCATCGAATACAGGAATCTCTAGGTGCACTTAAATCTGTTTTCAAATGACAACTATAGGTCGGTGCTTATCTTGTGCTTACCTTTTCTACCAAAACAAAGTGCTATCGTACTTGTTATCTTGCTCACTCTCATTGGAAACTCGGAAACAATATCCAAAGATTCGATTTTGAAATAGTGTCCTGCTGTCACCAATAAATTAAGAGTGGGAAAGCGTGATCGTTAACATCCGGATGATTTGTTTTTAGCGCTAAAAGTGAGATGCAAAGCAGCTATTTTAGTTCGGTTCGTATATTGGCGTGAAAATATTAAGAAATCGTGGAAACCCAAAGGGAATCCGGAAGCAAAACCTTTAACACAATTTTAAAAGACCAGGTAACCTACTAGTTAGTAGTTGTTAGTTATTGAATTTCCGAAATACAGTAATCCACTCTCATAGGTACTATTAGTCACAATCAAATTCACACTTCATCCTCAATGTCTATCGAAACCATTCCGAGTCGATCTACCTACCGCGCCACCGTCACCTTTGAAATTTACTCTGTAATTCATTGTTATTCAATGGTTATTTTTGGACAAAGAAAAAAAAGTCAGCTGAATTTATCGAATGAAAACTAAATTTTGTCATCTATTTCAATGCTTCAAGCTTAAGTGTCACTTTAAAAATATGAAACAATCGTATAATACCTCGTTCGCGCTACAACCCAAGGAGTAAGACAGCTCCTATTTAATTACGAGCTATTTTTGTGTTGCTTTTGAAGTACCACGAATTACCCACATTGCTCAATATTTCTCACTGTCATCTTTTTCTTCATTTTGTGATTTCTCAAACCATGCATCACAGCAAGCTGATTTTGAACAATAAAGATTGGACTCGGAAAAAAGCGATACTTTGTTTTGGGTGTAAATTTTTATCGCGTGGGTAAAAATTAATGAAATTTTGGGTAATTGCTATGTTTATGTGTACAACATTTTATCGCGATCTGTCAAGTAATTTTAGAGATGCATTTGAAACAAGAAGAGCTACGCCAGCTCTTGGGCGCGGTGATC
Source organism: Aedes japonicus (assembly GCA_034211315.2). Classification (NCBI taxonomy): domain Eukaryota; kingdom Metazoa; phylum Arthropoda; class Insecta; order Diptera; family Culicidae; genus Aedes; species Aedes japonicus. Next base: position 24,337 of record JASCZW010004253.1, on the reverse strand, counting down.
GATAATCCTGGTCAGTCGCTTGGAATCCACCATTCCACTGCGGCAAAAGGCATGGAATCCACCATTCCACTGTGTCCCACGTTGTGAAGATGTTCCAGGAGACGAAGACCATCGAGCGGCGCGCTGGAAGCGGCCGAAAACCGAAAACGGAATACCCAGAGAAGGCACGGAAGATAAGGCAGTACTTTAAGAATAACCTGAACCATTCCAGCCGAGACGTGTCCAAAAAGGTCAACTCATCGAAGTGGTTCGTCCAGTAGACCATGAAGCGTGCTGGGCTACGTTTCAATGAATCTCGCTCAGCTGAATCCAACTGAATGCAATCGTTAATGATTGAGCGGGTAAAAAATAAGCAATAAGAAATCGTCCACATTGCTACCGTCCGATTCATTCGCTGTACGATCAGCTGCCAGTTTTGCTCAATTCGGATTTCTACGAATAGAATGAAAGCAGAATAGTAATGAAAAGAATCGGAATAATTTAAATGCGGTAACGCTCACTTCTGAATGTTTATGCGTGTGAGTGAAAATTAGCGCCAAGTGAACCGATTTTTCCCATGCTTGGCATCACGATGATTTTTTTAAATACATGCCCTATCTAACCTTTCAACGCTGGATGACAAGCTAGCAGTCTCCATAATTCTGCGTCAGGCAATGTGTTGACGCGCTAGAAGAAATGGTTTCGATGCCTGATCTGATCCGTGGTATGGCCTAGGGTTATGAGGGATTGAAGTTCGAACGGGGTCTAAAATTGCATACAACACAAGAAATAGAAACAACAATGTTTACATAATCACGTATATGACAAAAATGACATATTTTGTTCTCGTCTTTTTGTCGCAAGAAGTTTAATTTCGCAAATAAAAAATACAGCCTTTTTTATACATTCCCAGACATTTCGAATTTTTTTCACCGACATTTGCAAAAAATATCTGGCATCCCTGATTAGCACATCAATGGCCAATGACGTCTATATAAGGTCTGGCGCAGTAGCCACAACAATATTAGCGAAATGAGCAAAATTCAGTCATGCCACTAATACCACTGCACTCCTTACGCACGCTACACAGAAGCTCGCAAAGTGCTTCAAAAGATTCCAGTCTACCGATGATGGAGAATTGGCTCTTTATTGCTACTCGATTGTCAAGTCTCAGCATCTGAAAGTTTGTGTGGCAAAAATTCAATTTCCTCAGTTAAAGTCACTATATATGATCCATGTTATCGGTAGGAAATGCTTCTGCTCAATATAAATGGCATTTGTATCATGATCATTACCACAATTCAGCATTCATAATAAACATTTGAACCGTTTTTTTTATCTGTATCTATCCCCCCCAAAGAAAGTTTAATAGTGTTACGTCATCACTCGTCGGCTCAGCAATGTTTACATTATTTTTGCTTCCAATACAAGCAAGCAGTGCGTTGCCCAGACCTTATATAGACGTCATTGACCAATGGCGTATTTTAGCTTGGTTCACTACAAACAAAAGCGCAAGCTTTCATTTGAATTCGTTCACGTGTAGCGGCACAATGAAACTGAATCTTTTATTAAATGCGGTGATTGAGCTGTGTAAGCAAGGAAACTCTCCTGTGTGTATCGCCAAGACATTGAAAATGCCAATACAAACAGCTCGAGATGCAATAAAACGATACAATGTGCCACAGGAAAGGAGACCCGATGACGAAAAAGAAATATTGTATGTGTAGTTGAAGCAGGTGTATACAACGGGACGATCCAACCGTTATTCCACTGTTAAGGGAAGGTCCATTAATTATGTCACGCAATAAGGGGGGGGGGAGGGGGTTTGGGACAACGTGACGATCCATACAAAAAAAAATGAAGGTCCATACAAAAACGTGACAAGGGGGGGGGGGGAGGCGGGCTTATGAAAAGTCAATTTTTGCGTGACGTAATTAATGGACGTTAACTAAGTAGTCAGAAGTACCTTCTTTTCCTACAAAAACAACAAAAAAGCTAGTTGGAAATAAAGAACAAAAAATCAAACAGACCGCTTTCTAGCTGACAGTAAATTCTTCTCCGATACGATTTTTCGCACCTATCGCAAATATATTTTTGGGCAACTTACTAGCTGTATATGTTCCTAAAACTTTCAACTAGTAGTAGTCGGACGCCGCAACGAAACATTGAGCTAATGCGAGAAGTCTGAACAGCCCACGCATCAGCTGGAAGCATCCCTATCGTCGAAAGAGCAGCTTAGCGTAGCTTGAAGAAAGCATGAGAGAGATTCAAACCATCATACAAAGGGTCGTCAACAATACAAACGTCAACACTCTCATCGGGACATCGGAAAACAACTCGGAATCGTGCAGTCAACGGTGATACGTGTGATTGAACGTTACTATGAAACTCTGAGCGTCAAATGGAAGGAGAATTTCAGTCAGAGTAGATATTCTATTAGTGATTAGGATGTCGTTAAAGCGTTTAAGCGGAATCCCGATTCGGTCAGGGATGTGGCCAAAAAGTTGAATCGGTCCAAGTTTTTCGGCCAGAGAACCAAAAACCGGGAAGGATTACATACGTACGAAGTGCAAAAGGCTCCAGCGGCAAAATAAGGTGGGAAAGTCACGGGCCCGGAAACTGTATACCCAGATGCTGAAGAAGAGACTTACGTCAAGGCGGACTTCCAGCAGCTTCCAGGGCTACTGTTCTTCATAGCCCAGCACAAGTTTGATGTTCCGGAGGAAGTAAGGTAAGTTTCAAAGTTTGAAATAAAATACATGATTTGGCAAGCGATCTGCTCATGTGGCAAACGGAGTGCGCCGTTCGTGACTACTGTGACTGTAAATGGAGTGAACTACATCAAGGAGTGTCTACATAAGTGTCTGCTTCCTCTGTTGAAGCAACACGAGGGCCCAACGATCTTTAATACAAATGTTATCCTGGAGTGGTACGAAGCCAACGGGGTCACTTTCGTACCCAATGACATACTCAATGACCCAAGCATCGGAACTAAGGCTCATCGAAAAATACTGGGCTATTATGAAACAGACACTACGGAAGCATCACAAGGAGGTAAAATCTGAGGAAGACATGATGGGTTTCCATACAGAATAAGCTGCAGTGGAGTTATGCGTAAGGTGCGAGCGCATGGTTGTGGTTGTGGTAAATATTACTAAGGGAACTTCCATCATTGATGTCACGCTAAAAGTGACTTTTTTAACCCCCCCTTCCCCCTCCGTTTTTTGTAAGGACCTTCAAATTTTAGTGGAGGAAACGAATGCAGCAAGGCAAGAATGTAGCATTGTCGTACTAGAGCGTTACGACAGAATAGACAAAACTTGGTCCTTCAAAGGAAAAAGTGCCAAATTAATGAACACGATCACAAACTGTTGGAGGAACTGAACCGTGCGGACATTTAATGAACATCTCACGCAAAGACTGCGTGTCACAAGCTGATTTGTGCCAATACTTGAAGGGAAATAGTCTTACAAATGAGTGTGATGTGATCAAGAAGTGGAATCAGTACCGTAGTTTGATCGCTCTGTTATGGCAATGATACGGTTAATAAAGGTGGCTCAGTAAAACATCTTGGAACACGCATGACAGATTCCGACATCTACTCTCGAGGAAATTGGCGGATTGAAAATCAAAAAACTGCTGAAGTTTACCAACAACCATGTGAGGAACTAAAATACAACAGTGAACCACGGGCTAGGGTGCTGAACTGAACAACGACCAAAAATTGGGAGAAGGCGTGTTTACCGAAGGAGTGGATGGAGGGTACACGTCGTTAATCTTATCTACATTAAAGGTGACAAGCTAAATTGCTGCAACCATCGCGAAATCACACTGCTGAGCATCGTCTACAAGTAACTCTCCCAAATGACATTTTACCATCGATCATCTATTGCAAAAATGTTCGTGGGTCAATACAAAGTGGAATTTAGCATACGACACAATTGGATAGCTGAATATTCACGAATAAGGCTTTCCAAACATACTGACACGATTTTTCAAGGCAATGATGGATTCTGTAATGTGTGAGGTTCGAATTTCTCTACACTGAGGGTAAAGTTAGCAGATCTTGAACCATAATTAATGCATCGAAGTATGGATACAACTTTTATGCTAACTTTTATGGGTACAAGTAAACATATAAAAATCAGATACGGTCATATGCTGGCAGATAAGGGGGGGGCTCCTTTCTTCGTAAGATGGAACCTATGTAGATGTCTGTTTTCCATGTTAGGGGTGGTTGATTATTCTCCTCGTTTCAACGTGGAGCTCTAACCAGCGCTGTACAGGATAGTCCTCCGGCGAGACAGGGGGTTGGTGCTGGCCCTACAAGCCAGCCGTAGGAATCATAAGAACAGGAAACATACTTAATTCGAGGACGATAATGACGTTTTCTACGCGCAGCTGGAACAAAAATACCAAAGGTGCCAAGCGAAGTCGTCAAAATCGTTATGGGAGATCCAAACGGTGGTTCCTGGGAGGGTCCAGAGCTTAAGACACGGATGGGTTTTTAGTGGGTCGAGGAGTTGGCACCCTCATCCCCACATCCTGAGTTCTTCAGGTGTCTGGTTGCAGATTTTCCATCCCGTCTAAAAAAAAGATGCACCTGGAGGAAATGTAGACCCGTCTTATCAAAATTCAGTTCCCACCAGCATAGGGACGGAAATTACCTCAGACTCATCGATCTTGTCGCCACCAATTATATGGCCATAAGTAGTACCTACTTCTAGCACAGCCTCCCATATTTGTACACCACAACAGACCGAACCACAATTCAACCGTATTTTAATTGATGGATGGTGCTTCTAGGTTATTATCGACATCAGGACCTATCGTGGCTTAACCATCCTTTCAAACTACTACCTGGTTATGATCAAAATGCGCCAAAGACTTTCCATAGTGAACCATAGTTGGACTAGAAGAATGCAGTGCAGGCGATGATACTGCAGCATGGAATCTGTCAAAATGTGGAGCGATACAAACAGAGCAAAGAAATCATATTTATCTTTAGAAGCTTGAGTGCGTAGAAATAGAGCAGCTGCATCGTTCTCAATATACGTGGAAGTTCCACATGAACTCAATACATCTCGTAAAAACTTTAAGCCACAAGCAAAAAAAGGAAGAAAATTGCCGATTTTTCATGGGTTTACCTTCACCGGCACTGATAAAACTACCCATGACGCATCTCTCAAAGTAACCTATAAGCCAGCGAACAAAATTTGACAGCTCTATCAGTCGAACGTGATGACAAAAACAGTGAAGCAACTCCTTTCAGAAGTGTGCGCGTTCAAAAAACGGCACCTCACCGCATCGAAAACGGACATCGTGCGTTACTTTGTGGGCGCCGGATACGCCCGTTCCGGTATCTATAACATTTTGGTATTATTAGACAACAATCAGAGTATCGAAAGAAAGTCCGGACGGCCGACGACCCTGAGCGACAATAAGCGCCAAAGGATGCTGAAGAGAAATACCGAGGGAAAAGTGGCTACATCGCTGCGTGCGCTTGGCTGGAAGGTCGGTTCAACAGGCCAAATAGTGAAAAAGTATCTGGCGAACATGAACATACATGTCAGGAATTGAAAGTCGCGTCCAGTGGTTTCGGAGCTGCAGGCAATGACGCAGCGGCAGTGGCTGAATAAGATGGTCAACTTGATTTTCCCTGTGAATCGCGACGTGGCGGTGCTCATGGACGAGACCTATCTCACCCTGGATGGCAACGACTGGCAGGGCCCTTCGTATTTTACTTCCCCCACGAAGGAAGTGAGCTCCGAGGTGAAGTTCAGTTCCACACCAAGCTCCCCAAGAAGGTGCTGCTGTGGCTGACAATCAGCGACAAGGGGATGTCAAAGCCGCTCTTTTTTCGCCCTGGACTGGCCGTGAACGGGGAAATTTATAGTACGAAATGCCTGCCGGAAGTTGCGTCGTTTATCAAGAAATACCATAAGGGCAAAAACGCGGTATTCTAGCCGAATCTGGCGTCGGCCCACTACTCCAAGCGATCGTTTGAAGAGTTGGAGCGGCTGTATATCGATGAGGTACCCAAGTCAGCGAACCCGCCCAACGTCCCCAAGCAGCGTCCCATCGAGAATTTCTGGGCCAACCTGAAGCGTAAGATCTACTCCAACAATTTTGTTGCGAAAATTTATGTTTTCGTCCGCCATGGCGAATGTTCCGGTTAACTTCCGGAAAGCTGGTTGCAAGGGCGTAGATTTTATTTGCAAGTAAGCTTAAAAGCAATTATCTATCTAAGCTGTTTATTTATCACTATCCGAAAAAAGTCCATTTTTTAATGCAAACGTTATAAGTACATATGAATATGAGGAGCTAGGTAGAAGGAAAAAGCATAACGATGAGCAATTGGTGGTGCAGGGAAACTGACTTCATCGGAACGGTGTATGAGAGAGATGTGTCAACTCCCACGATAAGTGAAAATAGAGATGCCATCGAACAGCAAAGGAACTACAAGGCAGCTGAGAAGGATAGCGAGGATCTGGGAACAGCTATCGAAGAAGTTACAAGCCCAATAAAAAAAAACAGGGTGACAGATTGGAAAGTGAGAATTATCGAGCGATCACTGTTCTCAACGCGGTCCACAAAGTGCTTTCTCAGATCATCTTCCCCCGTCTATCGACATTAGTAAGCAAATTTGGGGGAAGTTATCTAGCCGAACGAAGAACGAAGAACTGAGTAGATTACAAGGCTAAAACTTGAAGCAGAATAGGTTGAATATAGAGTGAATACGTCAAAGACTAAGTATCTCCTGGCAGGACGAACCGAGCGTGATAGAGTTCGCACAGGCAGAAGTGTGATAATCAACGGAGAAGAAATGGAGGCAGCAGCAAAATTCGGAGACGCATAAAAACCCGAAGAGGGCCTCTCTTAGCTCAGTCTACAAAGCAACACCATGCTGGAGGTGACTGCATTCGATTTCGGATCTGGTCTTTCGTTAAGGAAAATTTCACGGTTCTCTCGGCATGGGATATAATTGTACTTGCCGCTCAATCATACTGATGCAAAAATCGTTCCCTGGCATCGAAACCTCCCAATAAATAACTGTGGAAGAACACTAATTTGAGAGCAAGCAATAAGTTTGAAACCCTCAGGGAAAACAAATAAAAGCTGGAAGTTGTGATTATTATGGACTCCATGAGATCTTGGGGTCTGGTATGCTTCACTCCTAGAATATGTATTCTATGTACAAGACGCTTATAAGACCTGTAGTTCTCTACCGTTCTTATCACACTTGGAGTTTTCGAGCGAGATGTGATTAGGACGATCCATGGCGGTGTATGGGAAAATGGCGTATAGAGGAGAAGAAGGAACCACGAGATGACGTAACTCTATGGGGAACCCAGTATCCAAAAAAAAATGCTAAGGCTGGAAGGGAAAAACGGATTGGGAATGTTGTAAGGATGCCAGACAACAGCCCGGTTAAATGGTAATTGTCTCGAATCTGACCGCTACTAGACGAAGGGAAACGCTGAGGTAGGTGGTTAGACCAAGTGGAGCAACACCAAGGAACGATTGAAAAACTTGAGACAAGCTGCCCTAAACCGATTTTTTCCGCAAAACATTGCGGAAGCAAAACTAATAAATATACCAAAGGACACCCAGACCTTGGTATGACTAGTAAATTACAGGGAAATGTTGACTGTGGTTAAGATATACTCCGTGTCCAATATATTCTCATACACTTTTTCCTTGCATTGGTTTTGTGCAACTACTGTAGCTTTGATGTAGCTTTGCACTATGTTTATACAAACGCTCTTAGGTTATGTCCGATTGTTTTTATTCGGTGTTTATCTTTTACCAGCGATGAAGGAGTTTCGTGTTGTGGTGATAAAAAAGTTTTTGAAAGGTGAGCGCCCGGGCGCTATTTTCAGAAATTTGAAAAACCTCGGAGTAAGGCGGGATTTTGTGTACCGTACCATCCGAAGGTACCGTGGCACCTGCTTGCTGGATGACCGGACGAGATCCGGTCGTACTCGTACGGTGCGGACTGCACGAGTTGTTAAAGTGGTCAGGGAACGGATTAGACACAGCGCTTTACGTAAAATGGCCGCAGATCTGAATGTTTCGAGATCGTCAATGCACAATTGACTGCGAAATGATCTCGGATTCCAAACTTCAAGAAACGTAAGGTTAACGGGGTTTCGGAACCATCCAAGCAGAAACGACTCGAAAGAGCAAGTCTGCTTTTGTCGCGGCATGGTGGGGAAGAATTTATCTTTTCCGACGAAAAGTTATTCGTCTTGCAATAATCCCACAATGTCCAGAACGACAGATTGTGGGCTCTCTTTTCGAGAACTGTTCCAGAGAGTGATAGGAATATTCCACGGTTCCAAAGTGCTGCGTCAGTGATGGTTACGGGAGGAATTTGCAAGCGAGGCAAATTACCACTGGTTTTCATCGAAAAAGGTGTTTGGAGATGATTATTACGTGTTTCAACAGGACGGAGCGCCATCGCATACTGCAAATCTCGTTCAGGGCTGGTGCCGAGAAAATTTGACCGACTTTTTGGACAAGAATGAATGACCTCCCAGTTCACCAGATCTGAATGCCTTGGATTATTTCGTAAGGTCATACATACACAATCCAAAACCGTAATCAAACGAATTTGAGACGAAATGCCGATGGACGGTTTCGAAAAACGTCTGGAGCTGGTCAAGAAGGTTAAAGGCGGTGTTATTCCAAATATATGCTGTAGTTGATCAGTATTATATTGCAATATAATAGGTAAAGTTATCAATAGAATCTGGATTATCGATTTGAAATTAATAGAGTTTTATTATGTATGAGAATATATTGGACACGGTGTAGGCTATGGTAAGTTTGAATATTGTCGGAAACGATTTTTTAAACCTCTAATTCAGAATAGCTTTTCTTCAAATCCCTTTTGTGATAGTATTTGTATGATAACTTGATAACTTAGTATTGTTTTGATTACGTTTGAACCGGTTTCCGACAATAGTTACAGTCTCTGCGAAGTTTGGTGCTTTTTAAAAACACGTCTAGGCAGTTCTGGATAATTCTGCCGAATCTTATAGATAGAGCAACAAGAGCAAATGAATGTCAACAAACAAAATCGTCGGGTATATTCACGATGCTGAGGTACTCATACTCATAAAAGGGTGGCCCCTGCTTATTTCTAAAGAATTAAAAAAAAATCCCACGTGTTCATTTAGAATTAATATTATTCCTTCGTACCAACTTTAAAAGAGACTGTAAACAATTTAACCCATTTTTTTAATTATGATGATACTGGTTATCAACTTAACAGATGTTGCCATCTCTTCTAGTACAAAGTATCCCAAGCCTAAAAGCATCAACTTAACATAAACAATACCTACCAGAGAGATCAATGCGAAACAAAGGTACGTCGTTAAGTGCACTTGTGATGTTGAGCCGAAGCTTTCGAGTTCTCGAGTCATAGGCTTCAAGAAAAAAATGCTGCGGTAATCCTCCGTCATATCCGGCTACACACTCTAGCTCTATCGTTGTAGGAACCTCCACGCTCTCCATATAATGGCTAAACGAATGGATACCGGTTCCGGAATTATAACCGGCAGCACCTGTATTTCTCGAACCTCCCCCTCCTCCTCCAGTGGCACCAGCAGCCGTTTCCGTCGAATGGTACCGATTGTACCGAATATTATTGGATCTCAATTTTGCTGCAATCGGTGGCTCTCTGGCCGTGCTACGATAATTATTCCTTTCCCTGTTGGCACTAGTTCCTGCACTCGAACTAATGCTTCTACTACTACTACTGCTGCTGCTGGTGCTACCAGCTTTGATAGTTCTAATGCTTTCCTCGTCCTGATTGCCACTGGTGCTGTTATTGAAAATTTCATCATCATCATCGAAATGTGTTTTATTTATTTCATTTTCTAGATTTTCATTAAAACGTTTCTCTCTTTTCGCTAGTCTGTGATTAGCATCGGGTGTAGTTCTTGCTGCTTGCATCCGATTTCCAGTGCCATCAGTCGAATAGGAGTTAGATTGGAAGCTCTCCTCTACTAGCGTTACGGTGTTAAACAAATTCATGCTACTAGTTCTTTCATTATTCGAAATTGTTTTTCTCCTATTCTCTTCGTCGTCGGTCGAATCTGCCGAGAACGAATCTGATGACGAGAACGAACCCGTTGATGGCGAAAAACTAGACGAACCGGATGCTTCTGACTCTGCTACTTCACCCGATGTGGATGTTGCGAGTACTGATGCTATTTGGGCCAGTTCCCGCGGTTCTTCTCTTTCATCAACTTCGTCACCCTCGTCCGTTTCATCGGAGGTCAATCCAGCTCTATGACTAGCCACACTAATTCTTCCATGACTACCACTCAGCCCCGTAGAACTCATTCTGTCGTATCCGTGGGTGGCATTTTTCTGTTTGATCTGTTCACGTCTTCTCGATACAGTTCCACCACCACCACTAGGACCAGCACCATGAGACGTACTTTTCTGATTAAATTTTGTAATATTCGTTCGCTCGTTTGACACGTTCCGATCTTTAACGAATTGTGTGCTGATATAATTAGATTCCCGATAATGCTGACCTATGGTGGTGGCACCATTTGATGACGAGGCCAACAAGGTTGCGGCGGCCGTTTCCATGTCGCTGCTGCTTCCAGGCGAGCCGTAGTAAAACGATGTCGAAGACGAAGACGAAGATGCTGACGCTGCAGATGAATTAGAAGTAGCAGCGTGAGGCGCCAGCAGCGTTGAGTATGGCCGAAGGGTGCAGTTGCGCAACGGTGCTGGTTTTGCTGAGTTTTTCGATATCCAGTCAGCAGAGGCAGCAGATGATAGGAAAAGGAAAGACACGGAAGTAAAATATTTGGTATCATTCTGGGGAGAGTGATAATTAGGTGAAAATTGGATTGAAAATGTGGTAGTAAGCAATTTCCTTTTTTCTCTGTTCTGTGAAGTTCGTTTGCAGTGTGACATGTTATTAGCACCCGAGTGAGAAATGCGACGTTATAACTTACCTGCGGGAACAACCTGAAACAGACACGGTTCAAGTTGCTTGCCAATCGAGTTTTTCCCCCAGCAAGCCAGAGTGCCATAGTCTCTTTCACTTTTGGGGGTGTAGAGAAGCTCGTAAATGGTTTCTGAAACGAGATAATGGTTATACTAGGTGTTATGTAAGGTATTGCGAATCTGATGGCTAAATATGTTTTCGTCGGTCGACGTTAAATTGTGTTTTGCTGTTGGACTGAATAAATTGGTCTGAAATGATTTTAGTTACCCTCTTTTAAAAGAGTCAATAATTTGCTGAACAATGGGAACAAAACTGAGATTTCTAAACTAATAGAGTTCTCTAAACTATTGATGGAGTATAAAATAAAATCTAGCAAACAACGGGACGTCAACATTGCAAGCATAAAAGGATAAAACGAGAACTGTGATCCGTTAATTGATTGCAAAGGTAACAGCCCAGTGGGATTTACATACTCCATCCCATCAATGCCAATTCAGCGCAAAATGATAAATCTTGGAATGACATTTCCCCCCTCCCAAACACTTACCTAGGTTCTCCTCTGACCCACCGAAGACCGATGGCATCTCACCGAGCTCGTCGCTGTCCGAAGTTGACGAGTGAAAATCCTGCAGCAGATTAAATTGACCACTGGTTACCTCGAAGCGTTCGCCACTATTGGAGAAGTTCCAGTCGAATGAAACGTCCCGTGGATTGGATACTACATGACATGGAACCGGAACCGTTTCGTCCAGTGATGCACCAACGATCATGATACTGCTGGAGGCGCAAACCGGTGCAACTGCGGAAAAACAGCATAGGAGGAAAAACAAACATACATAAGCAATATACTAAATATTCATCCCACAGAACGGAACGCTAGCCACAAAATATACTTCAAGCACCAGCCAGGCTCAGCTGACTGAGAGGATCCACGTACCGTACCGGAAAGGAAGAATTTTTAATTTATTCATTTTTATTCATTCGGGCAACGTTTTACGCTCTCATTGCATCCGTGTCACTGGTTTTGCTTTTATAAGCTGCTACACAGAAGGAGTGCTAGAGCTGTTCGCGAACTTCAGGGCATACATATTCCACCCCGTGCCGTTTCATATAGATTGGGAGGAAACTACAGTGAAAAGGCTCCCGGCTGCTGGAGGATAAAGTGAATTTTATTATTATGCATAGCGCTCTTGAGACTGTTGTGCTTTTGTGTTTATGTTTGAAATCCACGTCCTCGGGCTGTATAGTTGTGGTTTGAAATTGAGAATTTCTTGCGAAAAGACAAACAGCTCTAAAAGGCGCAAAACTTTCCCGTCGTGTCATCTTTTGTCTCGGGGAAAATTTGTCGAAAACGAGTAATAACTGTTTTATCTTATAATCACCTCGCTTCAAAATAGCTCAGTTTCGTAGAGGGAAACTAATTAACGATCCTCTGTTTTCATGATTTTGGAACTGTTTATCGTGAACCTGGGTGGATTTAATACTTCAACATGTTACTAGTTGACAACTCGTTATTACATTATGTGATTCATCGGTGTGGAGCATAGGATGAAGGTCTATTGTATTTTTGTTGCATGGGTAGAAATGCGAATGAAATTGCACACCTGTTAATCTCTATACGTGATTTATAACAGAAACAGGCCAGAGACAGATACTTGTTTAAGTCATTTTTGGAGTTAAGCTAAAGTTTTTTCGACGGCATTCATTGTCACACAATTTAAAATTGATATAATTCTGAATATGTACTAAATATTGAATATTTGAATCACATCAGTATGTCAGCTTACTTGCTGTGAGCAATCTGATGGAGCTCGATTCGATGTCAATTGTCACTAACAATTGAGATGTATAAATTTGAAATAGCGAGGTAAGCTCACGAAAGAGAGGAAAAAGATAAGAAAAAATACATAGAGCGGCAGTTCACTTTAATATCAAATTTTACATATTTACAGGAGGGTTCGATTAAAAGAGGGTTTCGGTTACATCTGACAGGAAGGAAACCAAAATGGAAATTAGGGAAACTGCCCCCATATTAATCTCATTGTTCCTATATTCATCCTACGATGAATCAAACAATTGGGCAGTTAAAGGATCGGTTTCCTTTTCTAATAATGTTTGCTTACATTAAATAACTACATCAAACATTACTTACTAATCCTGTTACGTGTATATCGTTTTATTTCAAGTAGGATGAATTGCAAAGTGATGAGATTAATATAGGTACATCTTCCCTATAATGCAATCACGAGTTTGAAACTTTAAAGCTTCATTTTCATGCAAATATTCAAAATTATTTATCAAATCGCCCTCTACGAACCATTGCATTGTATATCATCTCATTTCAAACAAATGGAATAAAAAAAGCAAGAAACAGATCAGAGTTATGCATAAGCCACGGCCGCATAATTTACGTAGAACTTCAATATGATTATTATTACTTAGTTGAATCATAGAGGCTAAACGTAAATTAATTTAATATCTTATTTTTTCAATCGAGAGTTTTAACATTCATACCGTGTTTGTTTTGGTTCCCAAATGTTGCTATCTCTTTAACACACTGAAAATGATGTGGAAGGAGATGTTCGCTCATCACCATGAGGCACCAAGAGTGGACAGTAATGTCAGACGTTGCGAATCAAAACAAACCCAAAAAGAAGAGAGTGTGCGCATCAAAACAGAGTGCATACAAACTTCCGCTAGAAACGATCACAAAGCTATCAGTAGTACATGAGCGCGTACCAACACGTTACTTTTGCCTGTTGAGGTGGCGGATTCGTCCGTGCCTCGCCCTATCACCCTAGGCAAAGGTAACGTCCTTGGTTCGAGTACTACTTTACCCATGCCTTTTCACTTAATTTTCAATACTTCTATTCCATTTCCAACCTACCGTACACTGACGGAATTTTCAACACTTTCTCTTCATATCTTTCATTCTAGCAAACATTACTGTCCACTCTTGGTGCCTCATGGTGATGAACGAACATCTCCTTCTACATCATAATCGTTACTCCACGCACGGAGAATACCAAACATAACAATTAGAGTATGTAGAACACTAAAAATGTTTTTTAGTAAATTAGTTTTGTCAGCACAGTTCTCTTGTTTGAACACATGTCTCATACATTATAAGCAACATTTGCACTGCTTTTTATAAGCAAAATACTTGCATTGCATCTTATTCTTACAATGTTTGGAATGAATTTCGAACGAACATCCAATCGAAGATCCTCTGCGGTCAACTCTGAACATGTTGGTATTGCTGTTGTGGCGGCAAAAATATTCGCTTACCTCGAAATAACTCGACTTTATCTTTATTTACCGCTCCACTTATCAACGGTCACCATAACCAAGAGGGATGAACTACGGATTAAAGAACAGCTCTTACCAATTCGACGGGATCAGGTTACATCCACATACAAATCAGGTTCATAAAAAACGTAACAATGAAATCTCTCTTTACGGTTGCGCTTTTTTCGAGGTTCATTCTGGGTCGATAAAGCAGAACAAACAATGTCAAACGTGCATGCAATGGTCACATAAAATGTTCTATTGTTCTCGTTGGACATACAAATGCATCATTCTGCGCGTAACATTTCTTGGGAAATCGAATAGAAGTTGTTTCATCTACTGCATGGCTCTGTGTTATCGGTGCGCAGTTCCATCAGACTGGCTACGCTTTCACATGCACCACTACAAGGATAAGATGCAGCACCTACATCGACTGCCTTGATAAGACTAACTATCAGTTGATAAGGGAGATAATAGGAAGAATTGAATTGTTCACATGTCAATTGTGAAGTAGTCAGTTGAAAGAGACTTGAATTGATTGTCTGAAAACTAGTGCGAATTTATCGATTTATCATTGTTAGTACGGTAAGACGCAGTGAATTATGTTAAATAATATGAGAACTAAATAACAGTTGTCTACATTAGCTTATCCGATAAAACGGCACACGGAATCCAGGATATAATTAATTGGTTGGTTTGCCATAGCATAATCACCGTTAGAGCATCGAAAGTTGCCGACCGCATAGTAAACGTAAGTAGTCTTAAGATGAATATAAAGAATACGTAGTGAAATCGAAATTATCATCCCCAGGAATTTTATAACTACTTCATTAATAAACAGTTATAAACTCGGAAACGCTCTTTTTAATTTGCCGGTGCACCAACACTTTGCGAACAAAGATATGACTGATTTTGCCCCACTTCCCCTTATACTATTGAATAATATACAGATATTTTTGCTCGGAGTGGCTCAATATCAATCAAATAGGACTAGTATTATGTGAAAGTTTCTGGAAAATAAGACGAAGTAGGGTATAAGACGAAGTAGGGTAAAATCAGCTTAATCTTTGTTCACAAAACCGTGCGGTATTTAAAACAACCTCTATTCGGTTTTCCAGGAAATTTCACATGGGACCACCCCTATTTTGCTGATCTTGAGCGACTCCGAGCAAAGATATCTATAAATTATTCAATAATATAAGGAGAAGTGGGGAAAAAATCCACCATATATTCGTTCACAGAGCCGTACGGTAGATGAAACAATTTCTATTGATGATGCATTTGTATACCTAAAGAGAATAATCGAACATTGTATGTGACCATTGAATGCACGTTTGACATTGTTTGTTCTGCTTTATCGACCCACAATGAACCTCGAAAAGAGCGGTCCTTAGGTTTCATCAGTTCTTGCCCACTGTGCATCGCCTTGTGGTAGCACAAAAATTTCATGAAATTTTCTCCCTTGCCAGTTGCTCTTGCGTATGTTCAATTGATAGTAAAGAAAAATGTAAAAAAATGGTACCGACTGCAACAGAAACAGTGAAACCGTTGGTCCTGGCTCATGTAATGATAAGTGCAACATGTAAGGTTCAGGAGGACGAGTCGTCTTCCTGGAATTAGTGGTTGTCACCACGTGAGAATATATGCCAACAAAAAATATTAGAATAAAATAAAACTAACTAGTGCATTTAAAAAAAAACATATTGACGATAAATAAAAAACAAACAACTACAGATGACAATTAGAACAAATTTCCCTTATATACTATGATTCTTGTGCCTTCTCCAAATATTCTTCGACGTCTTGTGGGATGGCCTTATGAAAGTTAGATGGAAGCCATGGCCGATTGATGTTAGCAAGTTCTTCAGCTCTTCGCGGTCTTGATGATGGCCGCTCCTCCTGTTTTGGCCACGAAGTTATTGGAGAAGATTCTCCGTTTGAGGTTTCCCATGAATCCATCGCATACCTCCAACAAACATAGTAACATCTAAATGGCGTCGGTTTTGTAGTAGGAAGCGTGGTTCCTTCTCTGGTTTCGGTGGTTGTCACCACGTGAGGTAATAGGCCGACAAAACATAATCGAATAAAACAAAACTGTTACAAAGAAATGCTTTCGGTTGAGGCAACGTATGTCGTGTTGTGATGATAACGACGGAAGGCGCAAACCCTGCTGAAGACTAAAGGATATTGTGACATAGGTATCCCAGATGTCATTCCCATGGTTTTCGATTATGCCTTCCAGCAAGCCACACCAGTTATTACCTGTACCTGTATCGAACCTTCAGTCCAGCTCACAGGAGTGTCGCATTACAAATGTATTGTGAACAGTCATGGATATTCAAGAGACTCTGCTCTTCCTACTTTCGCAATGTACAATGATCGCTGATTGATGATCTTGTACAAAGCATGTTATATACCGGTGCTTCGAATGTCTCCAGTTAGGAATCTTGTAACTAATTATTGACTTGGATAAAGTATCCATATCCGACCATCAAACGGATCGGTTCGTCCTCTTTGAGATATCTTGGTCTAAGTAACATAGTTGGGGAAAATCTTTATACTATCGTTGAAAGTTTTTTCCTGGAGCATGACATAAAAATAGGGCAAACTACCTTGAACAGCGATGCAGTTAAAGATAATGCAGATGATGTTCAAATCTCCAATGAGGAACTCACAAGAATGGCAAAGATACTAAAGTAGAGAAAACGGATGGAATTCTCAAAGGACATCCATCGTCAAAACACAATACAAAATGGTCTTTAAGACAGATATAGGACCATGTTCCTACATTTAGTATTACAGCAGGAGTTTCGTAATGCTCGATCCTTGATCCAACGACATAATGTTCAGAACGTGCTGTTAATAAAATTACCCAACTGTGGAATTTGCTGCAAGAGGTGACAATGTTGTCTATCGGTAAAACGCCTGCAGCGGATAGTGGCTACTATAAGAGATGAAAGCCACAGACGTTCAAAAAAAGAGTAGGGTGAAGTTGATATCCAGTTAGGCAGCAATAATATAACTCGGCGGAGAACAGTAGATGGATGTACATGTTCATATCGATTCTGTCAATTTGGATGAACAGAAAACAGGGAGAGGTCAACTTGAAACTGATGCTTGATTGCTTCAGGAAGTACCTACATAGGTTAAGCCATGCATCGTCACAGGTCTGTTCGAATTTTCTAAGAAGATTCCAGAACATGTGGTTTTTTTGATTTACAAGGCTCGACGCAGTGCGTAGGAAGATGCCCGTTCTAAGGGTGGAGAATCTCGTCGAAGAAATGTGTACAGCGGAGAGTATATGGATGGCAGTAAACAGAGCCATGACGCAGATACCAGCGAGTTATGGTATGGATCATGGTGAGATGAGAAGTGTGTGAGCACAGTTTCCACTCGAAGTAGTAAATAACAGTGGTCTCAGGGTATGACGATAAAGTTCCTTCAATTTCCACAGCCAAGAATAAGTCTTGGTCGAAAAGCGCTATAACCTACTCGCATGAAGGGCATACGGAGCTTACCACCAGATGATCCAATGATGGTAATATTGCAGCGGACGTGGAATAACTCCACAAAAGGCAGGTGGGCGTTTCAATTGATTCCGGAGATATCCGGTTGGGTCGATTGGCGGCACGGGCTGATATCTGATACAAAAAAAAACTGTCAGCCTATGGCTTCTCTAGACAGTATCTGCACGAATTTGACTTTTGGAGACCCCGGCATACCCCAAACGTATGGACGAGGAACCACTAAATATGTGCTTTTTGTTTGTCTTTGCATCAGCTTTGAGATGCCGGTACATCACTCTGGACTTGGAGTGCGGTGAGTATGGCTGCCTTCTAGGTTGTCCAGCTCAATTGGCGTAGCGACCATCGTACCGAGAGCAACTAACTACTAAAGTCTAGTGTGAGGTTGCGCTTTCATTGGGACGTGCTCAAATATTACGTTACACAAAAAATTGGCTTATATTAAGTGCCAAATATGTGAATCCTTTTTTTTTAATTAAATATGGTGAGTAAAGTGATGTTAGATTTTTTTGAACCATTTCTGGCGATATATAACTTTTAGATGGACTCAAAGCCTTCATGTTATGCTTTACAAGCTATTTGTATAATTTTGGCATTGAATTTTTGTTTTTGTTTACAGTATTGTGACTTTGTTGAGCAAAATTTCATGCAAAAAAAATATTTGTAATTAGCTGAATCCAGTGCGTGCGCTGCTACGCTTGCAACTAAATGAAGGAAAATTGAATGTAATTGGCACTTTTATGGTTTTTTTTCGGAATGAGTTTTTTTTTCTTGAATAAGCAGGGGTTTAAACTTATATCAAAACATGCTTCTTTCCCGAGAAATACACGTTTTGTGTTTAATTTGTGTAGAAATTTGTGTTTCATTTGTATGGGAGCCCTCCCTTCGAGAGGGGGTGGTTTCTCAAACCACCATACAATGATTGCCTTCAAAACCCCCCACATGCCAAATTTGATTCGATTTGCTTGATTAGTTCTCGAGTTATGAAGAAATTTGTGTCTCATATGTATCAGAGCCCCCCTTCCTGAGAGAGTAGGGGTCTCAAACAATCCTAAGAACCTTCCCAGCCCCAAAAACCCCTTCATATAAATTTTCACGTTGGTCGGTTCAGAAATTTCCGAGTCCCTTATAGGGTCTGACAGGCAGAAAGACAGACAGAAATTCAAATCTACCCTCCAAAAACCTCCACATGCCAAATTTGGTTCCATTTGCTTGATTTGTTCTCGAGTTATGCTGAAATTCGTGTTTTATTTGTATAAGAGACCCCTCTTTCAGTGAGCGGAGGAGTCTCAAACCGCAATAGAAACATTTCTTGCCTTCAAAAACCTCCACATGCCAAATTTGGTTCCATTAACTTAATAAATTCTCGAGTTATTCAGAAATTTGTGTTTCATTTATATGGAAACCCCCCTCCCACCCAATTCCAGATGGCGGAGGAGTCTCAAACTTCCATAGAAACATTTATCTCCTCCAAAAACCTCCACATGCCATATTGGGTTCCATATGCTTGATTAGTTCACGAGATATGCACAAATTTGTGTATCATTTCTATGAGAGCCCCCCTCTTACAGAGGGCGGAGGGGTCTCGATTTACCTTAGAAACATTTCTTGCCTTCAAAAACCTCTACCCGGCAACTTTGGTTCCATTTACTTGATTAGCTCTCGAGTTATGTAGAAACTTTTGTTTCATTTGTATGGGAGCACCGCCCCCCAACCTAACAGAGAGAGAGAGGAGGGGTCTTGTTGTCTTTAAAATCCCCGCATGCCCAATTTGGTTCCATTTGCTTTATTAGATCCAGAGTTATGAAGAAATTACAGTTTCATTTGTATCTCAGCACCCCTTCTAGGAGAGGGAATGGGTCTCAAACCACCATAAAAACATTTTTCTTCTGCAGAAAACTACATGCCAAATTTGGTTCCATTCATAAACCATCATAAGAACCTTCCAGTGTCCAAGACGAATCCAACAAAGCTAAAAATCTTGCCAAGAGCGGTCCTTCCGCTCGCATAGAAACATTGCTTGCCTCAAAAACTTCCGCATGCTAAATTTGGATGTCATATGCTTGATCAGTTCTCGAGTTATGCATCATTTGTGCTTCATTTTGTATGGGCAGCTCCAGAGCAATAGTGGAGTCAAACCATCATAAGAACCTTGCAGTGTCCAAGACGAATCCAATGAATAGCAAAAATCTGCAAGCAGTTGTTACTTGCTCACAGAATTAAGTCGTGACAAAATTATCCCAACTCATTGTTATTGGTCTGGACAACTAGTTCGATGAACAAGTGTTGTGTTTTAGCATCATTTATCTTTATTTGGATCAAGCAGTACAGACTATATTATGAGTCAAACTGTATTATTGAAGTGATTTGTGGTACTCATAAAAAGTGGATATGGATAGTGAAATATGCAAGTCAGTTGTTAAGGTTGTCTATGACCAGAATTTGCAGTCGTGGAATAATTATCTGAAATGAATGTGATGGTCTGGATAAACTATTTCTGATGAACACCTGTTGTGTTTTAAATAATTTATAAGAAAACGGATCCAAACAAACAGATATTTTCTTCGTTCGTTTTTATGATCTGAATATGTAATTCATAAAATATTTTAATGCTGAAATTTGTGAATTTATAAAAAAGATTATCGAGAATCCGAATACAATATTTAAACAAATATTTCACATAACAGTCCTGTCTTTTGTTACTTAGAGTATTTGTAATTGTTGTGTGGTGGATAGAACATGTTCAAATATAATTTCAGTAGTTTTAGATAGGTTTTGTTTGATCTGATTTGTGAAACTGTATGTTCAGTGAAGTGAATATACCTGCAATGCAACATCTTAAAATAAAATATCAAAAGAAATTTTTTTTCATAATGTTCCTGATCAGAAATTTTATGGATAAGTCGAAGTTGCATACATAAATGCAAATCTCTAGAAAGTTTTCACCTCCAAAAAAAAGAAAGTTTTTCAACATTTTGGTGCCGCAACGTCTTAAGGTTCAATAGTTTAATAAGAAACAATTAATAATGTGATCAAGCATGATTGGATGAGTCATAAGAGACACACCCTATTGAAATTATTTGTGTAATTTCACTATTTTCTTATTGCTAGCATTGCTTGATGGTCAAATATCAGTTGTCTATCAGTCACTCCAATACCCATAATAATATACCAACCTCTAGAGTATTGACCCCATCACATCTATCACGGTGCAGACGTATCAATTCAACGCATTGGGTTATTAATTTTCTGCTTGTTCCAGCCGACCGCGGCCTACTAAGCGGAATCCTCAAAAGTGATCCCAGTTCCCGTTTGCTCTTTTCCCATTATAGGACCAATGAAGGCAGTCTCTAGTGGCGGTTGTAATCGACTCTGAAGTACGCCTGTTAAACATTAATAATTATTTCGTTATTAAGTTTTATTGCACATTCTCTACTGTGGTAGCACACCACAAAATAACCAGCTTGTTAATGTTGATGTTTGCACCCAATAGGCACCGACAACAACAAAAAAATATCTTCTCCAGAAGAGGAATTGGAAATGGCAAGCTATTTGAGGCTGAAATATTCATCCCACTCACTCTTGGCAAACTGTACGATTCGTTGGCTTCGTTTTGTTACCGTTCACCATAGGAATAAAACGGAATCACGCGCGGAGAGTTTTCCTCCACTTCCAATTTTCCGTTTCGCAATGCCACCCACATAAAAGGCTGCTACACTGTCCAATGGGCAGACCAGTCAAAAGTAAAATCGATCTCACGCATTGTAGCCAGGTTTCACGCAAAAAGTGGCGACGAAAGGCAAAACTGCTCATTTTCCAAATGAAAAATCATCATCATCATTATCATCATCATTGTGCTCTTTTTTTTTTTTTTTTTCATATGGAAGGTTCATTTTGATGTCCATGTTCGCTGACAGAGCATCATCCCATCCATCCAGACCATCCGCTTCAGTTCTCACTGTTGCTAAAGTAGCACGTTTCGAATTTTCCACCAAACAACAATGGCTAAATGGGCTGTGCGTTTCGCTTCTTCTCTTCCCTGTGATGAGAGACCTCGGTGGTGTGTTCATAAAAAAACATGTTTTGTAGCAGCAGTACTATTTTTGCTCGCTCATGCTTCCAATTAGCTGTTACAAAATTCAACAGGAAATACAGGAATTTAATGGCACGCTGTGTGTTTTTCGTCAATGAGGATTGGTAAGGGCGAACATGGTTTCACCATACAGGGAGGTAAACAAACGCGGGTTTTGGAGAAGAAAAAATCTCGTCACAAATATCAACATCATCAAATTGCAATGAATGAATGTGTTTCATCCCGCATTGGTGTGGCACATCTATGGTTTCATCATATAATTCCCAATTCTGCTTGCCGACAATGCAACATTTATCAATGAGTATTTTTGGAATGATAACTTCTACACTTGAATGTAATTAGCTAACTGGTTCTAAATAGTGCATTCGCCTAATGAAACACATGGTATATCGTAGTATGATATGTATTTGGAATTTCAGTTCTATTGTGAATGTGAATTCTATTTCTTACTTTGCCACAGTTGAGCTTCGGCAGAATTCGAGGTACCGTTATTATTTAGGTAATTTTTCATGTTAAGTGCTTCACGGAAAATATGAATACACATACTATTTGGGGATGTTGTGGTAAACTGTAAATGTTGAAAAACAAGCTATAATTTTCTACGACGTTAACTGGCGCCTCGCAGGTAATTTAACCCCTCAGATATAACGTTTGCATTTAAAAAAATGACTTTTATTCGGATGGTGATAAAAAAAAAGCTAAGACAGATAATTACTTTTGATAAATTTCCAATGAAAGGTAATTATTAAAGCTTACTTGCAAAAAAAATCTACATCCTTGCAAGTGGCCTTCCGGCAGTTAACTGGAACATTGGCCATGGCGACAAAAACATGCGTGTAGGCATCTTTTTGAGTTCTTTCGTCGTTTTATTTATCAATTCCTCCTAAGTATTCGCGACAAAATTGATGGAGTAGATCTTACACTTCAGGTTGGCTCTGAAATTCTCGATGGGACGCAGCTGAGGGACGCTGGACGGGTTTGCCGACTTGGGTACCACATCGATATTCAGCCGCTCCATCTCCTCCAACGATCGCTTCGAGTAGTGGGCCGACGCCAGATCTTGCCAGAACACAACGCCTTCACCGTAATGGTATTTCTTGATGAACGACGCAACTTCCGGCAGGCATTTTGTACTATAAATTTCCCCGTTCACGGCCAGTCCGGCGCGAAAGAAGAGCGGCTTTGACATCCCCTTATCGCTGATTGTCAGCCACAGCAGCACCTTCTTGAGGAACTTGGTGTGTGAAATGAACTTCACCTCGGAGCTCACTTCCTTCGTGAGGGAAGTAAAATACGAAGTGCCCTGCCAGTCGTTGCCATCCAGGGTGAGATAGGTCTCGTCGTCCATCACCACCGCCACGTCGCGATTCGCCGGGAAAATCGAGTTGACCATCTTATTCAGCCGCTGCCGCTGCGTCATTGCCTGCAGCTCCGAAACCAGTGGATGCGACTTCCGCTTCCTGACATGTATGTTCATGTTTGCCAGGTACTTTTTCACTGTTTGGCCGGTTGAACCGACCTCCCGGCCAAGCGCACGCAGCGATGTAGCCACTTTTCCCTCGGTCTTCCTCTTCAGCATCCTTTGGAGCTTCTTGTCGCTCAGGGTCGTCGGCCGTCCGGAACCGGGCTTTCTTTCGATGCTCTGATTGTTGTCTAATAGTGCCAAGATGTTGTAGATGCCGGAACGGGCGTATCCGGTGTCCACAAAGTGCCACACGATGTCCGTTTTCGACGCGGCGGGGTGCCGTTCTTTGAACGCGCACACTTCTGAACGGAGTTGCTTCACTGTTTTTGCCATCACGGTTAGAGTTCGACTGATAGAGCTGTCAAATTTTGTCTGCTGACTCATGGGTTACTATGATTGATGCTGCATGGGTAGTTTTGTCAGTGCGGGTG
The DNA here is from genome assembly GCA_034211315.2 of Aedes japonicus. Classification (NCBI taxonomy): domain Eukaryota; kingdom Metazoa; phylum Arthropoda; class Insecta; order Diptera; family Culicidae; genus Aedes; species Aedes japonicus. The sequence continues at coordinate 579 of JASCZW010004253.1, read as the reverse complement.
AAGGTAAGCCCATGAAAAATCGGCAATTTTTGTTCATTTTTTTAATGCAAACGTTATTCCAACATATGTGTAACATGTTGACATGTACTCATTAATAATTAGTATATATTCTGTATGTTGTGTCTTTATCATGAAATGTAAAATAGTGCAACCTTTTAAGGATATTTTTATACTGTCGAAAAAAAACCCTCTTAACAGAAGAAAGTTTGGAAGCTTAGCTATGTCGGTTGAGGCGCAGTTACAAAGCAACACCATGTTGAAGATGGCTAAGTTCGTTTCTCGAACTCTCAATTTCCTAGACACATGGGGTATGGTTGTAACTTATCATACAGTTATAATGATGCAGAGATAGTAGGCCCAGAAAAGTTGGCCACCTGCTTGCAACGGATGATAGCCAGGATCTGGTAAACCGAACAGCTACCGGAGGAGTGGAGGGAAGGGGTTATCTGCCCCATACATAAAAAAGGCGATCATTTGGAATGTGAGAGCTCTCAGAGCGACCACAATTCTGAATGTCGACCCAGATCATATTCCGTCGTCTGTCACCTGAAACGAATGAGTTCGTTGGAAGTTATCAAG